>JAUMJL010000246.1:0-88525 GCA_033558185.1 Dromococcyx pavoninus | reverse complement strand
GGTATATGAGTTTCTCAGGAACTTGGTTCAGTAATAGACAGGGATGGCTGGACTCGATGATCACAAAGGTCTTTTATAACCAAATGATTCTATGGTTCTATGATCTATCCCTACTTGGACACACGCCCCGCTTTGCAAACCACCTCGATCCTATGGCGGTGTCATTCTTTCCTTGTCCAGGCATCCCTTCAGCTGGTCCCAATTCATTTCTCTATGAATGGGGAACGGGAGGGTCTCAGGAAGATGTTGGAGGGGTGGGGTGCTGCCCTTATCTCAGGAGTCCAAGGGTGGCCTTCACCCTGCGGGGTGGGGCTGTACTCCTCGTCCCCCTCTTCTGAAGGATTTGGAGTCCGGTAGCCATGTGTCTGGGTCCAGTTTGAGAAAGCTGGGCTCAAGCCTGGTTTCACACAGACTGGGGATTCCCGTGAGGTAAATAAAGCTGCGTCCACACCAAGCAATTAGAAATGTGGAAAAAAAAATGACTTTATTGAGTAAGCAGCAAAATTATGGTGTGTTTTAATGCTTCAGTAAACAAAGAAAAGGGGAAGAGAAGAGCAAAGATAGAGAGGGAAAAAAAGAAAGGAAAAGAAATAGAAAAAGCTTTCACCACCCTAGAGTTCCAGCAATGAAGTTTTTTCTTTGCCAATAATAGAGTTTTCTTCTGTGTTGTGGATCCAGGATGCGATGGGAGGAAGATGAAGCAGAGAGAGAGACAGAACAGCCAAACTGGCCAGCTGTTGTTTGTCCCAGTTCTCAAAAGTCCTCCAGTTAGGCCTTCTAGGAGAACCTGGAAAAGGGCCTGGTGATTGACAACCCCCATGAAACGGCTCCTTTTGTTATCGGACACTCAATAAGCAATCAAAGTTGTTTCAGGGTGGGAATCGGGGCTGAAGACAGGACAATTGTCCAATGTCTGGCAGGACTTTTTCCTTATCAGCAGCTCCCCTTCCTTCCTTTTCACATCTCAGGGTGGGGTATCAGAGCTTTAGACAATATCCCATCTCTGGTAGAACCTGTTTCTTATCAGCAACTATGCTTAGACATCAGCTCCCATTCAGTTATCAGTCTCTTCATCCACAACATAAGAAGGATATGGAACTGTTGAAGTGGGTCCAGAAGAGGCTATGAAGATAATCAAAGGGCTGGAGCACCTCTGCTATGAGGACAGGCTGAGAGACTTGGGCTTGTTCGACTTGGAAAAGAGAAGGCTTTGGGGGCACCTCATAGCAGCCTCCCAGTACTGAAAGGGGCTCTGGGAAATCTGGGGAGGGGCTATTTACAAGGGCCTGGAGTGATGGGACGCGGGGGAATGGCTTTAAATTGAAAGGGGGAAGATGCAGATTAGACCTTGGAGAAATTCTTCACGATGAAGGTGGGGAGGCCCTGGCACACATCGCCCAGAGAAATGATGGCTGCCCCATCCCTGGAGGTGTTCACACACAAGTTGGATGTGGCTGAGCCCCCTGATCCAGTGGGAGGTATCACAGTATCACACAATATCACAAGGTTGGAGCAGACCTTTGAGATCATCGAGTCCAACCTATGGCAGGAGGTTGGAGCTGGATAGACTTTGAAGTCCCTTCCAACCCAAAGCATTCCTTGATTCTCTGATAAAGATGCAGGCACAGACGCGGGGGCTGCAGGCAGGAGCAGGGGGTGCGCAGCACCACGGACACAGCCAGACCCGCGCTGCCCTACGCACACCACAACAGACCACGACCCCAGCCCCGCCCGCGCCGCGTGCGCAGGCGCCGGGCATCCCATGGGGCGGGGCGATGGGCGGGGCCAGGGGAAGGTTGTGGGCGGTGCAAGTGTGGCTTTGGGCGGGGCCAGTGTGAATTGTGGGCGGGGATATGGGGGATGTGGGCGGGGCTATGCTTGATGTGGGTGGGGCTCCCGCGCGGGGGCGGGATGGGTCTGAGGGCTGTGGGCGTGGTCGGGGCTCCCGCGCGGCCAGGGGGCGGGGGCTATATGGGCTGTGGGCGGGGCGGGGTCCGCGCGCGCCGGCCATGCCGCGCTCCCGTCGAGTCGCGCGCCGTGAGTGGGGAGGGGGTGAAGGGGCTCCGCGCGGTGCAGGGCGGGAAGGCGGCGGGATCGGGGGCGATGGGGGAGGCGGGAGGACCGGTGGGACGGGCCGAGCCGCCCTGCCCTGCTACCCTATGGCGCCACAGGCCGCTGTGGCCCTACGGGCGCCATGAGCCCCCACCCCGTTGGCCCCACAGGCCCTTTTGTGCCCCCCATGGCCCCTCCACATCCCCCCCATGACCCCCACGTGTCCCATGACCCCCCACAGCCCCCGTGTCCCCCCCAGGCCCCGTGGCCCCCCCCACATGTCCCATGACCTCCCCAGCTCCCATGGTCCCACAGGCACCCTATTGCCTCCCCATGACCCCACAGGCCCCATGGCCCCCCACAGATCTCGTGGCCTCCACAGGCCCCCATGAGCCCCACATGTGCTGTGGCCCCCCGATAGTCCAACAGACTCCATGGCCCTACAGGCCCTGTGGTCCCTACAAGGCCCGGGCCTCCACCTCGGCAGCCCCTGCACCACCTCTCTCTGTGGACCAGGACCTGCTGACAGAACCCCTGTCACCGACTCCCCCACAGGTGGTCCTGGCAGTGCCCGGGCAAGCTCGCCCGCCAGCGAGGAGGAGGCTGGCAGCGAGGTGCTAAGCCACTGCAGCAGTGCTAGTGAAGGGACCAGCCCCACTGAGGAGGCTGCAGGTGAGCCTGGGGTGCCTCCCTCGTGCCCTCCCCTTGGTGGGCAGTGCTGCTGCCACATCCTCAACCCCAGGGTCTCCATGTCATGGGTGCCACCCCAGCAGGGAGCGAGGTGGCCAGTGAGCAGGGCCAGGAGGAGGAGGAGACAGAGGACAGGCTGAAGGAGCACATGGACAACCTCCTAGACAAGAGGTGAGGACTGACTGCCACCTGCTGTGGGCATGCCTGGCCTGCTGCCTGTCCCTGTAGCGCTGCCAGCCCCAGGCAGGGACGTGCCCTGTCCATGGTCGCCCCACACTGTGACCTCCCATGATCTCTCACAGCGCCAAGACGCGGCAGGCGGCACTGCAAAGCCTGCGCCTGGCCTTCTCTTCCAAAACCCTCTCTGAGTTCCTGCTGGAGCGCCGCCTCACACTCACCGACTCCCTGGAGAAGTGCCTCAAGAAAGGTCTGGGCACAGGTGGGCAGCAGGGCTGTGGGTGGCAGGGACTGTAACTGATGTCTGAGAGAGGTCTCTCGTGCTGCCCACAGGTAAAGGGGAGGAACAGGCGCTGGCGGGCACCGTCCTCACCCTCCTTTGCCTCCAGATGGGCTCCGGCCTGGAGGGGGAAGAGGTGTTTCGCAGCCTGAAGCCCCTGTTCATCAACATCCTGACAGACAGCACAGCCAACCCAAGCGTGCAGCAGAGCGTAAGGCCCATTCCCTTTCCTCATGGGCACAAGAGGCACCTCGGCAGTGGGGAGACCCCAGGAGATGCTTTCAGGGGCTCCTGTTGTCACAGGAGGGCAACAGGACTGGGTGCGGTGGGGAACAGTGGGGTAAAGCAGAGGTACCCTGACTCTGCTTCCCTTTGACTGGGTGCTGGATCTGGCCTGGTGCTGCCACCTCTGACTGCCTTTTCCCTGTGTCTCTCGCCAGTGTGCCACAGCCCTGGGCATGTGTTGCTACATTGCTGCTGCTGACCTCGAGGTAACTGCCCTGAGATGTTGTCTGTACCCCTGCTGGAGGGCACCATGGGGGCTGCTGTGCCACCCAACCTCAGCCCTCAGTGCCAGGGCAGCTTGAAGCTGAGCTGGGGAAGGGGTACAGGGACATCAGTGACAGCTCAGGCCCTTTTCCTAGGCAGCATGGAGCTGAACTGGAGGGGGAAAACCCACCTCACAGAGGTGCGGTGTCCCACATGGAGGAGTCTCTCCTGCTGAGAGGGGGTGCTCTTGGTGCCCTTGGGCAGGGTGGGTCCCCATTGGTCCTCTGTACATGGTTTTACTTTGGTATCCTGTCAGCTGTGGCCTGATGAATGTATTTCCCCTGTCCAGGACTTGGTCTCATGCATGTCCTGCTTGGAGGGCATCTTCAGCCTCCCCAGTGCAAGCGAGGGGGGCACGACACCCACCCAACACGGCCCTCTGCACTGCAGTGCCCTGCAGTCCTGGTCCCTGCTGCTCACCATCTGCCCCCCTTCCCACATTAAGAGCATCTTGGACAAGTGAGTGAGGTGGGGGGGGCACGGAGGTTGGTGTGGGGCAGCCAGCTGCCCAGGGGGTAGTTCCAGGGGTAGTGCACAGCCCCACTGACTCCCTTCCTGCCTTCCTGCCCCAGTTGCTGGCTGAAGCTGCCCCCACTGCTGTCCAGCAGCAGCATTGCACTGCGCATCCTGGCCGGGGAAACCATCGCGCTAGTGTTCGAGTTGGCCCAGGATTTGGAGGTATGACCGGGTGCTGTGACAGCAGGAGGCACTGGGTGGGCAGGCAGCAGGGAGCTGCTGGCACCAGGACCCTGCCCATGCCCCAGCTGAGTGAGCAGGCTGGCATCACCGGCAAGTGCCCAAACAAAGGGGCTGGCCCTGGTGATCCCTGGTGATCTCTGTTCTTCTCTCATGAGACCTCCCCTGGAGCCCTGCGTTATGTTCTGGAGTCCTCAGTGCAGGAGGAACATGGAGCTGTTAGAGCAAGTCCAGAGGAGTCCAGGAAGATGATCTGAGGGCTGGAGCCGCTCCCATACAAGGAGAGACAGAGTTGGGATTTTTCAGCCTGGAGAAGAGAAGGCTGTGGGGAGACCTTAGAACAGCCTCCCAGTAGTGAAAGGGGCTCCAAGAAAGCTGGGGAGGGGCTTTTTACAAGGCAAGTAGTGATAGGACAAGGGGGAACGGCTTTAAGCTGAAAAAGGGGAGACTGAAATGAGATCTTAGGAAGAAATATTTCCTGTGAGAGTGGGGAGGCCCTGGCACAGGTTGCCCAGGGAAGCTGTGGCTACCCCCTCCCTGGAGGTGTTCAAGGCTGGGTTGGATGGCGCTTTGAGCCCCCTGATCCAGTGGGAGGTGTCCCTACCCATGGCAGGGGGATGGAACTGGATGGGCTTTAAGGTCCCTTCCAACCCAAACCATTCCATGATCACTCATCACTCAGTCCTGTCCTGGTGATGGCAGCAGTGGGCAGCACC
Organism: Dromococcyx pavoninus; assembly: GCA_033558185.1. NCBI lineage: Eukaryota > Metazoa > Chordata > Aves > Cuculiformes > Neomorphidae > Dromococcyx > Dromococcyx pavoninus. Next base: position 83,365 of record JAUMJL010000246.1, on the reverse strand, counting down.
TGGAGCAACATCTTCTCCCAAATCCCCCTGTGTTTTTGGCAGGAGGACTTGTGCCACCAAGATGCAGAGTTCCTGTGTGCCCAGCTCAAGGTCCTGGCTACGGAGAGCAACAAGTACCGAGCCAAGATGGACCGACGGAAGCAGCGCTCCATCTTCCGGGACATCCTGCGCTTCCTTGAGGTACTGGAGGCTGGCAGTGCCTTTCCCTGCCAATCTCAAGGCCCTGCAGCTGCTGCCAAAGCTGCTTGACAATCCACTTTTCTCTGCTGAGAGCCGGGAGACGTGCGGGGCTGCTGCTAACGTTATTGCTGATGCCCCTCTCAGAACGGGGAGTACCAGGAGGAGACCATCCGATTTGGCCTGGAGTGCATGTACCTGGACAGCTGGGCACGCCAGCGCACCTACCAAGCCTTTAAAGAGGTGCTGGGCTCTGGCATCCGCCACCACCTCCAGGTAGGGGTCGGGTGGCCATGCCAGAGGGTGCTGGGCCAATGTCGGTGGGTACTGACAGGCCCCTGCTTTCACAGAACAACGAGCTGCTGCGCGAGATCTTCGACCTGGGCCCCCCCTTGGTGCTGGATGTGGCTGCTCTGAAAGCCAGCAAGGTCTCCCGCTTTGAGAAGGTGGGTGCCCCTTCCCCTCTAGATTTGTGCCCACACTCTCCACCTGCACCGCCGTGGGCTCCAGGCAAGCGCTCACCCGCAACCGCAGAGCCCTGAGCACAGTGGGCACTGGTGGGGGGCTGAGCAGAGGGGCACCCCCAGAACATTCTCTCCTCTCTCCTCCCAGCACCTCTACAACTCGGCTGCCTTCAAAGCCCGCACAAAAGCCCGGAGCCGGATGCGGGACAAGCGAGCGGATGTGCTGTGATGGGCAGAGCGGGGCAGAGCCCCCGTCCCACCTGGACTGCAGACCCAGCACTGTGAGGGGCAGGAGCCCCCGCCCTCGGGCTTTTATTCGTGTACAGCAGAGTATTTAATGCCTGGAGCTGCCCCGCTGGGGGCTGCCCCCTCTTTTATTTTTTTAACCAAAGAAAAAAAAACAAGGATAAAAGAAGAGCGGGGGGGGGGGGGGGGGGGGAAGGTGGTGACGTTGCTGCTGTGTGCCCACTCTGCGGCGGGTGCTCCGTGTGGCACGGTGGGAGGGGTTCTCGCAGGGCTCCTGCAGCCCCTTTCAGAGGCAGGGCTCGTGTGCCCCTCTGCCCGGTCCTGTGGGGGCACTAGAGTAGCCTGGCACAGCCTGAGGGCTGGATGAGAGGGCAGAGCCATGCAGGGCTGGGGCAGCTGACCCAGGAGCATTCCTGCAGATCCCCCTGCCATGCTGGGCACAGCGCCTGCCTCCACAACCAACCTGGCACCCACGGGTGGTGTTGGAGCGGTGTAGGGTGGCAGGCACTGCCCAGCCCTGCCAGCTGCACACTCTGAGCTCTTTTCCAGCCAAATACTTTGTATGAAATCGTCCTCTTGAGGGAAATTACTTACAGGAGGGTGGCACAGCAGGCAAGTCCAGGTGCTGCCCGTGTAACCTTGGGGCTGCTGCCCAGACGGGCACAGGGCTGCACCAGCTGCAAGTGCCTGCCACCCCGGGAATGTGTATACGGTGGTGGTTTTCTAAGACTTTGATTACAGGAGGTAATTAAAAGGCTAATTGGAGGGAGCCTTCTGCCTTGTGAAGAGGAAGGGCTGTTGCTGGGGCAGGCGCTGGTCCTTGCAGCCCTGTCCCTCTCTCTCACAGCCTGGGATGGGGGCCAGGGTTGCCCCCGGCAGCCCGTGGGGCCATGCTGCCAGGTCTGAGCGGGATGGGGGTGTGGTAGGGCTGCCTGCTCCCCCCTCTTGCCCTTAAATGCCCCTTCCTGTGGTTGCCCGGTGCCTGTGGTGGGGCCAGGAGCAGCTCAGCGGTGCCCGTCGGGCTCGGCGCTGGCGTTGAAGCGAGCCCAGAGCTGGCTGCTGGCTGCCCGCAGCTGGTGCACGGCGTCCTCCTGGCTCTCCAGCCACTGGGCCAGTGCCCGCACTGACTGACTCTGCAAGACTGCGGGGAGAGGATGGGCACACGCTGGGAACGGGCGGCCTGGCCCTCCCGCAGCGCCTCCCAAGTCCCCGAACCGTGCCCGGTGCCACGTACCGCTCAGGTAGATGGCCAGTATGGCCAGGACCAGGCTCACCACCGCCAGGAAGCCCAGCAGGACCAGGAGCAGGAGGTGGCCGGGGCCGAGGCAGGGGCAGGGGCCGGCAGCTGGCATGGGGCGCAGGGTGGGCAGGGGGCTGGGGGGCACAGGGCGAGGTGGAGGCCGGCGCAGGCTGCTGGAGGGAGCTGGGCCGTTGCCTGTGAGCAGGAAATAGAAGAGATCAGAGCCCAGCTGCCAGCACGGCCACTGCTGGTGTGGCCCCCCCAGTCCCACTCTCACCCTCGATGCCCTTGTGCCCGCCCGAGGCCCAGTGCAGGTCGCTGATGGACTCCACGGGGTGCAGGCTGATGGCTCCAGGCTCGCTGCCATCGGGATCCCCAGGCTCTGCCGGCGTGGCACCCTCAGCTCTGCCCATGCTGTCTGCCAGGAGCGGAGGCAGAGGGTGAGCGTGGGTCATGCCCACGGCCCCAGCCTGCCCCGGGCGCCCCTGCAGGCACCAGACCCCTCTCAGAGGTGACCTCAGCTTTGATGCCTGCCTGGTGCTGTGCCAGGGCAGGCGGCCAGTGCCGGTGTTCCCTTGGCACAGCCCTGCGGTGGAGGGCGGGCGAGTGTTGGCAGTGCCCCTCCCAGCCCCAGTGCTGTCATCAAACCAGTTAGCGGGCGTCTGGTGGCCATGGTCCCAGAGTCTTGTTAGTGAGCCTGGAATCTGGCCCTGCCTTGGAGCTGGGAATGTGCCACCCCCCAGCCCGGGTAGCCCGGGCACCATGGGGCTGGCTGGGGCTTCCCCAGGCCAACTGGGACCTGGTGGGCAGGAGCAGGGCAGTGCCAGCCCCAGCCTGCAGCACAGCTTGGCTTGTCCCATGGGCACTATGTGGGTGTGCTGCTTGGGATGCATGGAGGGAGATGTGGGATGCGTGCTGTGCCAGTGGTCCCGGTGCCCACTGCCCAAGTGGAAACATCCACCGTGGGACTGAGGGGGGTTTCTGGAGCTCCAGCACTGTGTTGGAAAGCAACTGTGCCCACACTGGGGCAGAGGGGAAGGATTTTGGGGGTGAGGGGTGGCATTTGCATGTTTTTGAGCAGCAGGCAGAGCCCAGACTCTGTGCCCATGTCAGAGCAGGGCAGGGTGGCACGGTGCCCACTCCCAGTCCCTCCCGAGGTCAGTGGCGTGTCACAGGGCAGCGTGGCGCCGCACTGCTGCTGTCAGGGCGGTGCGTGCCGCTGGCGGGGTTGGCTGGCACTGGGGCTGGGGTGGTCTCAGCTGATGTCCAAGGTTCCCCAGACCCTCCCCAGCGTGCTGCCTTTGGCTGGGGGCTGCCCCACAGTTACCCCCATCACCCCTGCATCCCCCCACCACCACCCCAGTCAGGGGGGCACAGCTGTTCAGGGAGGTTTGGTGTAGGGGATTGTGCCAGCCAGCTGCCTGCTCCCTCCCCAAACCCTGCTGCCTTGCACTTGCATCCTTCCAGGACCCCCTTCTTCCCCAGGCAGGCATCCCTGCCCACAGCCCCCGGGGCAGAGGGTGGCATTTGGCCACTGCTTCCATCCCAACCCCGTGCCACCCAGTACCCTTCCTTCCCCAGAATGACAGGGTCTCCACCAGCCTGCAGCCCACTCCCCAGCCTACCTTCTCCAGCCTCCCTGGGCATGGCTCCCCGTGCCCTGCACCCGGGCACCGTGAGTGGGCAGCAAGGCAGAGCAGGGCCTCCAGGAGCTGGGCACTGGGTTCCCAGTGCGCCAACTGCACCGCTTAAAATAGGACAGTGAGAAACACGTTTGGGGGGGATAAAAATAGCCATGGGGAGGGGGGTCTGGTGGCGCAGTCAGGGCTCCTGGCAGCAGGGTGCCAGCGTGGCAAAGGGCGAGCAGCCTGTGACAGTGCCCTGTGCCCCCTTCCCACGGCAATGGGGCTGCCAGCTCACGGTTGGATTGGGATGACTACAGGGCAGAGCCTGGGCCGGGAAACTGAGGCACAGGTGGGTTTGGCCAGTACCAAGCTGTAGTCTCTGCTGACTCCCAGCAGCAATGGCAACTGTGCCCAGCCTGGGGGCATGATGGAGATGCCCCAGTTTTTCTCACAAGGACCACACCAGCTGTGCCAGGAGGCTTTATTTAAGTTTACGAGACTGTAGGAAGCACTGAGCAGCAGTGCTGCCGAGGCAGGGGACCGGCAGCGGTCCCCAGCCCTGGTCACCACCCCCACGTGCCCCATGGCAGGCAGGTGTCAGGGGGCGGGAGGTCATTGTGCTCGTAGAGGCCATGAGTGGGTGCCAGGCAGGAGGTGGCAGGGCTGGGCTGCACTGGCCGGGCACAGCTCTCGCCAGCCCAGCCGCGGTAGCAGTGGCAGCGGAAGGAGGCGGTGGAGGAGCCAAGGTGCAGGAGGCTGCCCAGGTCCTGGGGCTGCCGGCGCACGCAGCGCCCGTGTCCGTGGCACCGCCTGTCACTGCACTCCTGGGCTGCTGCTGTCACGTTGGCCACGTAGGGACCCAGGGTGGACACGAGGTAGTGGCGCAGGCTGGCACAGCTCTCCTGGGGGAGAAGCACCAGTGAGTCACAGAATGATAGAATCGCTTGGTTGGGAAAGACCTTTGAGATCATTGAGTCCAACTGTCCCTGTCCACTACTGAACCAGATCCCTGAGCACCTCATCTGCCCGTCTTTTAAACACCTTCAGGGATGGGAACCCAACCACCTCCCTGGGCAGTTGTTCCAGTGCCCTTTTGGTGGAGAAATTTTTCCTGATATCCAATCTAAACCTCCCCTGGCACAACTTGAGGCCATTTCCTCTCATCCTATCACTTGTCACTTGGGAGAAGAGACCAACACTCACCTCTCTAAAATCTCCTTTAAGGCAATTGCAGACAGAGCTGAGGTCTCCCCTCAGCCTCTTTTTCTCCCATCTAAACAATCCCAGGTCCTTCAGCTGCTCCTCATAACCCTTGTTCTCCAGCCCCTTCCCCAGCTCTGTTCCCTTCTCTGGATGAGCTCCAGCCCTTCAATGTCCTTCTTGTAGTGAGGAGCCCAAAACTGAAGTCCTCGTCCCAGCACTGGGGTTCCTCCAGCCACCCCTCCCTGGTGGTCCCCTATGTCCCCTGCCACCTCCTGCTGTCCCCCCATGTGCAGCAAGGAGCCGTACTCACAACCGAGCGGGAGTAGGACAGGTCTCCCCAGAGCACGAGTCCGGCCGCCCCCAGCGCTGCGCTCTCACCAATGGTGTGTACCAGGTCAGCCTGCAGGGACAGAGAGCGCTCACTGGGCCGGGGGACACAGGACACATCCCAGCGCCGAGCAGGACCCCCAGCACACCCACTCACCAGCTCCAGGAATCGGGGCGAGCGGCGGAAGGAGAGGCGGGAGTAGGGGACCACGGGCAGGAGACCATCAGTGCCGAGGGTGGCCACGCGCAGGGCCTCGCGCAGGCGGTGGTGCACGTAGCGGCGGCGCAGCGCGGGCGGCAGCGCAGGTGGCAGGTAGATGCTGGGGTAGAGCGCGGCCGAGGCCGCCCAGAGCCAGCCCAGCCGGTCGTTGCGCTGCACCTGTGCCGCCTGACACTGCCCAGTGTAGTTGGCATCCTTAGCCCAGTTGCGGTTCAAGCAGTCAGGGAAGCCATAGAAGCCCCAGAGCCCCCTTGGGCGCAGATTCTGGCCCAGCAGAAGCGTCTCCTCCATCAGAGCCTTTGCTGCCTTCTCAAACTCCCTCCGTGCCAACCGGAGCTGCTGCCGTGCTGGCAGGGGCCCATGCCAGTCCCGTACCCACTGCTCCGAGGCTGCCCGGTAGATTCGCTTGGTCCCCCAGTTTTGGGTCCAGAGGGGTCTCCACTCCTCCCAGTCCACCACAGCCAAGCCGTGGAAAGTGGGGTGCAGGAGGCGGCGGATATCCTCGGCTGCCCTGGCAAGGTGGGCGCCGAGGGGCACCCGCTGGGGGATGCCCCCGTTGTGGGGGACGCCCTGCCGCGAGATGTAGGGGTACAGCCCAAACTTGTTCTTGTAGAAGATGGTGATGTTCTGCCCGGCGAAGTGGCCATCCTGGTTCTCCACGATGCCGTAGTCGCCGAGGGGCAGCCCCACGCCGAAGCGGTGCTGGCAGTGGCTGGAGGGGATGTTCCACACCACAGCGAAGGGCTGACCACCTGCCAGGGGCTCCGGTGCCGGGCTGTGCCCGCCGGCTGTGCCCAGCACCACGCAGGCCCACAGTGCCAGCGCTGGCACCATCCTGCACCACAGGGGCCAGCACCCTGCGGGGAAAGAGAGCAGTGGGGGTGAGGCAGTGGGGCACAGCGGGCACACCAGCTGTGCTGGCACTGCTCCCTGGCACACAGTGAGCTTGGATCAGCAACAGGGCTGGGCTGCCCCACGGACGCATGCCACCCATCCCAAAATTCCATGGGACTGGGCAAAATTGGAGGTTTCAGACACCTCCTGCCTCAGCAGACACCTCTGTCTGCTGTGCTCTGATGCCCTGAGCTCCTGCCTTAGCTACCTTGGCTCTGGAGTGGCACCGCAAGCCAACAACCCTGGTCCCTGCTTCCCTGCAGGCTCCTACCCCTGCCTGGCACAGGGGCACCATGACCTCCTGTTCCCAATTTTGTAGCTGAGTGCCCAGGTGAGGTGCTGAGCCCTCCAAGAACTGTGGTGGAGTCAAAGGGGCATTGCTGTGCCCCAAGCCCGGGCAGAGTTGGGAGTGGCAGTGCCCCCTGCCCGCTGCTGCCAGGGCATTAGGGGGCCGCGTGACACAGCAAGGACAGCGCTAATCCCCCAGCGCGGGTTCCAGCCGCTCTCCCTGACCTTCCCGCTCCCACAGCCATGCTTCCAGCCCTGGCCAGCTGCCCCTGTCACACTGCTGCCCACCCTGCCCTGCCCATCTTCCCTCGGTGCCCCTCCAGCCACCGTGTGCCTCAGTTTCCCCAAGCTGCTCAGCTGGGACAGTGGCAGCCACTCTGGCAGCCACGGTGTGCCACAGCGAGTCCCCAGGTAGAGGAGATACTGGTGGGGCTGGGCACTGCTCATGGTGCCAGTCCCAACCAGTCTGGGGTGGGCTCAGCTCCCTGCCATGCTGGTGGTCCAAGGGCCTTGGCCAGGCAGGAGTGGAGCCAGCAGCCACCTCCCTGCCAGCACCCACCCCAGCAATGGGGCCAGGGCAAACCAGTAAGGCTGGGGGAACTGGTGCCAGCCCCGAAGAACGGCAGGCACTCGGGCAGCGCTGGGGCGGGCAGCTCTGCCCGCGCTGCTTTTAATCACCAGCTCGGGCCTGCGGCCCCTCAGATGTCCTTCTTCATCCAGAAGATGGGCAGCCCTTTGGCATCACGGTAGGGGGTCTCCAGGAGGTTCTGCTCATGGCTCTCAGCCAGGACTCCCCTTGCCCAGACCACGGTGGGTGGAGGGGGCGGAGGGGGGGCGGCAGGAGGCGGCAGGGGAGGTGGTGGGGTGGAGGGCACCCTTGGCACGGTGACGGTGGCAGCACCAGGAGGGGCGGAGAAGAGCCGCAGCACCTCGGTGGGTATGGCGGGGCTGAGGAAGGCCACGTTCTGCACCGGCTTGCCCAGGACGAAGCCCAGGTGGGCGTAGAAATGCTGCTTGTCGTGGGTGGTGAGGTGCAGGCAGCGAAAGCCCCGCGCCCGTGCCCACCGCTCGGTGGCTTCCATCAGCTGCCGCCCATAGCCCTGGCCCCGCAGCGCCCGCGCCACCACCACACTCTCCATGAAGAGGTCACGGGGCTGGCCGACTACGCGGGACAGCCGGACATGACCCACGAGCTGGCAGGGAGCCTGGCGGGCAGCGGGGGCCGCGGTGGGCGTCTCGGGGTGGCCGAGGCCCCGCAGCAGCAGCAGGCAGGTGGGGAAGGCGTCCGAGGAGCGCTGCAGCCGGTGGAGCCGTGACGCACGGCTCTTCCCCCACTCCTCGCCCAGCAGCTCGGCGCAGGCCTCCAGCAGCTCCGGCCTCTGGTGCAGGGGGACGAGGCTGAGCTCCTCCGACACGGAGCCCATTCTTCTCACTGAGAGGAGAGCAAGCAGGCCACAGCTTAGAGGCGGTGGGGTCAGACCACGTATGTTCCCTCCAGACCGGCACCAAACCCAGCACAGGAGCAGCTCTGGATTATTTCACAGGGGTCACAGCACGTCCAGGGCCAAACGACAGCACCGTGGTGGGGAAGGGGTGCGTGGTGCCACCTCCAGGCACCTGTGCCATGAGAGCTGTGGGCAGGTCTGACATAGGATGAGAGGAAATGGCCTCAAGTTGCACCAGGGAGGTTCAGACTAGACATCAGGAAAAATTTCTTCACTGAAAGGGTTCTCAGGCACTGGAACAGCTGCCCAGGGAGGTGGTGGAGTCCCCATCCCTGGAGGTGTTTAAAGGCTGGGCAGATGAGGAGCTCAGGGATCTGGTTTAGTAATGGACAGGAACGGCTGGACTCGATGATCTCAAAGGTCTTTTCCAACAGGCAATTCTACAATTCTATGATGCAGTGGAGGGGAAGGGGCAAAAGGCACAGGGCTGGCCTTGCCCCCTCCCCAGCCCCACACCAGCTCCTGCCACCCAGACACCTGCCTGACACCTGCCAGCTCATCACATGTGTGTCCCCAGCCTGCAAGAGTGGGCTGCAGTGCCAAGGAGCTGAGGGGACCCCAGCTGTGCTGCACCAGCACAGGGGCTTGGGGAGGCCCTGCCAGCCTCCGAGGGGCCAGGAGCCCCTGCCACAACCGGTGAGTGGTGGGTACCCCCCTCCCAGCCTGGCAGCCACTCCCCTTGCAAAGGAGAAGCCGCGGGCAGTGGGTGGGAGGAACCAACGCTCTGGCTCATCAGCTGGGGTTGAGCAAACCTCTCCGCTTCCCCCTTGGGAACCCAGCCCTGCCCCCAGCGTGCTCCAGTGCTCCCCAAAGTCACCTCCCCAGCTCTGAGACCCCTGAGTGCCAGCCCAGCCTCTACTCCCACTTCTGAGGCCAGGCAGTGCTCCAAGAGCCGACCAGCACTTCCAGGCTGGTGATGCTTCCCTTCTGCCTCCTCAGCAAAGCCACATCAGGGCCCTGCCAGCACCCCTCTGCACACGGGGAGGAGACTGGATGGAGAGGGAAGCCCCCCAACCCCTTCCCACCTGCCTGCTCCTACCTCCGGTGCCCTGCCCAGCTTTGCCCAGCCCGGTGCCCACTTCCCACCCCATGCTTGTGCCTCTCCAGCTTCTGCCCAGGGCCACAGGGCTGCCCACTCTGCCTGCGCCCACCCTGCCTGTGCCCACCTTCACCCTCCTCCTGCTCCCCCGCTCCCCCTGCCCACGCTCACCCTGCTGCTGCCGCCGGCTCCTGTGCCCTCAGTGCCCACACGGCAGCGGGGCAGGAAGCAGCCCAGGCTCACGGCCAACCACAGTGCCCAGTTCTGCTTCCCCAGCACAACTGACACGTCTGTCCAGGGCCCCACAGCCCTCCCCCTGCCACTGCACCCAGATGGCACCCCCACACAGGGCACCCCACCGCTGCACCCCCCTGGCACTGCTACCACACCACATCCACACGTGAAGCACAATTGCCCATGGTATCACCCAGATGATCGCTGTCCCCACCCCATGGCTGCACCTCCAGAACATACGTCCTCCTCCCCATCACTGACCCCATCAATGACCATCATCAATCCTATGTCAAACCCATCGTTGACAGGATCACCAACCCTTGACCCCCATCACTGACCAACCACTGACCTATCACAGACACCACAACTGACCCCATCACTGACCCATACCAGCCCCATCAACAACCCAGTCACCAACCCTATCGGAGAGTCCATCACTGATCCCACTACCAACCCATCATCGAGCCCACCACTGACCAATCAGAGACCTATCTCTGACCCCATCACCAACCCCATCACTGACCCCATGACCAAACTCATCACCGACCCCACCACCAACCCATCACCGACCCCATCTCCAGCACCGTGATTGACCCCATCATTGACCCCTCTCCGACTCCATCACCAATCCCAACTTTGACCCCATCTACAACCCCACCACAAACCCATCACAGATCCAACACCCACCCCATTACTGCCCAATCACTATTCCCTCTCCCCTTCCCCATGCGCTGCCCCCGCCCCGTACCGACCTGCGGGTCCGGTGGCCCCGCCCCTTCCTCCCCGCCCCCCGTGCGCACGCGCTGAGGCGGAGAGCCCGAGTGACGCTGTTCCGTGCCCGCATAGCGACTGCTATGTGACCGCACCGTCTCCCCCCATCACCGACCGCACCGGCGACCCCATCACTGACCCCGTTACAGACCCATCACAACCCATCACCGACCCCATTACTGACTCCATCACCAACCTCATCACTGACCACCACCGACCCCATCCCCAACTCTGTCACAGACCCATCACTGCGACCCGTGACTGACCATCACTGCCTCCCTCACCAACCCATCACCGACCCCAGGACCAACTGTCACCAATGTATCACTGCCCCCCGCACCAACCCCAGCACCAACCCCAGCACCAACTGTCACCAATGTATCACTGCCCCCATGACTGCCCCCCTCACCAACCCAGCACCAACCCCAGCACCAACTGTCACCAATGTATCACTGCCCCCATTACTGCCCCCCTCACCAACCCAGCACCAACCCCAGCACCAACTGTCACCAATGTATCACTGCCCCCATTACTGCCCCCCTCACCAACCCAGCACCAACCCCAGCACCAACTGTCACCAATGTATCACTGCCTCCATTACTGCCCCCCTCACCAACCCCAGCACCAACCCAGCACTAACTCTCACCAACTTATCACTGCCCATGGGACTTCCCCGCTTACCAACCCATCACCAACCCTATCACCGACCCCATCGCTGACCATCACCAACCCATCACCAACCCTGTTGTCAGCCCCCCACTGAGCTGTCACTGACGCCATAGCCGAGTCTATCACCAACCACATAACTGAAATCACCAGCCCCATTACCTCAACCACCACCCCACACTGAACCCATCCATGCCATGGGCCCTGGGGGGCAGAACCCTTCTCCCCTTTGTTACACCCAAGGGTTCTAGAACACTTAGCTGTACCATGGCAACCGTCGCCAGGGAACCCAACTGGGGACTTGGTCAGTTGCGACCCAGCGCGACTGTGTGCAGGAGTGCATCTCACACCCCTGTGTGCCTTTCGAGCCTTTTGAGCGACAGACGCCCCACGGGCCTTGTCCTGACCTTTTGTAGAAGTGGACAGAGTCTTGGCTGTGTCTCCACTCACCCCAACCGCAGGTGGAGGTGGCACCAAGCTGTTGGAGCAAGGAGACAGAAGGGTCCTTGCAACAGGGGCAATGTCCCTGTTACAGATGAACCCCAGCCCCGCAGTGGGAGAAGAAGGAAGGAGGCAATCCTATCCCTTAAGGCAAGGAGGGGTCTGTGGAGGTCTGGGACAGCAGAAGGAGTTATGGGGAGGAGGATCAGGGGGCTTGGGGGGCACCACATTGGGATGGGGTGGGAGTGAGGAGCCCCCTTGGCACAGCCTCCTCTGCCCCATCACACCTGGCAGGGCTGCCCCAATAGGTGTGGGGTCCCCTCACCCCTTTCACCCCTCCTGCAGGATGGAAAGAAGACCCCTCATCCACTCTAGGGAGGCCTGGGTGAAGAGCAGCAGCCCTCCAAAAGTCAGAGAAGTGTGGAAGGCCCCAAGCCTGTGGGCAGGTGAGTGCATGGATGCCAGTGACATACCGGTATCCCAGCCTTGCGGTAGGGCTGGTGGCATCTCCAGGAGCTGGGCAGAGGGCTCAGGGTTGTCAGCTGCCTGACCACCAGCCCTGCTTGCTCTCTCCTGGTCAGATCCAGACCAATTTGCCTTGCATGGGGACAACGTGGTAGATAACAGCCTGGACATTATCCAAGCCTTTTTCAAGAGGAAACCAAAGGTATTTGCGGCCACTTCTGCACCCCTGCCTCGTGCCTGGTCTTTCTGCCCCTGTCCTGTGCTGAGAAGGTGCAGGAGCAGTGCTGCCCCCCGAGGCTGTCTCCCCGCCCTGACGCTGTCTGTCCATCTGTCTCCCCCTGGCTGACAGGAAGAGGATCAGAAGATGATGTTTCTGAACTCCATCTGCACCGGCTGCAGCATCACCCACATGAACACCAGTGTGAAGGGTGTGCTTCGCTTCATGCAGCCCGAGTTGGTGGACGCTATCAAGGTGAGGGGATGGGCAGCGCAGGGGCACCACCCTTGGGGACAGGTGAGGGCAGATGAGTGCTGCTTCAGGTCTCCATCCTTGCAGATGCTCCAAAGCCACCTGGGTGGCTCAGTTGGAGCCTGGGCTTGGGCTCAATGATGTTTGCAGGTCCGTCAGCCAACCTGTTGCTCTGTGATGGGCACAGCCCTACCCACCATGGAGCTTGGGACCAGGGGGTACTAAAAGGGGAAACATGGGCTCTGCCAGCCCTGCAGGCTATTGCTGGCAAAGGAGACTGCCCATCCTGACCTGTCCCACCCTGTTGTGCTTCCCAGGAACTGCTGGAAGACGAACCTACTCGCCACCTGGACAACATGGTGTGGCAGCAAGCCATACTGACCATCACCTCCATGAGGTACCTGTCCCAGACCCCAGCTTGGCCTCCCCAGCACTGGGTGGCCCCAATGGACCTGGTCGTAGGTGGGAGGCATCCCCTGTCCTGGGTCTTAGAGGGAGGCAGACAGCAGGGCAGGGGGGGCTACAGGGTTTTCCCAGCAAAGGCGAGTTATGGAGGGTTGAGTTGTCACCCACAGCGTGGGGATAAGCCCAGGTCTCCAAACCCTGGGCCTGCCTCCTCCTTGCTGGGTCTGAAGAGCACCTGTCTGTCCCCACAGCAGAGCAGGGCTACTTCTGCAGGACAGGAAGAGTGGACTACTCCACCTCTGCTTCTCCCGCCTCTTCCACCTGCCTCCACCAAAGAGCTCCCAGGAATTCTTCTACACCAAGGTACGCTATGGGGTGACCCATGGGGAACTTCTCCACCCCGAGGCCATGGCCACCTGCCCCACATTTCCCGGACTGCCCCCAAGACTCTGTACTCCTCACAGACCCTGGCCGCGATGGACAGCATGCTGCAGGTGATGGTGGTCAGTGCTGAACAGTTTGGCCTCCTGGAGCTGCAGAATATCTTTCAGGTCTGTCCTTGGCACAGGGGCCCCATGGGCAGTGCCCCCCCTCCAGTACTTGGAGTTGGGAAGGGACCATCCTTCCTTCTCCATCGTGCTCCCCCACCGCTGGCTGCCCCAGCTCTCCCCACCCCTGCCTTGCCTGCTGCCCATCCTACCCAATGATCCCTCCCCAGATGGATATGCCTGGCTGGCAAGAGGAGCCCAGCCCTGGCGCTTCATCACGGTCCATATCGCAGAGCCCCCACCACAGATTCCCAGGGAGGTGGTCACCCCAAAGCTTTGGAAGGGGGGTGGAGTGACATTTTTGGGAAGGAATGAGTGGAAGGCAGTAGATGCAGCAGCAGGAGTGGGATGGGGCAACCTGCCTGGTGGTAGAAGGTTGCTGCAAAGGGCAAGAAGTGCACGTGCTGCATCCCAGGCCCTGCCCCAGAGCCAGTTTGGCGATGCCATGCTGTGTCATGCCACCTCCCTGGCACCTCAGCATCCTTTCTCCCCCCCAGCTCCTGCTGCCCTTCACCGTTTTCCAGCCGATGCACACGCAGGAGAGGGCCATGGCACGGATTGCCAGGCTGACCAGATTCATCTCCACCCACCCTCTGCAGGTAAGGAGCTCCTGCTCTGGGCAGCTCCAGTCCCCATCCCTGTGCCCCTGAGCCCCAGCAACTCCTGGGAATGCCAGACACCCAGTCAGCAGAAGGTTTGGAGCAGGATCTTTGTCCTGTCCTGTCCATGCCTCACTCTCAGCTGCTGCCTGGTTGCTCTGGGAGCAGCTGGGGCTCACCTTGTCCCAGGGCTCACCTTGTGCCCGTGCTGCATCTCTTCCCCCAGGTCTGTCCCTGCTTTGCACAAGCCATAGATCTCCAACATATATGCTCCAAAAATCATAAGTTTGCGATGCTGGGGAGGCTGTTAGGGCACCTCACCCTAAGCTGCGCCTCCAAGCACAAGGGGATATGCCTCGAGGCTACAGAAGCTCTCCATCACCTGTACGCCTTCATCCTGCTGCACATAGGTAAGAGAAGCCTTGTCTCCTTGGTGAGAGAAAGCCTGAGCCAACCTGCCTGCCTACCTACAGTCTGAAAAGCCATTTCCCCTCATCCCTGCTCGCAACAGCCCTGGGTCCTCCCTGGGTATCTGCTCCCCCGACATGTCTGGTTGCCCTCTTTCTTTGCCAGTGGCTTTTCAGCCTGATGCTCTCAGCCAGCAACTCCAGCTCTGCACCCCTCTCTCTGAGCACCCCATTTTTCTCCTCCCCAGGCAGGTTGCACGACATACAGCAGTTCCTGCTCCAGGAGCACAAGCTGAAGAGGGAGCCCAAGCATTCAGTCATCGCCTGCCCTGAACCTGTCTTGGTAAGAAGTGCCTTCAGCTCCTGGCCAGGAGAGTCGGCATGAGTGAAGGGACACCCCATGCATGGGAATGATGGGGGCTTGTGCTGTTCCTGAGCAGGGAAAGGTCCCCAGTGAGCTCCTGTTCCCTGTGGGACACTGCCCCCCACCGTCAATCTCCTCCCCAGCACAACCTGGCTCTGGGTCCCACTCCCACTGTACAGCCAGGATGCTCTGGGTGATACTCTAGATGACAACCATCCCTTTCTCTCTTTCATCCTGCAGATGCTCATGAAGAACCTCCATCCCTCCCAACAGGCAGATATCTTGGTTATGACCATCAAGAGCATGAGGTCCCCAAATACCTACTGCCTGAAGACGGCTGCCCGTATCATAGACGTGCTGATGGCGGACCCTGTCTTCCAGCTGGGGCAGGTTAGTAGCCTGTGGGTGGCACAACCGATGCTCCAGCCCACCCGTTCCCCCTCTGGCTCCGTGCCTGGCCAGCACTGATGCCAGGTGAAGCGTACATACCACAACAGGAATGGCAGTAGCTCTCAGTGGGAACTGGGGAAACGGCCACGCTCACCCTGCCAACAACCCCACTCCCACTCATGTCTCAGGTGCTGAACATCGTGCAGGCCATCTACAGAAGCCTGTACTCCACCTCTGAGGTGACAGCACTCAACAGTCTGAAGAGAGTCCTGCTGGCGTTGATGTACAAATACCCCACCAGGACAGTGACCAGCCTGCTGGAATGCTCCCCAATATGCAACAAGTATGGGACCCAACAACCTTTAAGGCTCCTCTCAGAATAGGAGAGGGGCCTCAAGACCCTCTCAAGGGTCTTCAGCCTGGCCATCCTCCGGGGTGTCCCCACTAACAGAGCTCTGGGTCCCCGCAGTGTCGCCATGTTCATGTGGACGGTGGTGGTCTCCAATCCACGGGTTGCAGAGAAGGTGCTGTTGGCACTGATTAGAATGCTGATGAACCAGTCACTGCACAAGACCTCTGCCTCTGCCAAGAAGAACCCACGTGTCCTCTCCCTGGCTGTGAGTTGCTGGATGAGGCCTCACTGACCTCCGGGGCTGCTCTTGGTTATCCGGGCCCCCACCTCCTTTCCCCTGCCCACCTCAAGCCTCGACCTCCCCAGGGGCATGGGTACATCTCGGTGTCTGGGTGTCTTCTGCAGGCAGCCAAGACAATCAACAAGATCCTCCAGGAGCCCACGTGCGTGTGTGAGGCAAAGGCAATTTTCCCTCAGCTTTTCATGGCGCTGCTTTTCCAAGTGTCTTTCACCACAGAGCTGATGCTGTGGGAGGTGAAAATCTTCTGGAGTAAGCATCAAAATGATCGAGTCTCTCCCATCAGGTACTCAATCACTGTCCTCCTATGCCTGCCGGTCCCCCAGAGCTGAGGGTCCCGATGGGAGCTGGGCCTTTCTCTTTGTGCAGGTGTGCAGTGGAGTCCATGATGGTGCTGCTCCAGATCATGGACTTGGAGAGCCAGCTGCAAGCCATCCAGGCACAGGGTGGTTGGGATGCCCTGCTCAGCACCCAGACCCACCTCACAGGAGTATGTATCATAGCCAGGTGAGAGCCACTTCTCCTCATTCCTCAGGCACCAGGTACCCCACACGACCCCCTCCCCTGGGGCTGATGGCATGGGGCTCCCTGTTGCTCAGAGAAAGTGCAGCAAACTGGGGATATCCAGCCTGGTGCAAACCACAAAGATATGTGCCTGCCTGGCTCAGGCCTGACGGTGCCTCCTTCCCTTTGCCAGGGAGATGATGAAAGCCTCAAGACCTGTGGTGTCCAGCATCTTCTGCCATCTGACAGAGCTCCTTCGTGTGGAGGACTCCACCTGGGAGACAGTTGCTATGGCCTTCCTGGTTGAGGTGAGCCTGGTGGCACCGTTCCAAGCTCCCTCTGACACTCAGCTCTCCCATGCCCACTGCTGCTGGGAGAGCTGGGGCAGTGGGTGGGCTTTGGTTGGTGAAGAAGGTGAGCAACCAGTGCGGTGTGGGACATGGGGGCTCTGCACAGTCCCTGCCTCCTCCATCTGTGCTTGGTCTTGCCCCAGTATCCTGACCTGAGCTGGTCGCTGGAGCCAGCACCGCACCTCACTGGCTCCCGCTGTGTGTATTTTAGATGCTGGGCTCCACCAAACTCAATGAAGAGCTGAACCGTGCCCTGGAGGTCTTCCCCATCTATCTGCAGAGCCACTGCCTGGGAGTGCCCAGACTGGTGCTCGAGGGCATCCTCAAGCTCCTTGAGAGGCCCAGCATAGTGAGTAACAGGCAGCCAGGACAGCGGGGACAGCAGCCCAAGGTGGAGCAGTGGGTAACACAGTGGCTGAAGCTTTTCTGTGCACTGGGAGCTGTGTGAGCTGCTGCCAGCTCTCCTGCTTCCCCTGTGCCATGTAAAGAGAGAGAGGCAGCAGTGTGATGGGAAGGGGCTCCTGCTGCCAGGGTGTCCCAGCAGGGACGGTGGCCTCAGAGTGGGCTTGGGGTCTTCAGAGCTTGGCCATGGGGTGCTGAGCCCTGCGTTATCGTGGGGACTGGTGGCAGTTTGAGAAGCTTTCCAGGCTGTGCCGGTTGCCCACCAGGGCAAGGTGGAGAAGGGGGCAGCTGAGGGGCTGGCAAGGAGCCAGTAGTGGCTCTCCTCCCCTGCTCTTCCCTTGGCCGTGCCCACAAACCCTCTCTACCGGGACCTTGCCCTCGGAATCTGCGCTGCCTGCTGAGAAGCCAGTGTTCCTGGCGAGGTGTTTTCACCCCTGCGATGGGGTTGATGCTTTACAAAAAGACGTGTCTCACACAGGCAAGGAGAACCTTCTTCCTGCTGCCACACATCATGGGGCAGCTGCAGGACGCTGAGAGCGACGCCATAGCCGTGGCCCTGCTGGTGCTCAACAGGATGCTCCAGCTGCAGAAGGAGAAGGTGCGCAGCCTCACCGCCCTGGTGCTGGCTGAGAAGCTCCGGCTGCTCTTCAACAACGTAAGGCTAGGGGAGAGCCCCACGCACCCTCAACGGGTACCTCCATTTGTGTGTCCCACCACAGCCCCCATGCTCTGCAGGGGGATGCTTTGCCCCGCAGCCCCCAGCCCCAGTCTCCACGCTGGGTCCCAAACCTCCCTCATGGACTCACCCCAGCTCAGCCTCCCTGCCACAGGGGGGACAGTGGTGGCAGGTGTGCAGAGCCCCACCAAGGGGCACCTTCCCCCACAGCTCCCAGCCCTCCGCAGGGTCTCCCTCCCTGTCCCACAGCTCTGGGGACCCCAGCCCCCCATGGCAAACCTTCTGCCTGCTGCAGCTCCACTCCCTTTCCGAGCAAGGGCCATTCTAAGGATGTCCATCTCCATGACAACCCCTTGCTCACCATGAACTTGGGGCTGAGGTCCTCCTCCCCTCCTCCTGCAGGAGTCAGTCACTGTGCGGAAGAGGTCCATCCGCCTCTTCCAGAATACGATGGAGTTTGTGACGGGCACTATAAAGAAAAGGATGGAAACAGAGGTGTGGAACAGCCTGCTGCCACTGCTCTTTCACTTTCATGATAAGAACAAGAAAGTGTCCAAGGTGGGATTCCCAACCTAACTGATCGTTTGGGCAGGGTGATGCTGGCACTTGGCCCTTCCAATGTGTGTCACTGCTGAGCCCCTAGGATCAGGCAGAGCCCCCTGCCCTGCCCAGCACTGCCTTTCACCTCCTGCTGCCCCAATGGATGGGGAAATGGGTCCCTTTCCCACGCAGTTCCCTCCACACGTATCCTGGCACGGGTCCCTGCAGCCCCAGGCACTGGGCTATGGCTTTGCAGCAGCTTGAAGCCACCAAGGCCAAAACATTGAAGCACCGGTGGGGTGGGAGGGTGGCTGCCCTCATCTTCCCCTGGAGTGCTGCACGTGATGGTAGCACCAGTCCCCAGCTGGTGTATCCTCCCTATATGGGTCAGGACAGGCTCTGAGCCCTGCCAAGAGAGAGGACACAGCATCCTGTGTCCCCGGCGGTGGTGGTGGCATCTCTGCTTCTGTCTAGGCATCCCAGCAAGCTCTCTGCAGAGCCGGCCAGTTCCTGAAGTGGGGGAAGCTGGCAGAACTGGCCAAGACCTCGAATGCATGGAGGATCAATGAATGCCTGGTGAGCACAGCCCCAGCACCCCTGGGATCCACCTCGGGCGAGCGCTGCCCCATGCTCAGCGGTGGGGACAGAGGGCTGTGCCGCCACAGCTGCACGTGCCCTCCCACAACAGGCTCTGCTTCAGGTTGTCCTCAACCCCGGCATCCCAAAGGGAACTCTGCCACCAGGATGGCACCCCAACATCCCCAGGGAGCCCTCTGCTCCCTCCAGAACTCGATGTCACATGGCAGGGAACTGGGTGTGTCCTGCTGGGGGGAAGGAGGGTGGCCCTGGGCAAGGGGACAGCCCGACTGGGGGGCATCTCTGCACCAACCCTGCACACTTCTCCTCTCTCCAGCTGACCAAGAGGAGCAAGGCCAAGGAGTTCCTGCACCAGAGCCAACAATACCTGCAGAGCCCACAGAAGCAGCTGCGGCTGGAAGCTGTCAGATTCATTGGTGAGCCACAAGCCCTGGGGTCCCTCCCTCTCCCAGGGTCCTTGTGGGCCAGCACAGGTCCTGTGGGGCACTCCTCCACCCCCTCCCACCACTGCCTGCACAAGCTGGGCTGGCAGAGGCTCACCTGAACTTTTAGGTCGGTTGTTTTAGGATTGCATCCATTTAGGTTTTATTTTTCCCCTTTGCCTCAACTGTTCTATTATAATGAATAACATTTCTGTGTAGTATCTATATACAGGCTGTAAAAAGGCTTTGAATTTAAACAAGGACATGGAGCTGTTAGAGCAAGTCCAGAGAAGGCCAGGAAGATGATCAGAGGGCTGGAGCACCTTCCATAGCAGGACAGGCTGAGAGAGTTTGGGTTGTTCAGCCTGGAGAAGGGAAGGCTCCAGGGAGACCTTAGAGCAGCCTCCCAGTACTGAGAGGGTCTCCAGGAAAGCTGAGGAGGGGCTCTTTGTCAGGGAGTACAGGAATAGGACAAGGGTAACACTTTTCAGCTGAAAAAGTGGAGATTGAGATGAGATCTCAGAAAAAAATGTTTTCCTGTCAGGGTGGGGAGGCCCTGGCACAGGTTGCCCAGGGAAGCTGTGGCTGCCCCATCCGGAGGTGTTCAAGGCCAGGTTGGATGGGGCTTTGAGCCCCCTCATCCAGTGGGAGGTGTCCCTGCCGTGGCAGGGTGTGGATGATCTTTAAGTCCCTTCCAACCTAAACCGTTCTATGATCCTATGACCCATCCCCTCACTGATGCTGCATCCCCAGAGTCAGCCCTCCCCAGGGAGCTGTGTGGCCAGGTTGGGGTGGGTGACAGGATTCCACATGGGCAGTGGTGTCCCTGAAAGGCAGCTGGGGTTCCTGACCTGTTGTGTTCCCCCAGGTCTCCTTGGACGTCAGGCGAATGAGGAGGAGGTGGCACACATTGTAAGGGGTGAGTGAGGGCAGCAGGAAGGGGGAAGGACCACGGCATGGAGCTCCCTCCCAGCCTGGACTCTGCTCCCAGTACTTCTATGGGGAGGGAGGTGTTTCTGGAGAGGAGGATTCCTGACCAGCCACCCTTTCCCCCTGCTCTCTCCTGGCCCAGGGGATCATGGGTTGCAATGTGCCCTGTCTGGAGGGGTCACAGGGCAGTCACCTCACCTCTGCTGCTTTGTCCCTGCAGTCCTGCAATACGCAAACAAAGATGACAACATCCAGGTCCGCTCTCTGGCCATTCAGACACTCTACATCCTCAATGGAAGAAGGAAGCCAAAGCTGAGGTTTAACCTCCAGCGGCTGAGCTTCCTGCTGCCCAGGCGCTGGACGAGGCCACACCCCAGCACCAGCAGCAACTCTGCTCATGCAGACACAGCGTAGCAGGCCCAGCTCTAGGATGCTCTGCAGGCCGGGATACCTCTGGGAAAAGAAAGAGGAAAGAAGACGCCTCAGCCCCAGAGGAGCCAGAGAGTAGCAGGACATCAACTCTTTCCAGTACCCTAGGGCAACATCTGCCCACACTTTTCACATTTGCCACTGTAATAGATAAATAAAAGGTTTGCTTCAGCCAGATTGTGATTGTTGAAATCAGTAGGTGGTCGGGAAGGACGTAAGTTTCCAAATACTCAACTAAGGGAAGAGGAGACAGGGATTTACACAGCTGTGTGGAGGAAGGGATTTAGCAAGGTGTAAATCAAAGAGATAGGGAGGCGCTGTGTGGAGGATAGAATTTAGCAAAGCTGTAAATTAGAACTAGCTGTCTAGATAATGGTCTCCTCGCCTTTTGAGGAGAGAGTAACAAATTTAAATTAATTACGAGAACTCAGTTGAATATATATAAGTACCCTAAATAAATGTACATGAAAGGGAACAAATGCTGTGCGTGGGGGAGGATCCATCCCCTTATGCACCCAGCGCTGTAAATAAATTTCTTTGCTTCTAAGACTTTGTCGTCTCTAAAATTATATCTGTGAGCTGGCTTTTCTCACACCACAAAGCCCCAGGTGCTCTGCTGGGCTGCAAAAGAAAAAGAAGGAGAAGCCAAAGCCAAACACGAAGCTGAAGTCTTCTCTCGCCTCCCCAGGGCCATGGCCAGATAAATCACTTGTTTGGCTTCCCACTGCCCAAGGAGACTGCGCTGCCTCTGGTGATGTGGGGGAGCCTGGGAGCTACAAAGCCAGCAATGCTCTGGCTCCAGCACCATCATCCACTCCACTTCCCGAGCGGGACAGCCAGCTCTGCCTGCTGCCCGTGCCACCCGTCCCGCTTGATGGGGAAGGCTGAGACTGGAATTGTTGATGAGCAATTTTTTGAAAGATGGACTTTTGCAGGAATGTCAACCTGAATATAATGCTCCAGTGCCGGTCTCAAGAGCATGGGTATTTATTGGTGCGTCTGGACGAGAACACCAGTCCCACCAGACACTCTCGTGTGTTCATTCAGACCTGGAGATCAAGCATAGCTTTGCATGTGGAAGGATGACTCTTCAGTTGGGTGGTGGAAGAGACCTACGTGGTGGTGTTGGTAACGAACACCGTCGTGCGGGTCCGAGGAATGGAGTGTAGGATACCTCACACGCGGAAGAAGGAGGATCCTGAATGGGTGTAAACCAGAAGAAGGTGAACCGGGGCTCTACAGTGAGGGGGCGGGACATGGATGGGGCGGGGCTGACGGAGGGGCGGGGCTGCTAGTGGAGGGGCGTGGCTAACCCTGAGGGGGCGGGGCCAGGACGGATCCAGTGGCGTCACTCCCCAAGTGGCAACGCGGGGCGCCGCCGGGAGACGGGGGCGGGGCCTCAGGCGAGGTGGGAGGCGGGATCTGGCCGCTACCAGCCAATAGGTGCGACAGGGGGCGTGGCCTGTGGGCGCGCAGCCGGCAGGGCGGCACCACGTGCGGCGGCAGCTATGGCGGCGGCGGTGGGCGGCAGGAGGGGCAAGGGATCGCGCGGGGCGGCGGCGCGGCGGCGGCCGAAGGCGGCGGTGAGGAGGGGGACCGGGGAGAGGAGAGGGGCGACGGGGGTTGTACATCGTGGCGGGTGTGGCTGAGGCGGGTTCCACCGCGGAGGCTCCCGACGTCTCGTCCCGTCCCGTTGATCGTCCCGTCCCGCAGGTCTCGGGCGCCGAGGGGAGGCCGCGAGCGGCGGCCGGCCGGCCCGTCGATGAAGAGGTGTCCAGCGACTCCGAGACGGAGAGGTGAGAGCTGCGCTGGGGGGGTCGGTGCCGGTGCCTGTGTCGGTACAGGTGCCAGCCAGTACGGGCTCCAGTGCCGGTACCGATGGGCGTGGGGTGCTGGTACCTGTAGAAGTGCTGGTGGGGATGCCGGTACCGGTGGGGGTGCCGATGCTCACGTGTCCCCGCAGCCCGTTCCTGGGCCGGAGGCGGCAGCGGCCAGCGGCGGAGGAGGATGAGGTGGACGAGACGCCGCAGGAAAAGAAGCTGCGCCTGGCCAAGCTTTACCTGGAGCAGCTCCGCCAGTACGGTGAGTCTCAGGCAGCACCGGTGCCCCGGTGGAACGGGTGCTGAGCCCGACCCACCAACCCCGTGCCCTCTACAGAGGAAGAGCGGGCACTGGATGAGGAGGAGGACACCGAGCCGGTGGATCTCATCGGCGACCGGCTGAAGGAGGATGTGGTGAGCAGGGGGACGGGCGCATCCCCTCAGTGCCGGTGGCGGCTGTGTCCCTCTCCCACTGTCTTTGCTGAACCTCCCGCTTCTTCCGCAGCTCGAGCAGAGGGGCCGGCTGCAGCGTCTGGTCGCCAAAGATGTAAGTGCCCAGTGCAGGGGGTGCTAGATCCTAAGTGCCAGCCTTGGGGACATTCGGGCGCAGCCACAACTGACACACCAAGTTGCCGTGCCAGCTACGGGAGCCAGGAGCCGGCTCCTGGTGCCCTGGAGAAGGGATGGTGCTGTGCTCAGGTGCTCCCATACCTGGGGAAGGAACCAGGGCAGTCCGGCTCACATTGTGCTCTCTCTGCAGGTGCAACCTCCGGATCCCGGCAGCATCCGAGTGCTGCGGGGACACCAGCTGCCTGTCACCTGCTTGGTCGTCTCTCCAGATGACAGGTTCATCTTTTCTGCTTCCAAGGATGGCTCCCTCATCAAATGCAAGTGTTCCCTTGGGGCTGCAACTGGCTGTTTCCCCAGCCTGAACCCTGCGGGGACCCTGCAGCAGGACCACGGGTGCCTACCCAGGTGGCTTGGTCCGAGGATGTGCATGTGCATCGTTCTGGGCTTGTGGGAGGCTTATTGGCTTTTTCCAGAGTGGTGGGAGGCTCCCAAGGGGTAACAACGATGCCTTTCCTTCAGGGGAGATGGAGAGCGGGAAGAGGCTATGTGTGGTGCCAGGGGGGAAGAAGGGCACCGAGGAGCGGCACTTGGGGCACGCGTCCCACGTCCTCTGCATGGCCATCTCGTCAGATGGCAAGTACCTGGTACGGGAGAGGAGGCTGACACTGCTGTGTGGGGCACCAGAGGTGGTGGTGGGGAGTACGTCTCCCGGGGTCCTGGGAAGCTGTATCAAACACCCAGATGTACTTTGCTGGGTTACAGCAGCAGCCTCTGCCTCCACTGGAGTCAAGAATGGGTCGCTGTGACCGCGAAAGCACGTGGAGTAGGAGCAGAGACTGGGGCGGGCCGTGTGTCCCTGAGGGGCAGGTCTCGGGTACTCTCTGTGTTCTGCCAGGCTACAGGAGACAGGAACAAGCTGATCATGATCTGGGATGCAGCCACCTGCAAGCGCCTGCACATCTTCACCGGGCATCGCGACGCTGTCTCGGTGAGTTGGAAGTATCAGCTGTGCTGCCCTTGGGGCCAGGCAGAACCGTCCTCCCAACTGCCTCTCCCTGTTGTCCCAATTTCCATCCTTCTGTCCATCTGCAGGGCCTGTCCTTCCGGAAGGGCACACATCAGCTGTACAGTGCGTCCCATGACCGCAGTGTCAAGGTCTGGAATGTGGCGGAGAATGCCTACATGGAGACCCTGTAAGACCTGAGGGAGGGGACCACACTGACCCTCCTTGCCTGCGGGTAGGGGGCCAGGGTGCAGAGGGCTGTCCCCACCATGGCTCTTTGCTATCTCCCCTTCCAGGTTCGGGCACCAGGATGTCATCACAGGGCTGGACAGCCTGAGCCGGGACTGCTGCGTGACGGCAGGGGGACGGGATGGCACCGTGCGACTCTGGAAGATCCCTGAGGAGTCACAACTCGTGTTTTGTGGGCACCAGTAGGTCTGGGGTGGGAGAGGGGGCCGCGAGGAGGCAGATCTGCCTTGGGCAGCAGCGTGGGTGCCAGGCATCACCTTCCTAGGGTCGCTGTCTCCTAAATAGGATCCCAAAGCACACTCGTCACTGATGATAGTTGTTCTCTTTGTAGGGGCTCCATTGACTGCATCCAGCTCATCAACGAGGAGCACATGGTGTCGGGCGCCGATGACGGGTGGGCATGGGGCTGGGGTGGTGCCCAGGGTGGGCAGGCGGTGCCCACATTGCCCCCCCTCACCTATCCCCTCCCTGGCAGGTCTGTAGCCCTGTGGGGGCTGACGAAGAAGAAGCCCCTGGCGCTGGCCCGGCAGGCGCACGGCATGAGGGATGCGCAGGGCCTGGAGGAGCCGTTCTGGGTCTCAGCTGTGGCTGCCCTGCGTAACAGTGACCTCCTGGCTACAGGTGTGGGACAGTCGCTTTGGAGCAGGGGTTTTGGGGTGCAGGGTGAGGGTCCTGCTCTGCTCCCTGTGTCGGGGTGCATGGCAGTCTCCTGTCTCTCCCCCAGGTTCCCACAGTGGCAGTGTGAAGCTCTGGAAGTGTGGTGAGGGATTTCGGAAGCTGGAGCCCCTCTGGGACATCCCCTTGGTATGG
This sequence comes from Dromococcyx pavoninus, assembly GCA_033558185.1. Classification (NCBI taxonomy): domain Eukaryota; kingdom Metazoa; phylum Chordata; class Aves; order Cuculiformes; family Neomorphidae; genus Dromococcyx; species Dromococcyx pavoninus. The sequence continues at coordinate 58,426 of JAUMJL010000246.1, read as the reverse complement.
ATGGGGAGGACAGGGATGCTGGAGCTGGACTGGGAGGATCTCTCACCAGGGCTCCCCAACCTAAGCAGGCTGGGGGAGCTCCTCACCTTGCCCTGTCCCCTCCAGGTGGGCTTTGTCAACAGCCTCAAGTTCTCAGCAACTGGTGATTTCCTGGTGGCCGGTGTTGGGCAGGAGCACAGGTCCTGTCCCCACTCCCCAGCCCTTCTCAGGTACATCCCCCCTCTTCCAGTTGTCAGCAGAGGGTGACCTCCATCTCTCTCATCTGCAGACTTGGCCGGTGGTGGAGACTCAAAGAAGCCAAAAACAGCATCTGCATCATCCCCCTGAAGCGGAGAGCTGCAGCCCCCAGCCCTGAAGCCTCCGACAGCTCCTAAACCCCTGGCCCCAGAGCTGCTGGAGCCAGGGTCACTAAACCCGTGACCCTGGAGTTGTGCCCTGTGTCCTTTGTGCAGCCACCCTCCTGGGCTGGTAGGATGTGAGTGGGGGGGTGTCATGTGGCCCCCTGACCCTGCTGACCCCCATATTGACATGGCTCTGCCCTCTGCGAGGGTCTGCCCCATTCCCTCAGGTTTGCCTGGAGCTGAGTTCTGGAAGAGTCCCCCCTTTTTTTTTTTTAAAAAAAACCACTTTATTTACATAAATTACAAAAAAAAAATCACACTCTTGCTCACAGAAAAAAAACTACTCTTACAAACTTGGTTGGGCTCAAATACCTGGGTCCTGCTACTCGCCCTCAGCCCTCGGGTTCCGCAGGGGCCGAGGGGGCAGCAGGCGTTCGCCCCTGCCCCAGCTCTGTCTCCCAGAGAGGGGGGGAGAAGCTCTACGTGCAGCGAGGAGAGGGATGGAGGGGGCTTGCGCCCAGCCTGGTGGCTTTCTTGGGCCAAAAACGAGGAGGAAAAGGTGCAACTATGCAAAGGGAGGCTCCACTGGCCTGGGGATGGGGGGATGTGGGGCATGGGTGGGTGATGGCGCAAGAGCAACGAGTGCTGGCACAGAGCTCTGGGGAAGCAAAGCAGGGCTTGGTGTGGCTCAGCAAGAGAGGGATTTGGGTTGTGCTTGGTGTGAGGGACTTGGACCAGAGCTGGTGCAGGGGCTGGGGAATGCACACCATGGCTTGGTTCATGGCCGTGGCTGCCCACTCGATGCAAGGGGTTGGTGGGAGTGACATTCTGCCTGGCTTGGGGCAGGGCAGGGGGGCTGTGCAGCACAGCTTGGGGCAGGGGCTGGGCTGATGTGGCTCAGAGCACATAGTGTAGTGTGGTGTGAACCTGGGCTCAGTGCAAGGGACGAGGGGACCTGGACCACGACTTGGACCATGGGACAGGTGGACGTGTAGCAGGGCTCAGTGCAGGAGATGGGGAATGGGCACAACGGCTCAGTGCAGGTGACACAGGGGATGTGCACCACAGCTCAGTGCAGGTGAGGGGTGACATGCACTGTGGCTCTGTGCAGGTGATGGGGGTGGGGGGTCATGCACCACAGCTCAGTTTAAGGAATTGGGAGTGGCGTGAAGGGTTTGGGGATGTTCACCATGGCTCAGTGCAAGGGGTGGGAAGGAACAGTCACGACTGCTCAGTGCAAGGGATGGAAATGTCCACCACGGCTCAGTTCAAGGGATGGAGAGGGACATTCACCACACCTCGATGCAGGGACAGGGGGTTGTGCACCACGGCTCAGTACAGGGGACGTGTAACGTGGCTCAGTGTACAGGGTGACACGTGCTCTAACCCAGCACAGGGGTCGGGTGGCTTGTGCTGGGGCCGAGGCTGAGCCTCCCCACTGCCCCCGGCCCCCGAGTGGGCTGTGCCGCGGTTGCTGCTCTCCCAGGGGCAGGAGCCAGGCAGGAGCGGTGGCCCCAGGGCCTGGCCTCCCTGTCCTTCACAAGGACGACGTCGTGGAGTCCACCACCTCCCGGCCGTTGCACACTGTGGGCACGTACTGCGAGGCTGAGCCTGGCCAGGAAGGCAACAGTCAGGGGCAGGTCTGGCAGAGCCCCCCTCAGAGCATCCCACCGTGGTGGGCGATGGGTGCCTGGGGAGCTGCATCCCCCAGGCCTGGGGTGGAGGAGGACTGGGGTGGCTGTGTTCCCCTGGGGTGGACCCTGTGGTGCAGCCCTGGGGCTTGGAGCCACGTGAGATGAGGAGATGAGGGATGGGGAGAATTGAAGGATGGGAACGGGGTCAGGGATGAACCATAAGGGAACATGGACTCTCCCGCCTAATTCCAGCCATGCCCTACCCCATACCTCAATTTTCCTCAGGGGCCGATGCTGGTGTGCCCCCCACCCTGTCCCAGCCCTGCCCCAGCCCCCCTGGACTCACCATGGGACTGGCTGGAGCCAGCAGCTGCCACGCTGAACCGAGCAGTGCCCACACGGTGGCTGGCCACGTTCTTCTGGGGCTGGAAGAGTATGATGTGGAGCTTGGGGGTGAAGAGGCAGCCAAGGACCACAGTGCCACTGAGGCTCACTGAGATGCACATGGTGGTGGTCTGGACCTGGAGAGAGGGGTGGGCGTCAGGTGGTCCAGTCAGCAGCCCTCTGCCCCAGGTGGGGCAGGATGAAACCCTTGCTGTGGCATCCGCCAGCCCCCACCAGGCAGAGGCTGCTGCCTGCACCCCATAGGCACATCCTACCCCACCCCAGCTCCCTTCATCAGGGTGGACCTCCTGGACACCCATGGGCAGAGGATGGGCACTGCCCTGATGTGGACACACCTCCTTGCAAAGTGTGTGTGGGGGTGCACCTTGAGCAGCAACCACCCCAGCCTTGCCAACAGCCCTCACCAGGCGATGCAGGTCCTCTCCACGAGTCCCCTGACCACAGCCCCCCCCCACAGTTCTCCAGAAGCTGGCTGTGCACCTTGCTGAGGGGGTAGAGTTGCTGCAGCGTGCACCCCATGCTCCTCCATCCCCAGCACTGCTCGGCTCCCCAGGGACCACGCTGGCCCTGGAGCTGACAATACCCTAGGAGGGCAGGAGGGGTGTCTGAACAGGCTGGGGACTCCTGTGCCTTCATGTTTCCAAGGTTGAAAATGGCAATTGCTGCTCCGCAGTCAGGTTAAGTGATTTCTCTGGAGATTCAGGACCATTTCTCATCCTTGTTCTAGCAAATGCTCTGCCAAGGATGGAGGGAGAATTCATCTCCCCAGGACCCACTGCTCCTTCAGGCACAGCCTTTCAGCCACACTTCACCTGGTCCCGAGTGCCCCAGTGCAGAGGTGACCATCACGGGGTCCAAGACCAAAGACCTTTTCCCAGGGCAATGCATCTCCTAGCCACAAACCCAGGGGGCTCAAATTGCCAGGACTACTCAAGTTGGGGCCTGTTAGAGCCCCCCAAAACTCTGCCTCTTACTCGGTAGTCGCTGGAGGTGACGTAGAAGATGGGCAGGAAGGCCAGCCAGATGATGCAGGTCGTGTACATGGTGAACCCGATGAACTTGGCCTCATTGAAGTTTTCAGGGCATTTCCGTGTTTTGAAGGCGTAGACTGTGCAGAGGATGATCAAGAGGACATTGTAGGTGAGAGAAATGAGCATGTTGGAGTCGCGGTTGTTGCACTTGAGGGTGACAATGTACCTCTTGTCAGGTTCCGTCTCCTTGCCCGTGCCAGGGGTCTCCACCAGCAGCCAGACGATGACGATGATCAGCTGGCAAGAGATGAGGGCCATGCAGATGACCACCTGTGATGTGGGGCTTATGAACCGGGGGCGCTGGACCCCTTCCTTCACCCCACTGAAGATCCTGGCGATGCGATTTGTCTTGGTCAAGAGGGCCGAGTAGCAGACGGCGAAGGACGTGCCCAGCCCCAGCCGCCGGAGCGTGCACACCTCAGTGGAGGGCTTTGCAATGAAGATAAAGGTCATGCTGTAGCACATAAGGACCCCGGTCAGGAGAATGTAGCAGAGCTCCCGACCAGAAGCCTTCACAATGGGGGTGTCATTGTTCTTCATGAACACTCCAAAAACGAAGAGGGTGGAGATGAAACCCAAGCAAGAGATAGTGACGGGACCAATGGCCCAGACGTCCTTCCAGCGGATGTACTCTTGGGGCAACTCGTAGCAGCCATTCAGGGTCTCGTTGGGCCAGTAACCGAGACCACAGTCCATGCAGGTGAACTCATCCAGCAGGTACTCGTAGGGCTGGCAGGGGATGCAGATCCAGCAGCAAATGTCTCCGGGCTGCATGCTCTTTATTTCATTCTTCTTGCAGGGGTCGCTGCACTGGGACACGGGGATGGAGGTCTCAGCCCACGGGATGAGGCTGGTGTTGAGGATGAGCCCCTCAGCCCAGTAGCCCACCTTCTGGTACCGATACCGCCCGTCCACATGGTGGTAGTTGAAGATGTTGTAGCGCCCGATCCCATCGCCATAGCGGTCAAATCGAACTACGCTCTTGGTGTCTGCTGGTCTGAACGGAGCTGGAGTGAGGAGAAGGAGAGATGGTCACTGTCATGGGGTGGGGGAGTGCTAGCACCCAGTGTGGAGGCAGGTCTCCATCAAAGGGTCACATCCCACCATGGCCACAGGCACATGACCAGCCTGTTCCCTGCCCTCACTCTCATACGTGCTGCCTATGTCCACGTTAGGAGCTGAAAAGCAATGGTGAAGAACTATCTCTCCTTGTGCCTAAGAGTTCAGCAGCCCCAGCCAGTTCTGCAGGGACAAAGGGGGATTTTGCAGCCTCCGTGGCTCTCAGTGACACCTGGATACCCAGGCTCAGCCCAAGTCATGGTGGACATTCTTCTAATTCACCTTAGACCTAGGTCCCTGATCAAGATTGTCTCTGAAATGTGAATAAATCATGATGCCTACAAGTGCCTACAAGGACACATGTTCCTGCAGGATCCCCTGTGGGGCAGGTCCCACTCAGCTCTAGCAGGATGGAGTTGGTCACCAGCTTCTCCACACTGGGGACAGAAGGCCTGGATTGCTGCCCAAGGGTGATGGTGGGCTGTTGGCATCCTGAGACAACCCCAGTGACAGCACAGGGGTCCAGAGGTGTGGGCAGGCTGGAGGAACTAGAGGGTCAAATCTGAGTGTCTCACCTCTTCCCTGCCCCTCCACCCATCCCTTTCTTGTTAGGCAGCCAAACCCCATTTCCATCTCTGGACTCACCATCAAAATTAACATTGAGTATAAAGTCCTTGTAGAACCTCTTGCCATTGACGGGCTTCATGGCATCGCAGAGCTTGGTGGAGTTGGGGCACAGAGCCCGGTGCATGTTGTGGAGAGAGTGAGCCATGGCATAGACCGCATTGACCACGAACGTGATCTTGGACTCTGGCTCAAACTTGCCTGTCTTGAGGGAGTACCAGCTACAGTCCTGCGTGTGGAAGCTGCACTTGAACTTCTGCTCCCAAAACTCCCGAAACCAAGGGTTTCGGCTGTTGTTGTAAGGGTTGAGATTACGGAAGTAGGTAGCAAACTCCTTGATGGGGTAAGCCGCCAGCTCGATGGTGATCGCTCCCTCCGCCACCGCTTCGCTCCCGGCCACCACGCTCTCCAGGGCTCCCCACCCATCGCTGGCCACCCACATGAAGGACACATTGGCTCTCTGGGCAGCCGCCAGCAGCTCCCGGGCATCTTCGCTTCGGGTGAACAGCACAACCACTTTGGCATTGGGCTTCTGCAGCAGAGCCCGGACCACTCCGTCGTACGTCTTCTTGTTCATGGAGCGCCCCACCTTCTCCGAGGTGGCGATGCAGATGTTGCGCATGCGAGCTTCTTGCTCAAAGGCCTCGATCCCCGTCTCCCCGTAGTCGCCCTCTGATGCCACGGTGGAGACGTAGGTCCAGTTGAAAAAGCGGAGGATCTCTGCCATGGCTTTGGCTTGGTAGAAATCCGGTGGGACGGTGCGGGCAAAGTAGTCGTAGCGGGACTTGTCGCTGAGCTTGGCACTGGTGGAGGCATAGCTGATCTGTGGGATCTGGAAGAGCCTCAGCAGATTGGCCACCTGCGTGGAGGAGGAGAGGTGAGTGCCTGAATACATGTCCCAGCAAGAGGTCTCCTGCCCAACACCTGGTGTTGTATGGTGGGGCTGCTCCCAAGCATGACCATGAGACTGATGAGCAACCCTCCCACCCAGGGGGGCCTGGCCGGGACACAGATGGATGGATGGATGGATGGATGGATGGATGGACAGCACAGCCATGTGGTTATCTGAGCCCTCAGATGTCCTCATTTAGTTTGTTTGGTTTTTTTTTTTAATATTTCATGCACTCCCCTCTGAAATTCAGGGCTGGGGACAGGAAAATGGGTTTGTGGCACCAACTGGGCCAGCTGGGGATGATGCTCGTGGGCAAGGAGAAAGCCAGGGGCACCTGGCAGACCCACAGGGCCAGGAGCTGGGGCAGAGCCCCCTGCCCAGCCTGAGCGTGGGGAGCAGTGCCTGCATGTCCCTCATCAGGAGCTGCTGTGGGCCTGGCACCTTCCAGCTGCTCAGCAGAAGCCTTCGTTAGCTTCAAAGGGGAAAAAAAAGCCCTGCTAATGAGGCTGTTAGGAGAAACCCAGACTCTTGGAGCAGTGATGGGGGAGTTCAGACGTGCCCGAGGGGCCAGCGAGCCTGCCCACATCTCGCTGCTCCCCAGGCGAGAGATGCGGCTTAATTAAGGTGGACAAACGTTCTCGTCAACCGAGTCCCCTAATGGCAAGAAGGCCCCTGAGCTCAGTGACGCTGCACCACAGCACCCACCGCGCTGCCCCAGCGCCGCTCGCGCTCCCCGGGCCGCCCACACCATCTCCTGCCCACCCTGGCATCGGGACAGCATCCCCAGCCCTGGGGACACACGGGGTCCTCTGGCAAGGGAAGGGACAAGTGCCCATGTGAGCTGGACCGGGGTGCTGCCTCCATCACCTGGTCCTGTCCTCCTCTACCCCATAACCAGAGGGATGAGGGGACCCCAGGGACCAGCAGATGTGGTTTGACGTGCCCTGAGGACTCATAAAATCTCAGCGAGCACGAGGCCCACCAGCTGCCTGCATCCTCAGGGGATGCTCTTCTCCCTGTGGAAGCCAGCCAGTAGGTCCTCAGAGCTGTGTTCTTGGGGACTGAGTTTCACCCCACCTAGGGTGACAGCCGAGGTTCAAGGTGTCTGTTCCCATGGGATGACTGAGGACACGGGGGTGGTGGCCCCCTGTACCCACCCTGCCCCAGCAGGGCAGCCCTATGGCTGAGCCCCTCAGAGACAGGGACCTCCTCACAGGTGGCTGCACCTCACGGGCTGTGTTTGGGGTGTCGAGGGGATGGTGTCCCCTCACTCTGGGCGGTTCTGCCTGCCTGGAATGCTGTCCCCCACATCACCACCACAGCATTCATAGAATCACAGAATGGTTTGGGTTGGAAGGGACCTCAAAGCCCATCCAGTTCCACCCCCTGCCATGGGCAGTGACACCTCCCACTGGATCAGGGGGCTCAAAGCCCCATCCAACCTGGCCTTGAACACCTCCAGGGATGGGGCAGCCACAGCTTCTCTGGGCAACCTGTGCCAGGGCCTCCCCACCCTCACAGGAAAACATTTCTTCCTAAGATCTCATCTGCCCTTTTTCAGCTGAAAACCATTCCCCCTCATCCTATCCCTGCACTTCCTGATCAAGAGCCCCTCCCCGGCTTTCCTGGAGCCCCTTTCAGTACTGGGAGGCTGCTCTAAGGTCTCCCCGGAGCCTTCTCTTCTCCAAGCTGAACAACCCCAACTCTCTCAGCCTGTCCTGCTATGGGAAGTGTCCCAGTCCTCGGATCATGTTTGTGGCCTCTTCTGGACTCACAGAGGAATGATTCTCAGCACCACTCTGATACCAGGATACTCTGCCACCCAGGGCACGTTCCTGCACCCAGCCACTTTTCTGACCCATGGGGGACAGGATCCATGGGGCCAGAGCTGAGCCAAACCCTACTCCTGTGCCAGCCATGCAGGATAGGGCCAGTGTCCTCCTCCAGGCCCACGCCAGGATGTGTCAGGCCAAGGGCCAGTACTGGTGGTGCCAGAAAGACAGCTCTCTCTGGTGCCAGGCTGTCATTCCCTCCTCCTGGCAGAGAGGGGCACAGCATCACTGTGAGGGACAGGAGAGCGTCCCTGTGCCGCACTGGCAGTGTCATCTTTGCACTTCTGCCAGGGTTTTACCCTCCACACCACCATTTCTGCCGACCCCCTGGCCCCACCTGAGCCCCTCTTGCCTGAGTGGTACCTGGATGGAAACGTCGCTGTAGGAGCCCCCGATGACACCGGTGATGGCAGTGGGAACATCATCATGGACAGCATAGGAGCCATCAGGACAGATGTGCTCGGAGCCGTCCACCCTGGTGAGGGAGGCGCGAACAAAGTCGAGGGACTGCTCGAGGGCGTAGGTGTCCTTAGAGCAGGTGTCGAGGATGTGGGCACCCAGCTTCACCCCTGGCAGGATGCTCCCATCCTTATTGATTTCATCCAGGGCGAAGAGCATGGCCTCCAGGCGCTGGATGCCCCGGTGCTCATTGATCTTCCCGCAGTCTTCACTCCCTACTCCTTTCTCATGGACCGGGAAGAGGCCCCCGATCACCAAGTCCCCGTCCGTGCTGATCTCTTTCTTGCCAGCCATGCCGTGCCCAGCAGCCAGGCAGGTGGCCAGGCGCATCAGCCACAGCCAGGTGGCCAAGGGGACCGCCATGGGGTGCACCAGCACCGGCCAGGGGATGCACGATGCCTCGTGTCACCTGTCAAGGTGAAGGCAGGCAGTCCCCAGGCATCAGGTGGCAGAGGGTGGCACAGCGTGACATCGGTAGGAGGGCGGTCGTGTTGCTTCAGTAGAGCCCCTGGCACCTGGAAAAGCAAAGAGAAAAGCCTCTGGGTTTCTGGACTGGAAGGCGAGAAAGGGACTGTCCCCAGGGGCAGTGCCAGTGCTGCACAGGAGAGAAAGGGCATGAGGCTGCCTGTGCCTCTCCCAGTGCACCCTCCATGGTGCCCTTAGGAAGGAGTCCCCGGCAAGTTGAGCAGATGTGACAGCTCCTACAGGGATCTGGAACCCCCCAGGACAACAGCAAGTGACGCAGACCCCAGGGGACAGGCAGGGGTGCAAGGTCTGTCCCCCTGCAGCGCTGCCTGGAACGCACCAGCGTGGGAAAATGCTCAGAGCTGGCTCCCGCGGCAGCGCTGGGCACAGCAACCAGCCAGGGACAGCTCGCTGGCCTCTAAAACATCAGGAAGGAGGGGGAGAGCCAGGGAGGTCACCCTGGCACAGAGACGGCACCTGGGGCAGGGAGCCTGGGCTGGGCAGGCAGAGCCAGTGCCATCTCCCAGCTGATCCAGTAGTGGCATCAGTGGTGCTGACAGCTCCGACCTCCAGCTTAAAGTCAGGCAGCTGTGAGCCTGCTGTGCCCCCAGCACCTACTCCCTGCTATATTTAATCCCTGTCCCCATCCCATACACCCCCTGACCCCCCCCGACCCTGCTGTTGCCTCCACACTGCCCGTGGCACCAGGGCCAGGACTTCTGGCTTCGTCCTCCCGCAGCAACGCGCAGGGTGGCAGCCGCGCTGCTTCAGAGCCTGTTCTCTCACCACCGCCCCTTCCTTCCCTGTATACTAAATTCAGAGATTTCAGTAAAAGTAAGAGCCAGGTTTGCTGACTCCCTCTGCAGAAAGCACAGAGGGGAATCAAAGGCTTTTGCGGCAGGCAGGCCTTTTTTTCTGGCAGGAGATGCAGTCCCCTCCGAGAGTGGTTGTCTTTTCCCAAACCACGGGAGAGATTTGTTTCCCATTTGAAGCTGATGGCTGCAATCCCGCAGGGCCAGTGTTTTGGGGTCATGGGAGAAGGAGACCCCCTGGGAGCCCAGAAACCTCAGGTTCCTCCAGCACGGGGAGCTGCTGGTTCCGTGGTTGGTCCTGGGGTCACCTGCAGCCCAGTGTGTTTGTGGGGGCACACAGGGTGTGCAGGTGATGGCAGAGAGTGCTGCCCCCACTGCAGCCCCCCAAGGCCACTGTCCCCAGGCAGGAGCCCGGGATGCCCCCGGGTGCCCTGGGGCAGGTGATGTCCATGGCTGAAGGAGGAGCTGGCAGTGATGCCCATGGGATGCAGCACAGGGCATAATGGGTGAGATGCTTGCAGACTTTCTCTGTGCCCCAAAACACCCATCCCTGGGTGCTGCTTGCCTGCTACAAGCTGCCTCGAGGCATCTCCTACCTGACCATGCAGTTTGAAGGGGTTTGAGGAAGAGGCTGGAGTCCCTGCCTTATTCCAAGTAGTGAAAGCTTTTGAGGGACCATTGGGTTCCTCAAGCAAGAAAAAGGCCACAAGCATATGGATTATTGATGGAGCCTGTCAGTGGCAGGGGTCTGTCAGCACTAGGAGCCTGGCTTTCTGGGGTTCAGCTCTTCTGGGGCAGCTGGCAGGACCCACCACATGAATATTACCTTCAGGCAAAGCTCTCCTGAAAGGGAAAAACATCACCCATCATGCAGCAAGCCCCGAGGGACACCATGAGCAGGGTTGCAGCCATCTCTGCAGCTGCTCAGCTGGGTTGGCACAGTGCCAGGGGGAGGACAGCCCTGTGAGAACATCTGGAGAACATCTGGGAAAGTGGGGGACCCAGCAAAGCCAAGTCCAGTCCGATGGCCAAGATGTGGCAGGAAGGCTCCTGCCGGCTGCTGACAGCCACCTCTCCCAAAAGCATCAGTCAGTAGGATGGGTGAGAAGTTGCTGTTGCTCCTATGAGCCCCAAGAGCTTCCTACACATCCTCTTGCCGGAGACCTGACCCTCTCCAACACCAGCACCCTTGGGGGCAGCACAGAGCGTGTGTGAGAGCAGCATTGCAGGGTGAGCCAGGCTTGCATGAGCTGCCATCACCACCTCCCATGAGGGTCCTGGAGGTCCTACCACCACCAAGCTCTGCCAAGACTCCCATGTCTCCATTCTGCCCCACAGCCTGCAAGCCCCAGTGCCCTGTGGGGCCAAAGTGTCTTCCCTGTGGTGCTCATCCCATCACACCTGCTGTCACGGCCATCCTGCCCAGCCTGGGGGAGCACTGGGGGTCAGGAGGCATAGGTGAGCAGAGCTGCCACAGCCCTAGAACCATGGAATCATGGAATCTCTTGGTTGGAAAAGACCTTTGAGATTATTGAGTCCAGCTGTAACAGTTCACCACTAAACCATCCCTGGCCCGTGTGCCCCAACAGTGGGGTGAGAGAGGAGGGGACTGCTGGCCCCACCATGGCCCCAAGGGGCTGGGGGCACTGGCTTGGCTGATCCATCCCGAAACCCGCACTGAGGACAGGGGAGCCCCCTAAACTGTGGATTCGGGCAGTGAGAACAGGGACCCGGGTGGCAGCGAGGGCACCGGGGTCTCTCCCCTGGTGACAGTGGCAGCCCCTGCCCAGGGATACCCGGGTCCCACTGGATGCCTTCTGCGGGGTCCATGCTTCTGGGGCACCCAGCCCTCCTCCTAGAGCCCCGAACCCTTTTCCTTGAGCCCCGGAGCAGGGGGAGACTCGGAGAGACCAGCCCCGGTGCCTCCCTCCCCAGCCGGTACCGGTGCAGTTACCCACTGCCTGGTCTCGGCTTCCCTCCCGCAGCACCAAGTACTGGGGGCACGGTGGACCCCCGAGCCCTCCTCCCGGAGCGCCGAATCCTCCAGGAGCCACGAACCCTTTTCCTTGAGCCCTGGGGCAAGAGAGACCCGGCGGGACCGACCCCAGTGCCTCCTGCCCCAGCCGGTGCTGGTGCCGGTGCTCGGTCTCTGCTTGCCTCCCGCAGCACCGGGGGACACGGTGACCCCCGAACCCTTCTCCCGGAGTCACAAATCCTCTCGGAGCCCGGGGCAGGGGAGACCCGGTGGGACTGACCCCGGTGCACCCCACCCCAGTAGCTACCGGTGCCGGTGCCCGGTTTCGACTCCCCTCCCGCAGCTCCACCGAGCCCCGCCGTGCCCGCCGGCTGCGGGGATGCCCGGTGGGGATGCCCGGTGGTCGTGCCCTCTCCGCGAGCCCCGGGGCGGCACCACAGCCCTACCTGCCCGCCGGGATGCTCCGGTGCCGGTGCAGCCGCTGCCGCGGAGCCGCCGCCTCCCGCCGCCGCTCACACGCCAGCCCAGCCCCGCCGCTCCGCCCCCCGCACCGGCACCGCCCGAACCCGCACCGGGGGGCACAGGCGGATCCGGGCGGGACACGGGCGGGGGAGGCAGGGGACGGGCAGGGCATGGGCAGGTCCAGGTGGGACACGGGGAGAAGACCTGTAAGGAAGGCAGGAGACAGGCAGGGAAGGGCACGACACATGCAGGACACAGCCAGATCCTGGTGGGACGTGGCCAGAGAAGGAAGGACGTAGCCAGATCCAGGCAGGACACAGGCAGGGAAGGTAGGACTCAGGCAAAGGATGGCCAGATCCAAGTAGGACGTGGCCAGAGAAGGCAGGACACAGGCAGATCCAGGCAAGGGATGGCCAGTCCGAGCCAGGACACAGGCAGAACACAGCCAGAGCAGGCAGGACACAGGCAAGGATGGCCAGATCCAGGCAGGAGACCCACAGGAAAAGGCAGGATCTAGGCAGGGAAGGCAGGACACAGGCAAGGCATGGCCAGATCCAGGTGGGACATGGCCAGAGAAATCGGGACAAAAGCAGGACATAGACAGATCCAGGCAAGGGATGGCCAGTCCAAGCCAGGACACGGGCAGGACACAGGCAGGGAAGGCAGGACACAGACAAGGCATGGCCAGATCCAGGTGGGACACGGCCAGAGCAGGCAGGACACAGGCAAGGCATTCATGTTCCAGGTCCCCAACATTTGCTCAAATCTCTTCTGGAGCCATTTGGCCGCATGGGATCCTGCCATGCTGCATCCCTATCGGTCCTGCACTGGCAGCCCGGCTGTCCCAAAGAGCTCCATGATTCATGGACAAGAATGGAACAGGAACCTCAGGAATGGGCAGCGATGCCTCTGGGGCACCACCATGAGAAACCACTTCATGGCTCAGTGCCTCAGTTTCCCAGCTGCTGTGCTCGTAGGCTGTGAGGGCACTGCAGCAAGTCAGACGCGCTCTGCTTCCCCACAGCCACCCTGATTTGTTGGGGGGATAACCCAGGACCTCTGTGGGAAGGTGCCCCCTTGGGATACGTGGCACCAGGACCCCAGCCCATCTCCTTCCAAGACAGCGCAGGGCAGCGGGGAGAGAGGGGTGCCTGGGTTGGGGGGCAGAGAGCTGGAGAGGGCTGGAGATGTGCTGCGCTCTGCTAAGGGATGTTGGCACCACCAAGGTCGGGAGACGGGACCTGGCATGAGCCTTCCCACCCAGCTGCTGCTTCGGTGTTGCTGACAGCAGAAGGACAATGACAAACCTTCCCTGGTCCCCATTTCCAGCGGGGTTAGGGGACAAGTGGCATTAGGATGTGCTGCCTGGCTCTCCAGCCTCCCCGAAGTTTCAGCCAGCCATAAATATTTAAGGGCTTGGCAGTTTTGTAATAACCAGCAACAAAGATAAACACTGGGAAGAGCAATATTTTTCTATGTGGGCTGGAGGAGTTTAATATTTTATCACTCAGAGCACAAAATATTTATGAACAATCTTATGTCAATCACTGGCTGAGGACAAATCATGACCTTTCCAAGCCAGGGAGGACACATCTCCAGCACAGAGGGGCAGCCAGGCCTCCCCTGTCCCCTGCTTCCCTACCCCAAGGTTTTGGGCTGCAACGTTCAACCTGCTGGAGGCACCAGAGCCGGGCAGGGGCTGAGCTCTGCCAGCCAAGTGAGGTGCTCCAGGCCCCGGCATTGCCCTGGGACACCACGGTGGTGATGTCCAGGCTGATCCATCATCCCCAGTCAGGAGATGGCTGTGGGTAGGGGAGATGGTAGGGTGGCACAGTGCAGGCAGGCTGGTTCCCACCACAGGACCTGCAGAGGGCAGGAGGAGCAAAGAGGTGCCAACCCCACCAGCAGCCCTGAGACCTGGCTTTACTGCTTTTACTTTCAGCAGATTCCCAAGAGGATTGGGGATGCCACCACCTCCCCCCAGCCCAGCATCCTTCCCTGCTCCCCCACTGCCAGCAGAAGCCAGGGATGGTACCCACAGCCCGGGCAGGGGGCAAAGGTCAGCAGGGAACATTCAGAGCCTTTGGGCAGCTCCCTGGCTCGGGGAGCAGCCCTCTGGCAGCCTGAGGTGCCGCAGGGTGTGGGATGGCGCGATCGGCCAAGAGGCAGACAGCAAAGCCACCGGCCACCAGCGAGGAAAAGCATCCACTTTATTAGAGACCCCAAAAGCACCCGAGGCAGCACCGGGAGGACTAGGCTTACATGGGATATTTCCATATTTCAGCAAGAGGAAGAGGGGAACAAACCCAACCGACCCCACTCACAGCTCTTTGGTGCTAGAAAACACGCGGTGGTGTGGCAGAGAGAAGCTGTGGGTGAGAGGGGCACGGGCAGAGGGGACATCTCTGCATCCACCACCACCCTCCTGAGACACCTGCGAGGAATTTGCGACGCATCTAAAGACACACAAACAGCAAATGCATTTTGCTGCCCCCCCCAGCCTGCACCTACCCCGCACTGCTGAGCGCTGCAGGAGACCCCCTCTGCCTCCCAGCATCCCCAAAACAGCCAAAGACCCTTTCTGCAAAGAGGGAGAGCAGGTCCCGGGGGAAATCATCAACCGAAATCACTTGGCTGGAGAGGAAGGAGGTGGAAAAGGCGACCAGTTCCCAGTAACTCAGACCCCGATGGTAGGCGAAGCAGCCAGGTTTCCGCTTTACTCCTCTCCTCTCTCAGCAGCGATGGGTTCCTTGGTCCACTTGTCTGTGACCTCTTGTTTGCCTGCGCAGGCCACATCGGGCAGCAGGCCTGCAGCTCCCTCCCCGTCCCCAGTGACCTCCAGGTCCAGCTCCTCAAAGGAGGAGCCGCTGGCTCCCGACTCGCTGTAGCTGTGTTCGCTGCGGTTGTCCCCCTCCTCCCGGCCGCGGCTGGCTGGGAAGGGCAGCAGGATGGAAGTGGCCACCGAGGTGTCTCTGCTGTCGGTTGTGGCCTCTATGCTGATGGAGCTCGTCTCACTCATGGTGTCGGCCCCTGGGATGGAGAAGAGGAAGTGAATGCCGTGGGAAGGACAGGATGAGGATGAGAATGGGGATGGAGATGGGGTGCCACAGCTTTCAAAGCCACCAGAAACCTCAGAGGCCTCAGGCCTCAGTGGAAACCTACATCTTGTCACCTCCTGTGCCTTCCAGAAGTGACCAGGCAAAGGCAAGCACGAGCTGGACTCCTGAAATCAAGACATTCTCAGTCGTGCCCTGATCACCCACCGTGCCCCAGCCTCACAGCTGCTCTCGGCACACACACTGAGGACCCAGCAAGCCCTTCCTCAGGGACAATGCCAGACCTGGGAGCCATGGGACAGCCCTGCCCCTGGCACAACAGTGGGAACAAGTCAAGGAGTGGGATGCTGAGCTGAGACGGTGATGGGGAGCTGCAGCACTGCTTGAGTGCCCAAGGGGATTGTGGCACATGGGCAGGTCCTCAGATATGCCACTCTCAGAAGTATGTCCAGCCTCATGCCAGAGCATCCTAACACTGCCCGCAGCATCCCCACAACCCACTCTTCACTCCTGCTCCTTGTGTGGTCACCATCAGCCCTTGGTTTCCCCCCAGCTGTCGGCTTCAGTGGCAGCAGAGGGGACTCAGGGTGTCAGGGGAGCCCTCCTGGCTGGCTCACCAATTCTCCACTCCACCTGGCTGCCAGTCCTCACCCCCTCTCACGGCTGAGCCCCTCCAGGGGCTGCCCCTGCCTGTTATGGTGGAATCCTAACCCCACCGCCTCCTCCCTAGATCCCTTCCTCGTTAGCTTGGTTGACAACACAATTAAGAAGTCGACAACGAGAGGAGCGAGTCAGATTGAGACCAGCAGTTCAGTACTGTTGCCAGAGCAACCAGTCGGGAGAAAAAAACCCCGTGTAAAACATTAATCATTGTTAATTATGACATCACAGATTCACATAGTTAAATATGACATCACAGATCCAGGTCACCAATTACGACATCACACATCAGTATTATTAATTATGACAGTTACAGTAAACCTTGGGCGGGCTCCTCCATCATCAACCTCCCCACTCCACCTTCTTCCCACCCACCTTGCATCAGTGGGGAGCACATGCCGAGCTTGGTGGCTTCCCAGCACCTCTGTTGCATCAGGAGCTTCATCCATGCCAGGCTGGATGCCCCTGCCAAGGATCATGCCCCGCACCAGGAGGGAAACCAGGAGAAGCCCTGCTTGGCAGCAACACCAGCAGAAGACCGTGGCTTGCCACCAGCGAGGCCAGGAAGTGGCAAAGAGGATGGTGACAACTGTGGAGGGGCTCCCAAGCAGGAGAAGAGAGTTCTCTCCTCCACAGTGGCTCCTGCCTGCACAGCTCCATCCCCAGCCGCAGGTACAGGATTGTCCCAGGCTCCCGCAGGCATCTCCAGCCTCTCCAGGCTCCTGCAGCCGGAATGCCTGGGGCTGGGCTTCTCGCCCTCCTCCAGCTGGTCAGCAGTTACCCATCTCCTGGAAGAGACCTGACAGGGAGGGAACTTTCCTTCCAAACACCCTTAAATCCGTTTTTTTTGCTGTTTTTCTCCCTGGCCTGGGCAGCTGCCAGCAGAACTGCTTGCAAATGGCAGTCCCCTGCCTTCGAGCAGCACCATCCCACGGTGCCGCCGGCTGAGCAAGGGCCATTCCGAGAGGACCGAGCAGCAGGAGCAGGACGAGGAGCAGCCAAGAAAGACCCACAGATACAGCATACCCACTGCTTCATCCTGCCTGGATTCATCGAGCAGGCACCTGGCGAGGAGTCAGAGCCTCCACCCTCTCACCTTGGCCATGGCACGCAACCCTCTGGCAGCTGGCACAAGCTTGGCTCCTCCGCCAAGCAGTGCCTGGTGACCCCCCCACGAAAAGGAGAAAAGAACCGTCACCTGCCAACATGCGCTGCCTTTGCTGCAGCATCAGGGAGTGCCTCAACATGGAAACTACATTTACTCTAAGTTAAAAAGGATGTTCTGCACGCTGCTCAATGAAGGGGACGGCAGCGACTGAGCAGGCGGCAGAAAGGTGGGAGGTGCCATCCCACCTGGCAGGACCGTGGCAGGGCAGTGGGTCAGCGGGGAGCCTCCGGGAAAGTGGAGAGCTGTGGGAGATGGAGGGGAGCACAGAGACAGCAAGCCTTAAAGCCATCTAAGGGTTTGTAAGGTCTCTAGCAGGGATCTTAAAAAAAAATAATCCAATTTGGCCAAACTGGTGGCCTGAGGTGATACAGACACGTTCCCATTACGGCTTCATGACAGCTCACGTCATTCGTGGTCATCTCACACCCCTCTGAAACCCAGGACCAGAGTGACCCCAGAGCCCCAAGTCATGCCCTGCCTGTGCAGCACCCCTCCCTCATCACACCGGGGGCTGCTTCAGCTGGGAGACATCATGCCACAAAGCAAAGGAGCTCCTGAGGAGATGAGCAGCAGCTCGGGATGAGGATGAAGCCTACCTACACGCTGCTCCGAGCTGCCACCACGGGAAAGCACCACTGCCCTCACCCCTGGCATCCATCTCCCTCTCCTTCGCTCCAAGGGCGATAATAAATTGAGTCCTATTTCCTTTCATCCAGGCACTTCTTCACCACTCTGTCATTTCCCATCATGTTTGAGCAGCCTCAGCTGGCAAACTGGCCCATTTCAGCAGCCTCTCCTCTGTGCAGGACAAGGCTGGCTCTGGCACGGTCACCCAGCCTGGCTGGGGACGGATGGCCGGGAGGGCAGGGCTGAGAGATGTGGCTGCTGCTGCCGAGGATGGTGTAGGATCAGCTCTGGCAGCAGGATACCAGTTGTCCCAGCACAGCCTGGAAAAGCCAGGCAGGAAGCATGGCAGGGCTACCAGAGGGCAACCGAAGCCTCGCTGGAAGGTGCCTCATGGGCAAGCAAGGGTTCAGCTCTTATCTCATGGGTGTGGGGGTTTCCAGCAGCCCTCACACCCACTTCTCCATCCTGCACTAAGGCACCCTGCTTGGTCCTCTGCATCCCACTTCCCAAGGCCATTCCCTGCACCAGGAGCTGGCCCAGCACCCAGATCCAGCAGGGCTTTTCCCTCTGGCATGCAGCGAGGTGCCAGCCATCGCATGGAAACGCCCGTCTATCCTCTCTGCTCCCCAAGGGCAGCATAGCCATCCCAGTGTGTGTTCACTCACAGCAGGAACTGTGTGGAATACTGGAAGTTATTATTTGGGAAAAATAGGAACTGCCAGGGTGTTGAGGAGCCCCCCAAAGGCCAGAGTCATCTAGGAAGAAAGCAAGCCAAGAAGCCAATACCAAGCAACCAGCTGGGGACTGGTGAAATGGAAACAACTCACTGCATGCTGCGAACAAGCCCTGTGCCACCCTGGGCACTGGCATCCCCAAATCCCCCCAGGAAGCAGGACCATCCCCTCTCCCAGTGGGACACTGATGCTTGAGTGTTGCTCCCCTCTTGGCGCACCTGGGCCCTCTCCTTCCCCCATTCGATCAAATACTCACTGTCTCTGCCACTAAATAATACATCAATGCTGCCGAGGGGCCACAGCTCCTCTGCAGCAGGAGAGGGGCTGGGGCAGGCAGACCAGCAGGAATGCACGGCAGGAGCTGCTCCCTGAGACCCTTCTTGGGACGAAAAGGCAAGCAGGACAGGCAGGGCTCTTCGGAGGACAGGAGCAAGCGGGATGAGGCAGAGCACATCAGGGAAGGTGCCCCCCCCCCCCCGCCCCGTGGCACTGGGGCTCAGCGGGGAATGCCATCGGTTGCAGTCGGATGATGCTGGACAGACTCATCTCCAGGAAAATGAGCACCTGAGACTCTCTGGGCAGAGCCACTTGCTTAATCATCTGTGTTCATGCCAGCAAGCCCGTGTTGAGAGGCTGCTTTTGTTTGCTTTCCCCTTCCACGCGCCGCAGCGGGGTCACACTGGAGAGCGCGCCGGGAGCGAGGGCCCGCTGAGCACCGCGCCGAGGCCAGAGCCCCACAGAATAATGAAATACAAAGCAATTAATCGTGATTGACACTGGCCCCCTGGAGACCCGCCAGCCGCCTTCTGAAAACGCTTCCCGTCTTTCCGATGACCCCAATGATGGTGAAGAAGGGACGGAATTGGTGCGAAGGCAGCTGCAGCCCCCGGGCCTTTCCTTACGTGCCGAGCGCACTTGTCCTCAGCGGAGCTGCCAGCACCGTGCCCTGCGCAGAAGGGGCAGCAGAAAGCAGAGATGCTGGGCCATGTCCCACAGCTTCTGCAGCCACCGGCTTCCCTCGGAGCCACAGGCACCCAGCACCTCGCAGGGTGAGCTCAGGAGCAAGGACAGCAGCCTAAATGGAGAGACACACTCCAGGGTCAGGAGGCTCAAGAAAACAAATCCAAGCTTTTGTTGCCCGAGTCGCTCAGTTCCGCTTGGCACCAGCCACACCAAGAGGGGACAAGAAACGGCAGCGATTCCTGCTGGGAACTCCTGAGTTCTTTAATTCGAGGAAGGCGTAATGCAGCTGCTGGCAGGGAGCTCCATGAGCCGTGACCGAAAGGTGCTGCGTCCACACAGAGCATCACTAAACACAACACTCGCTCTGAAAGCACACACTCAATGCTATTATTTCAGGTTTTTTTTTGGGGGGGGGGGTTGGGGGCTTCATCTGCTGCCACATCAGGAGGGAGAGCCCACGGCTGCTGCGTGTAGAGCATCCCCAGCTGCCTCAGGGAGAGCATCAGAGGCTCAGCACCTCCCCACTCCCCCCGCCTTGCCCTGCAGGGTGTCAGAGCCCTGCATCTGGATTTGCACAGCTCGAGCATGGCCAGAGGAGTCGAGTGCCAGCAGCAGGGACCAGCACCCTCTCTCACCCTCCCAGGAGCATCCCAGCGCCACCCGAGCCTCCGTGCAGGCAGGACCACTTGAAACACTGGCAGAGCTGAGGTGGATCAAGAAATAACTCAAATCATCAAAACCGGGGTTGAGGGGTGACCACACTCAAAAATAGATGGGGACATAGCTGCACTCACCCTCCAGGCAGCAGAAGAAAGCTCGAAAGCTGTCACATATTCCCTGGGATCTGCTGGGTCATGAAGATCTGACGGCCACCATGCCTGTTGAAGAGGCTGTGGCTAAGCTGAGCTTGCTCCTTGAGCAGCTCTCCAGGGAAGAAGGGAGTTAAAAAGGATGGGAAAAGAGATGGGGTCTTTCTTTTCCCCCAACTCAGAGGTGGCTGAACAGATCCCAGCACAGAAAATACTTGGAAAGGGAGGACCAGTCTTAATCTATAAGGTATCATCTTCAAGTTGTCATCTTCAAGGAATCTCCTTCAAGGTGTCTTCAGTGAGCAGGTGGGCAGAGGGGAGATCCACCAGCTGTCCCCTCCAGCAGGATCTCCTCTCACACGGGGGCTCAGAATACCCACGTGAAACTTTGCTGGCAAGATGTGGAGCCCAAGAGGATCAGCTACTCCCTCTCACCTTGCCTTTGACTCCACCTCCACTGCTGCATCAAGAGCAGCCCAAAAGCCACTTGATGGATGGGGCTGGGGCAGTGCTGCCAGCAACAAACCGAATCCCTGGTGTCAGCAGGCCAGCGACTGTGGGACAAGGATGCTCACCAGGCACTGTTTTCCGTTGCACAAGTCCAGTACCTCCCCATGCAGTGCCACCTTCCCCAGGTGGCAGCAGTTGTGACAGCCTAGGGCAACGTGATATCACGGGGATGCAGGAGATCACAGGGACCTCCAACAGCCTCAGACAGGGGCAGCACAAGTAAACCTAAAGGCTTGCCACATTTTCAGTCCTCTCTGACAGCTGGAACAAAGATGTGATGCCCAACCAGACCCAGTTCTGCCACCATGCCCAGCAGCGACAGTGATCACAGTGCCAACATCCAAGCTAAACTCTTCAGTCTTAACAGAGGAAAGGCCAGCCTCTCACAGCTATTTGTATTTTAAGCTGGTTCTGTACGGACTCAGCAGATGCCACTGCATCAGAATGCACCAACAAATGCTCATCTGTGTGACTGGAAGGGGAGGGGTGGTGGAGGAGCTGGCCCAGAGCTGCTGCCAGAGAGCCTGGCCCAGGGCAAGTGTCTCCCACATAAGAAAGTCCAAAATCATTTGTCATCTAAAATTGGAAGAACCTTTCTCACCCAGGGGTTCTCTGCCCTGCTCCATGGGTGCACCAGCAGCGAGCACCCATGGCTGTGCAGAGAGGAGCACACACATCTGCTGAAGCCACCGACCTGAAGCAGCTTTTGCTCAGGTGGGTCCTCCCATCCCACTCCAAAACCAAGGGGCAACCACGAAAGGCGCTGGAGGAAGAGGGCTGTGGGGTGGCTTTGGCCAACCCAGGCTGGTGCCCAAAGCAGCCGCCCCAACACAGGGCAGACAAAAAGGCGAAGAGTGGAACGAGCACCGTGAAAACACAGAACCTCAAAGCGCTGGGAAACCGCTCCAATTAGACCCTTCACTGCAGCACTAAATGGACAGAGCTCCCAGAAAGCAATTCCCAGGCCTGCTTTTATGCTGCACACGATTAAGAATTAAAGCAACCCAGACCTGAAGATGTGTTCAAATGACCAAACTCCCCAGCAGGCGAGGAGAGCCATCATGGTTTTTTCATGCCTGTTACACAAGCGCGGGCGACTCGTGGGGCAGGAGGAGGCGGCTGCCCCCGCCAGCAGCCGGCTCGGCCGCGCCGTCCAGTGCCTGGGAATGCTGGGCTAGCCGGCTCCCAAATCCCACAGACATGTGAGCACGTGGGCCGGGGATGGCAACGAGCATTGCGAGTTACTATAGCACTGCTATTCTGCGCCTACAGCCATTGTAGTCCCTTCCTGTATGAATACATTCAAGCTCCAACAGATCTCGCTGAGCAGATGCTATCGGGCAACTCCACCACCAGCTACAGCAACCTGGTATTTAAGCTCTTTGCAATCCCAATATGTAACAGATGAAGATGAGATCAAGGAAGATGTATATGACAAGGAGAAAAACAAGCCCAGCTGCAACCAAAAGCTGCGAGATCCAACTCTGCGTTGACGACAGCGGGCTGGCGGCTCGGCGGCAGCTTGGCCCTCGCCCCGATGCCACAGGGGTGCCCAGATGCTCTCTGAGGTGTGGAGTGACACCCTGGGGACAAGATCCTATCTCACCCTGGGGTGGAGGGAAGAGGTGTGCTGAGACTCAGTTGCTGGGCACAAGATGACCCTCTCTGCCTGCTCAGGTGGCAGCACTGGGGACACAAGGACCCCGACCTTTGGAAGACGATGCCGATCGCAGATGCAGCCCATGTGCAAGCCATGGATACCTGTGATGTCTGTCTGGGCATCCTCAGTTTCAGCTGCAGCAGCCCTGATCTTCCTCTCCAGTTCTTTCATTTCAGGCACATAGAAGTCCCCTTGGCGGGCGAGGGGACACACGAAGTAGATGCGATCCTCCTTGTAGATCTCAATCCGGGGGTGGGCACACAGCTTCCTCTCCTGAAAGACAGTAGGTGATTGTGAGTCAGGGATGTGCCCCAGTAGCCCCCCACCACATGGAGATGCTGGTCTGACAGCATCACAGACTCCAGTTATCCTCCTTCACCTTTCTGCCCCTTTGCCCACAGATGTGGGGGCCCAGCCAGGAGCAGTGGGTCCCATCCCAAAATCACAGCGCTGCTTTCCCTATCACAACAGCCCCCATGTGCCAGGACCAGCAGGTCCAGCCCTGGAGGTGAGCAGCCAGCCAGGCTCAAGGAGGAAATGCCGAAGTCCCTGGAAACTCAGCTCCCCCAGCTCGGTCTTGGGTTTGCTGTGCTCATTTTGGGCTGGAGCGAGGGGTTTTGGGGAGCCCAGCAGCTGCTTCACACAGAGCTGCCAAATCTCCAGATCCTCCTGGCAGCATGGCCCCACGAGCAGGCGTTGCACTTCTCCACTAATTAATATAATCCAGAGCCGACAGCTCAAGCAGCTCCTTTCAGAACAGAGAGGGCAGGGGGAGTGGGAGATGAATCCCTGGCATTTCAGACAACTCCCCCTCCTACTCTTCCTCACCCCACCTCTCCCTGGCAGCACGCTTGAAGACCTCAGCCCCCCCCCCGCCCCAGCCTGCCAGGGATCCATGACGGGGGCACAACCCCCTCACTGTGCTCCTGCCCACGCTGAGCCAGGGCTGCGGGAACTCTTGGGGTGCCAGGGCTGGGCTGAGGAGCAGCTGGACCCCTCTTGCCACCCCCTCCTCGCCCGCCCGCCCGCCGGCTGCTCGCTGGCAGAGGGGGTGGCTGATTACAAACCAGGATAGAAGGGAGAGCGTCTCTTTAGAGGGTTTTCTTTTTCTTTCTTTCCCCTTTTCAGATCACTGACAGCTTTTATTTAACCACACAACCACTCCAATTATCCTTCTTCTCCTCCCTGCCCCAACTATCTTCTTCCTCCTTACCCTGACTATCCTTTTCCTCCTCCCTGCCAGGGCTTGCACAGACATCCTCAGGCAGGGTCCTCAACCTTCTAGGGCTCTCCAAAGCCAGGGCTTTGGCCCCTCTCCAAGGACAAGCTCTATGGACACATCAATCATAGGATCATGGAATCATAGAATCAATCATAGAATCATAGAGTAGTTTGGGTTGGAAGGGACCTCAAAGCCCACCCAGTTCAATCCCCCCTGCCATGGGCAGGGACACCTCCCACTGGATCAGGGGGCTCAAAGCCCCATCCGACCTGGTCTTGAACACCTCCAGGGATGGGGCAGCCACAGCTTCTCTGGGCAACCTGTGCCAGGGCCTCCCCACCCTTGTTGTGAAGCATTTCCTTCTAATGTCTAATCTAAATCTTCCCCTTCCAGTTTAAAGTTTAAAGCCATCATCACGACCTCACAAAAGCCTGTTCATTCCTGACCCCGCTTCCCCTGTGGACAGACAGAGCTGATTTAGAACCTTTTTTTCCCCAGCCAAATGCCAGGTGGAATCCAGGACAGAGGGGAGCCAATGCTGACCCTCTCCCTGGTGCTGGCAGCAAGGAAAACTGGAGGGACACCTCCATCCTGGCAGGCTGCTGGGGAAGAAAACCCTATCTGAGCCATCTTCAGCTCTGTTTTCCTGGGAAAGCCCACAGGAGCTGGCTCTGTGGAGCCACAGTTTACCCACTGGCACCATGGTGGCAGAAACCAAACCCCAGCAGAATCTTTACTCGTCCTGTCCCAATACCTCCAAGTCTCAATTTCGACAGAGCTCCTCCTCCAACCGAGGAGGAACCAACTCGCGATCCCAGTGCCGCAGGGATGCGCAGGGACACGGGCGAGCTTCCAAGGCACTCGGAGCCCAGAGTTCCCACTCGCAGGCAGGTGAAACACTAACGCATGTGGATCAAAACTGTCTTAAATAAAAACAAGACGGGCTGTTTTTAGCAGCAAAGCAGAGGCGGCTCATATCACTCCTGCTTTTTCAGCAACAAGGCAGACAAGCACCCTCCCCCTTGCTCTGCCCCTTGCTCTGCCAACCGCAAGCCCATCAGCCAATCTTCAGCTTGGCTCGTTATTTTAGGGTACTGCAACACCTACCAGAGATGGGTATCTCCAAGATTCGCAGGGTTTTTGGATGCACCCCATTGGCTCTCCACCACTTAATGCAGATGGGGACAACTCAAAGGATCTTAGACCAAAGAGACCTCCATTAAATTTATATGAGGTCTCTAACCAGTCTGGGGCCTTGAGTGACGTGGTCTACTGGGAGGTGTCCCTGCCCATGGCAAGGGGATTGGAAATGGATAGGCTTTAAGATACCTTCCAACCCAGTTGGTGGTCCCAATTTACACCTGTAAAAATCAAGCTGGAGACCAACCTAGCAAGTTGATGTCTACATCTGCACTCCTTCTCAGAGCACCCCAGCTCCTGGCAGGGCTGCTGCAGAGCCCAGCACCAGCAGCCGGGCTCAGGAGAGGACAACGTCCCCAGGAAGGAGCAGGGAGGTGGCAGTTGGTGTCCTGTCCAGGCTGAGTCTGCCTAAAGACCTGAGGAAAGGGCAGAGGCGGGGAGCCAGAACAACAGAAATGGATAAGGAGATAATAAAAAAAAATGGATAAGGGGATCATTGAAAGGAAATGCAAGGGACATGGCCCTTGCAAGCATCCCAAAGGAGATCAGGAAGCAGGTAGAGGCCAGGCAAGCACAGGCAGAGGTGCAGCAAAGTACAGCCAAGAGGCAGGTATCAGCACAGGACAGAGCTCATTTAACATTATCCCAGAGGAGTGGAAGGCTGGAAGGCTGCTGCAAGGGAAAAAAAAAAACTGAAGAGACTGGAAAGCAGAGTCTAAAGGGGAAGGCATAAGCAGAGAGTGAATTAGCAAAGGTTCGAAAACATGGCAAAACAACAGAGATGCTCAACAGGCAGCACCGCACTCTGCAGCCGAGGAGGAAGCCCCTCGCTAACTGTGCAGCCAAGCCAACAGATGGAGCAGCAAGGTGGATGTGGAGTTTGCAAGGCAGAGCCCTCGAGTCAAATCAAATGTAGTCTCACACGGGCGGAGGAGCTCAGTGAGAGGTGAACAGTGGGATGGAGATGCTGTTGGGGCCAGGCTTCTGGCTAGGGCAGCAGGACCCAGTAAGTAGGGCAGGGAAGGGGACTTTGCAAGGTTGTGCTGTGCCATCTTCCTTCTCAGCCTCCACTGGGACCTCATCCTTCCTACAGCCAGCAGAGACGGAGGCAGCAGTGCGGCGCTCAAGGCTTATTTCTAGGCAGGACCCTCCACTGGGCACCCCAAGTATTGGCTTTATTGCACATAATCCAGTCAAGCTACACCAACACAGCAAAGACCAATGCACCCAGAGCCCACCAACTCAGTCCTGATGTGCACAGCAGCTCTGGCACACTCCTGATACATCAGACCCACTGCTTTCCATCAAGTCAGCTCCTTCTTGGACCATCCGAGGGGTGCTGCTCAGTATCCCCTTGGGAACAAGGTTTTACACAGGGGAAGACTCTTGCACTTTCATTTCCCAGTTGAAATAACACCCTGCTCCCCAATCTTTACCCCTGGGTTGTTTCCAAATCATCCACCTCCCTGTAAGACTTTCTCCAGGTCAGCCTCATCCCTCTAGGAATGGAACATCCCCCAGCCTTGCGCATCAGAAGGGATGACAAGGATTACACACTGAACCAGCATTTCAGGAGACCTTCCTCAGCAACAGGAGGTGGCACCTCCCCAGCAGCACAAATTTTCCTCTCCCTACTCATCTGTTAAGGAATGGACCCTGTCATCCAGCCATGGAATGGCTTGGGCACAGCCTCCACACAACCAGAGGATGCTCTCACTTCCCCAGGCAGGCAGAAGAGCAGTCCCAGGACTACAGGACATGCGACAAGGCAGCTGAGACATGACCTGCAGTCACTAAAATCCCAGCAGAATTGTGCTGAGGTGGAAAGAGGTGGTGTGGTGCTCGTGCTGCGCTGTGCCCCTCGGAACCTGCTGGGAAACAGAAGGCGAGCTGGGGCACTGCAGGGACCGGCTTTGTCACTCTGTCAGGCTTGTCTGCTTAGGAATTCAAATGCCACCAACTGCATCTGCTTCATCTCCCACTGCTGGAAGAATTCAGCTTGTTAGGAGACCAGCAAATGAGCCTTCCGGATGCTCTTGGGATCCTCACCAGGCTCAGTCATGCTGGCAGTGCTCAGGATCCAGCTGAAGCCACTGTCTGCCCCAAAACACTTCTAGGGTCATTGGAAAGGCAGCTGGTGTCCTTGCCCCACTCCTGGCCACAAGATTTCTGACCCCACAGCCACCCCAACCTGTCACTTGAATCTCCTGGCACAGCTCACTGGGTGCTGGTTAAGCCACGCCAGTCTGCTGAGGCATTTCAGGGCTGACGGCTGTGGGAGCAGCAGGGGAGAGGCTTTTCATGCCACCACCGAGCTTCCTGCTGGAGCAGGGCCGGGAGTTGAGCTCTCCATGTCACCCAGCAGCTCCTGGCTCCGCCACAGACACCCACCTCACGCCCCAGCTGCCAGCGTGCCGTAGGCGTGCAGCCATCACCCGCCCCAGGACCTGCCAGCAGCACAGGGAAAAATGCCCACAAAACCCTGCCAGGACTGGCAAAGCCATGAAGAACAAGCGATTGGTCACTGGGCAGACGCTCTTCAACCTCAGAGGCACCAGGCAACCCTACCTGCCACCAGCCAGGGATGCACCCTCCAGGAATGGCCGCCAGCACTGCTGGAAAACTGGGACAGGCTGGAGCCTTGCCAGCCACTGGGAAAGTGATGGTGCTTGGTCCAGTCTAAGCACTGCCTTCTCTCCGCACGGTTCCAATCAAGAGAACAGCTTCCCAGAGGGGCTGACGAGCATGAGTCCCAGGCCTGTGCCAGGAGGGAATGCAGACTCAAGAAGCTGTGGGTTTCTTATCAGGGGACGCGGGAATGGCTGTTTGGCACAACGTGCCCGGTGCTGCCGCTCGCCTCTGCTCTGATGGTGGTGATACCATAGAATCATGGAATCAGAGAATGGGTTGGGTTGGAAGGAACATTAAAGCCCACCCAGTTCCAACCCCTGGCCATAGGCAGGGACACCTCCCACTGGATCAGGGTGCTCAAGGCCCCATCCAAGCTGGTCTTGAACACCTCCAAGGATGGGGCAGCCACCACTTCTCCGTGCGACCCGTGCCAGGGCCTCCCCCAACCCTCATCATGAAGAATTCCTTCCTAATGTCCAATCAAAATCTTCCCTGTGTCTATCTCAGCAAAGGGTGCCAGGTACATGGAGCCGGCTCCATCCTCATCCTGCTGCAACCCTGGAGCAACACCAGCTACACAAGGGGGGTTTCTGTAGGCAGTGGGAGAGCAGGGTCAGCCCATCACCGGGTCACACCAGGTCCATCCTGCTACTGAATCACAGCCTCAAGTACAATTTGCTAAAGGCCAGTGGTGATGCAGAGTGGGTGTCTGACTCCTGTCTCGGGGTAGCGCAGGGAGGATGCTAAGGGACCCCCCTCCAGCCCCTTTGCTGCACCAGGCTCTCCTCTCTCCGTTTATTCCACTCCTGCACCTGGAGGAGGAACAGATGGGGGTGCAAACACATGGGGGGCTTGCACCCATCTCTGGGGTTTGCTGCTCACCCCGGGGGGTCACCAGCACCCAGCCACAGCATCATCACACCCTCACTACCACAAGCCTCCCCTCGCCCGTGCACTTGGGATGCTCTGGTTAGTGCCAGCAAGTCAGCTGGAACCCAGCAGAGCGTGGGGGACCCCCAGGGGACCCATCAGCCCCATCCTGCACGCCAGCACCTCCTGCCCGCTCAGGCAACCCGACTCCCCTCATCTTCCTTCCAGCCAGAGGCATCCATCCTCTTCTCCTCCTGGTGAAGGGATCAGATGCTTCAGTCTCAGGGATTTTAAAGAAACAACAAAACCGCGTGGAGCTGAAGGGCCCTAAAATCAGTTGCTAAAATTAGAGCTCAAACTGAGCCACCAGGCAGGACCGGAGGGAGCGCGCTGTGTGCCACATCCTCCTCGCTTCCTCACACGCTCCACACTCGGTGTGTCATCCCCACTTATCTCAGACCATGGGCTCTAGGTGGTGAAGAGAGGCTTTTCCATTCAGTTTGCACAGCACCCAGGGCCCTTCGGCGCTCTCCCAGTCCTGCCAGGACAGAGAATCCTTGCTGGACCATCCCATCATACCAGATCCAGACCTGGGATGCCCCTGTTTCCACTTCTCCTTGTCCATACAGCAGCTTGAGGTTAAGAATTGGCTTTGATCCCACGTCTGAGCTGATGAAATCAAAAGAAATAAAGGTACTCTTTCCTCCCCAGGTTTCAAACTTGGTTTCAATGTGCACTTGCAGCCCAGAAAGCAAGTGTCTCCTGGGCTGCACTACAAGCAGCGTGGCCAGCAGGTTGAGGGAGGGGATGCTCCTCCTCTGCTCTGCTCTCCTCTTAGATTCCCCACCTGGAACACTGTCTCCAGCTCTGCAGCCCCCAGCACAAGACAACCATGGGGTTGTCAGAATCACTCCAGGAGGCCACAGAAATGGTCCAAGGGCTGGAACATCTCTGCTGCAGAGAAAAGCTGAGAGTTGAGTTGTCCAGCCTGGAGAAGGCTCCAGGGAGACTTTATTGCAGCCTTCATAGGACTTGTAAGAAAGCTGGAGAGAGACTTTTAACAGGGCCTGTAATGACAGAACAAGAGGCAATCGTTTTAAACCAAAAGAAGGCAGATTTAGATTGGACATAGGAAGAAAAGTCTTGTGATGGGCGTGGTGAGACACTGGACCAGGTTGCCCAGAGAAGCTGTGGATGGCTCATCATTGGAAGTGTTCAGATCAGGTCAGATGGGTCTTTGACCAATCTGATCTAGTGAAAGATGTCCCTGCCCACAATAGGGGGTCGGACTGGATGAGCTTTGCAGGTGCCTTAACCCAAACCCTTCTGTGATTCTGGTCCTCATCAAGCTGCAGCCTGAGCACAGGAGGCAGGGAGGAAACCTGGGTGCCCAGTGCTGCCCACCAAGCAGCAGGAGTCAGGCAGGCGTTGGGGAGGAACCATTAGCACAAGAGATGGTTTGGACAGAAGGTAGGACAAGCTGCTGGAGGGAGAAGCAAGCAGATTTACACCAGTAACACCTCAAGCATCAAGGAAACCCCAACATCTGAGTTTGCAGCTCAAGGTGCACGTGGAGCCAGCAGGACCTGCCTCCCAGCATGGCCACCACTCAGATACAGCTCCAGCACAGCCACGAACACCAGGATGCTGAGGGCTGTGAAACAGCTGCTGCTTCCCAGCCTGGAGAAACTCACATTTCCGAGGTGGTGAGACTGCTCCCACGCACGTGCACTTTACTTTCCAATCCTCCGGGCTTTGAGGTGTTTCAGAAACAGAAGGTGACAGAATTGCAATCAAGAAAAGGCCATTTCCATCAGCCAGCACAAAAAAAAAGCGGCACAACCAGCACTACAGCAGTGGAAAACAAAGTCTCAACAAAGGATAGCAAATCCTCCAGGCAGCAAAATACAGCACCTGGCAATTAGCACCTCTGGTGCCCATCAGCATCCCTCCCTGCCCTCCCCACATGGCAGCGCTGCAACTTCAGGACAGGCAGGTGAAAATCAGCCCCAGAGCTCCACAGCAGAGAGAGGGAGTGCATTTGGGCTGTGGGAGCTGCGAAACGCCAGGCTTGATAGCTGGATTTTTCATTTTCACCTCGGCAAAGGCAGCGCTGTGCAATTTACACCTTGCCTGCTCGCGCTTCCCAGGGACGAATCACCCAGCTGATCCCACCCTGGTGGAGCCACTGGAGCTGTGAAGAGGCAGTTGCCAGGCACGGCCAAACTGAGAAGCAATGGAATGAGCACCGGTGGGTTGGTGGGTACGGGAGGTCCCAGGGTCCCAAGAAGGCCGATGGGGACCAGACACAGGCTCCCACGCCACTGTCATAAGGGGCTGTGAGAGTCGTGAATAGTTTTCTCCTCCCTAGGATCATAGAATCACGGAATGGTTTGGGTTGAAAGGAAACTTAAAGCCCATCCAGTTCCAACCCCCTGCCATGGGCAGGGACATCTCCCACTGAATCAGGGGACTCAAAGCCCCATCCAACCTGGCCTTGAACACCTCCAGGGGTAAAGCATCCGCAGCTTCCCTGGGCAAACTGTGCCAGGGCCTCCCCACCCTCACTAACAAATTCCTTCCTAACATCTCACCTCAATCTCCTCTTTCAGCTGAAAATGGTTCCCCTCGTCCTGTCCCTGCACTCCCTGATCAAGAGCACCTCCCTGGCTTTCCTGGAGCCCCTTTCAGTACTGGGAGGCTGCTCTAAGGTCTCCTCCAGGCTGAACAACCCCAACTCTCCCATCCTGTTCTCATACAGGAGGTGCTCCCCTGGATCATCTCTGTGGTCTCCTCTGGACTCATTCTAACAGATTCATGTCCTTCCTATGGTGAGGACTCCAGAACTCAGTGCTCCAAGTGAGGTCTCACAAGAGCAGAGAAGAGGGGCAGAATCCCCTCCCTTGTCCTGCTGGTCACACTTGTGATGCAGCCCAGGACACAGTTGGTTTCCAGGCTGCAAGCGGACATTGCCGGCTCATGTTGAGCTTATCATCCACCAGCACCACTAAGTTCTTCTCTTCAGGGATGCTCCTAATCCATTCTCCATCCAGCCTGTAATTGTGCTGGATGGAGATGGAGATTCCTTTCCATCCTCCAGCAAAAGGGAGTAAGCTCCGGTCCTGCCTTGCTGCAGATGGGCTCCAGACCTCCTCCTCTTCAGCACATCCAGGAGCATCCTCCATCTTCAGAGATGAGCTGGGCAGCAAGTCCCAGTGAGACAAAACCTTTCAGAAAGTAGCCACAGGCAGGCAGAGCCCCCAGCGTGGGGGAAGGACAAAGCTGCCAGCCTGGACATGCCCGGGTTCGCTGCCCGTGTGCTCCCAGGGACAGATTTTACTGACCCCGACTACGGGAACATCACCTGCAGAATAAGGAGCAGATGGTGCAAACACACACAAGTCATGGGGCTTGGGTCCCCCCTGGTGTGATGGTTATTTGGTAGTAATTAGTCCCGCAGCAGAGTTTCACAAATGAAGGAAACTTTTGCATTAAAAAAATTAATTTCCCTGAAAACTCAGTGCCTTCTGTGTCGCCAGGTTCTGCCTCACTCCTGTACCCTCCATGGGTAAGCGAAGCCAGCTGGGGAGACAGTTCTCACCAGCTTCCCAGAGCTCCACTATGTGTTCTCACTTTTTCTTCTACTTGACCCCAACTGCAACCCTTCCTCTCCTCCTCCTTCCCCATCACTGCCACAAACAACCTCTCCAAAGGAGACTTTGGTTGTAACCACTCGGAAAGCTCAAGCACTGGATTTTCATCATAAGACAAGAAACTCACAGCAATCCACATAATCTCTCCTCCCCTGAGGGACCAGACCTGGTTTCCTGTCCCCATCCCTAGGAACTCCATCGCTACTGGAGTGTGTGGGTCAACAGCTGTGCGTGAACGGTGGCGGATGAGACTGCAGCAGAGGAGGACCACAGCTGGAGAGGGTTGCCTCTGCTTCAGAGTGGGGGGTCTCTGGGGACCAGCGCTCTCCTCCCAGCCTTCAGAGGATGCTTTTTCAGCATTAATCGCAAAGCTGAAGAGGTTGATGCAATGATCTCTGCCATCGCGGATGACTGGAGCGATGCTAAATCGCTTTGCCTGCACTGCTGCCTCGGCCAGGCTGCCAGGAGCAGCAGCTGTGCCAATCTCTCTGCTTCTTGTCAAAGCAGGACCTTTCAGCAAAGGGATCATTGCCCAAGATGTTCTCCTGCCCGTCCCACCTTGGCCAGGCAGCCTCACCCCACTGCAGCCTCCCACCCCACACAGGGCATCACGCAGGCAAAAAGAGCCTCTTTGAAATATGGCTCTGTTTTAGGCTGCTCACAGGGACTGTAGGCCCTGACCTAGAGTACAACCCTGCCCAAGACATACAACAACAGGTTGTTTCCTGTGGTGAGAGAGCTTCTTCTATGGCCAACTCACAGCTGAGAGCCTGGAGGGCTCCTCATCCGGGTGGACATTCTCAACCTACAACCCATACGAGGACAGGCTGAGAGAGTTGGGGTTGTTCAGCCTGGAAAAGAGAAGGCTCCGGGGAAAACTTAAAGCAGCCTCCTAGTACTGAAAGGGACTACAGGAAAGATGGGGAGGGACTTTTACAAAGACATGGAGTGATAGGATGAGGTGGAACAGGTTTAAGTTGAAAGAGGGGAGATTTAGATTAGATATTAGGAAGGACTTCTCTCCTGTGAGGGTGGGGAGGCCCTGGCACAGGTTGCCCAGGGAAGTCGTGGCTGCCCCATCCCTGGAGGTGTTCAACGCCAGGTTGGATGGGGCTTTGAGCCCCCTGATCCAGTGGGAGGTGTCCCTGCCCATGGCAGGGGGCTGGGAACTGGATGGGCTTTGAGGTCCTTCCAACCCAAACCATTCTATAATTCTGTGATGGCTTTATCTCCCAGGCCACCACTCACTCGAGTACTTGCCTGTCTGCAACAGGGATGTCCAGTGCAGACGTGTCATTCACAGCCTTCTCACACACATCCACACCTGTAACAGGTCCTGAGTTGAAACCCTCGTGTGCCAAACCCAAAGCAACAGAGATGGAGAAGGAGCAGGAGTGCCTGGTGCCCACAGCATGTGGGAGCTCTCTGTCCCCTGAGCCAAAATCCAGGATGCCTGCCCCAAATCTCAGCCCTTTTCCAGCTGCTCTCCCAAAGCTCGTTCATCACCAGGACAAACTCAGGACGTGTCACATTAATGCCCCTGAGAAGGAAATGGTGCAGTGGAATAAATACCCCCATCCCTTCCTACCTCCCTGAGCAACCTTGTCTTTCTGCAACGCCCCCAGCTCCCAGGCTTCATGGAATACATTTCATGATGAGCTAAGCTCAGCCTCACACCATGCTTTCGCAGCTGAGAAAGCTGAAAAGGGAAGCTGAAGAACCTAACCTTGCTGAACCTGCACAGATAAAGGCACCAGCAGCCCAGAGCAAAGCTGGGATGCAACTGCCTGACTCCCAGAAGAAACAGTCCTTCCCACCAACAGGGACAATGTCAGGCTTATCAGCCTCATTTAGGAGCAAGGAAGGCCATCAAAGAGGAAGATGAAGTGGGCTTCAGCCCGGTTTGCTGAGGAGAATCATGACGTCCATCAGCACATCATCAGTACAGTACGTAGGCAAATCTGATGGCAGAAAGCAAGTCTCCAGGACAGGAGGAACTTCCAAGCTATTGGCCAAATGCAGCCAACAGTGGAGAAAGATCTGCTTGACCTCCCACTCAGGGAGGCCCAGGATTGCCTCAGGTGACAGGGATCCCTCCTGGGGTCTCTGCTGCAGGACACTCGCCATGGGTCATCATTCATCCTCAGTTCTGTGCTCCTTTGCCTCTGCTTCTCTTTCCCCTGCATTGGAGAAAGAAGTCCTCATGTTTTAAAAAGATGCCAGAGCCCAGCACAAGCACCTTCCTAAATTTTAATAAACGAACAAGAGATATTTCCCTGCAGGCTTCCAGGAAAGCCTCCCCCAACCCCTTCCCACCCCACCCCCCAACAGGAGCTTGCACTTCTACGCCAAAAAGCTGGCAAACCTGTGAGGCAAAGGGCAAAGAGTCAGCGATCCTGGTGAGCCCCATGGCTATGAGGACTCCTCTCGGTGAGGTGAGCTCGGCTAACGAAGCCCCCAGAGCCTCCAGGCAGCGCACGCACGGCACCGCGGTAACGATTCGCCCGAGGACATCCCCAGCACAAACAAAGAGCAGAAAGCAAAAGGCAAAGAGACAGGTAGAGGCTGCCTGGAACGGGAGGAGGGGAAACACAGGCAGAGGCGAGGATGGGGCAAGGGAGGAGAACGAGCAGCACCAAGCAAATTCATCAGGGACCTCAGGCAGCTCCAGATGTCCTCGAGCCAGGACACGTCACTCCGGTGGCTGCAGGTGCTGATGGACCTCTCCAGGCACCCTGCCTGAGAGGTGGGACTGGGCACCTGCCTTTCCTCTGCAGCCCTCACCTCCTCCTGGGCTCGCCAGGGACCCTGGTGCAGGGTCCCCGGGGGCTCGTTACCTTGGTCTGGAGAGGAGAGCGCTTGCAGGAGGCAACGTTGGCTGTGCTGGCGGGGACACACGCCGAGCACCTCCAAAGCCAGGCTCTTCTGTCAGCAACAGAGGCAGCAGGGGAGAGCAGCAGCTGCTTTCAGCAACCTTTGCAGTCTGGCAACGGCTCCTCTGCCAGCACAGGATTGTGAGTTTGACTGTGCAGATCAATCAGGAGATGGAATCAAAGCAAGTCAGGTAAAGATGGAGCCCAGTTTGACTCTGCCCTTCCACGAGCCTGCAGCTTTCCAGGTCCCGTACTCTCCCAGAAGTGTTGCATGAGCCAGGAAATCTCCAGATACACACTGGGCCATTCAGTTTTCCAGGTCTTCCCTGCTGGGAAGCCACCTCCTCATCTCCACCACTGCTCCACTCTCCTGGGTACCCCAAACCACACGCAGCCCTGCACAACATCCTCAACAGCAACACATCAGCTCATGCTGCAGCCACCAGAGCTGCTCCTGATCCTCATCAGTGCCTGACACCCAGAGGCCACCCCTCCTCTTCCCAGCACTGTGGTGCTCTCCTTCAAGCTCTGGGTATCTAGAGGATGGAGAAGACTTTGTGGAAGTATCTCTATGCCTCTGTCTCCATCTGCCCTTCCCCACGCAGCTGCAGCTCATCATGAGAGCAGACTCTGCCCTGTGCTGCTGCAGCCCCATCTCAGGAAGGCTGCTGGGTCTGAGCCAGCAAGAGAGGAGGGGTTTGCATGCTGGTCTGATGCTACAGGTCCCATAGTAGCTCTTGCTGGGAGATGCAGTTTTGCAGGGGAACTGGTGGGGGATGCAAGTGATGGCTTCTTAGGGAGGGAGGAACCAAAGCAAGAAAAGGACACGCATCTCTAGATGTCACATTCACGTGTGAGAGAGGAAGAGGAGGAAGCAGGAACAGAGAAGAGCCAATGGCTGTGCTCCTCTGCTGCGAGCCCACAGCCTCAGGCAGGTCCTGCAGCCATGGCAGCTGCTTCCACTTTGCTGTCTCCTGAGCCACTCGGCACAGAAGTACCAGAGGAAGTCTCTCTGACACTGACCTCTTGAGAAGCTTTTGCTAACTCACGGTCTGGTTACTGTACCACTGGGCAGACGTTACCCCAAGCTGTGAATCCACACAGCGTGAGAAGAAGAGCAGCTGGCTGCAGCAGATGATAGATATCCACCTTTCTGCATGTCAAGGAGCTGCCATTGGCTCCCGACGGAGACAAAACCCAGAGGAGCAGCTGACAGTAATTGGCCATCCAGAGGCAGGGAGAAAACACCGGTATCCACAGTGGGAAGGAGGGCACAGTTTCCCTCCCTCCAGGATGCCTTACACCCCATGGAGTGGGAACAGAGCCCATCAAATGCATGAAGCCAGCAGGCAGATGGTGACAGGCCTGCTCTGTGAACAGCCTCGATGCATCCTCTTCCTCTCCATGAGACCAGGACACTGCTTTGGGTTTCATCTGAAAGGCAACAGCCCCCAGTGACAGGGACTCCTAGGCTGACCACCCCCATAACTACCTTAAAAGTCTATCCTTGACCTTCAAGCACCATTTTTGCCTTAAGATCCACCACTCAAAGCTGTGAAGATAAGGAAAACGGACATTGTAACAGCTTTAAATATATCAGATCTTCTGGTTGGTGGTGTGTGGAAGTGGAGGACAGGAGCCAAAGCTTTCAGGGGTCCTGCGACGCAAACATGTGCCTGTCCACAAGTTATCACTGTGATAAGCAACCAGAGTCAGGGATGTGGAGCAGTTACTAACCTGTCTCCCCCTTTATCACTGCAGGGTTGTTATAATTCCTCCCATTAACAGAAGAAGAACAGGTAAAACCATCCACCTGTGGAGTGGGCACTCAGCAGCCATTGTATAAGCCATCAAAAAAAAAAATTCCCCCAATTACTCCATAGTGCCAGAAACTCCCAGGCAGCCTTCTGCTCCCTCAGACCTTTTGAAATCTAAAGCTGCACTGTTTGGTGTCTTTCAATTTGGAGCTCAGCCTCAGACCCGCAGAGCCTCGCTGAGCTTTAGGAACACAGCCACGCAAAAACCAAGACCTGCAAAATCCACATGTCAGTGGTCTGGAAGACAAGCATAGCCAAAGCCCCACCAGTGTCTCCACTTCACGGTCCCAGTGTCTGTCTTCAGCAGTCCCAGAGCCAGAGGAGGCTGGCTGTGTGTCCCCTCCTGTCTGTGCTGGCTCTGGGCTCCCGGCTCACTCAGAGCAGTGGGCAGCGTGTGCCCCTCGGATGCTGCCCCTCTGCTGCAGCTGGGCTGCTCGCACAACCCTGAAAGCTTCCAAAAGCCTTCCTCAGCTCCCTCTCTGCACACAGGCCAGGAGAGCCATAGTTTGAATCCCCTAAGAGGTGAGCTTTGGGGAAAGAGGACATGGCAGCAACAGGAATCTGATCCTGTCCCAAAAGCTGCACCGGAGCTCTGCTCCAAGTCAGCAAAGAAACCTCCTTCTAGGTTTCCTCTGCTGCCCAGAAGAAGTGGTGACTCTCCATCACCACCTCCCCTCTTAGGCAGGTTTGTTCATCTCCTCTGTGCTGGAAGCACAGCCTTTTTTTCCATTGCAGCCCCAGCCCAGGAAGGGCAGTGGCACCCGGCCTAAGGAAGACCATATCTCCAGCAAACCCAGCAGAAACGCATCTGCTCAAGCCAGGCACGAGCCCCCACCTCCCCATGCTCACCAGAGCACTGAGGGGCCCAGGAAAGGCAAATGCTGGGTAGGTCAGGGACAAAGAATTGGGGTGCTGCCTTGGCACACCCAGAGGCATTGGTTCATCAGGTGCTGATCCACTCTTAAAGCCTTCAATCTCTTGCCATCACCAGACACTGCAAAAGAGATCCCGAGAGAAGTCAGCTGAAGGGTGACAGGACAAGCACTGACTCATCCCCAAGCTGGTCCCCAGGGATCTGCTGCCTCCTCTGCCTGCTGTGGTCTGGCAGCAGGGGAATGAACACCTTTTCTCGCTCCTGTGCAATCAGGCCAAGAGGAGAGGTGTCAGGTGCCTGGATATCCACACCAGGCTGCAGACCTCCATCAGTTGCCTCAGGCATGGGTGCTGGAGTTATAAAGTGCCAATGTTTCTATCAAAGACTCTGATTTTCCCCAGTTTGGCTGAAGCAGAGAGAGTGGAATAAGCTGCCACATGCTGGAACTAAAGAAGTCCTGGAGCTGAGGGCTCCCAAGCACTTTCCAAAAGCCTGCAAGGCAGGAATTGAGCACAGCTTGATCTTCCTCTTTCAATGAGCTCACAGGCCAGCCTGCAAGCTGCTCCAGAGCCCTGCAGAGGCAGCTGGAGACCACAAAGACTGATCTTGGCTCAGGCAAATCCAGAGGAGTTCAAGAGGGCCAGGATTTGGCAGCATGATTTTCCACAACCTGTTGGGACAACCGGGGTTCAGTACCAGGTGTTTGCTCCTCAAAGTAGAACAGGATCTATAGGGTGTACACAGGTCTGCACCAAACCATTTCACCTCTCCATATCATGGACCCACTCTACAGAGACGCAGCAGAGCAACAGCCACCAGGCAACAGCAGAAACAGAGGAAAAGCTCACTCTGATCCTGTGAAATCCTCCCCAGATGTCAGCAGCACTGCAGACCACTACGCCTGACAAGGTCATGAGAACTGGCAGCTCTGGACATCTCCAGCCCACAGCCTCCACCTGAGGCCACCAGCAAGCAGCAGCATCAACTCAAACAGCATCTGAAGGGCAGCGGCTGCTGCAGGCAGGCAGAGACAACAGGGTTATAGAAATACCACAGAATCATAGAATGTCCTGAGTTGGAAGGCACTCACAAGAACTATCAAATCGAGCTCCTGTCCCTGCACAGGACAACCCCAACACTCACACGTCTGAGGGTGTTGGCCAAATGCTTCTGGAATATTGTCAGGTTTGGTGCTGTGACTGTTTCCCTGAGGATCTGTCCCAGTGCTCCACCACCCTCTGGGTGAAGAACTTCTTCCTAATGCCCAACCTAAACCTGCCCTGGCACATCTTCCTGCCATTCCCTCAAGTCCTATCGTTGGTCATATAATATATAACATACGTTATACAGCCTTGTCAAAAGAAGAGACCCTGAGGGACTTTCAGCACGATCCTCTGCTTCGAAGCAAACAGCTGGGCTTGGCCACCACACCAGAGTTCCAGTCACCAATCCAGCCCCAAAGCCTGTGCCTCGCCTACAGCACATAAGCCCTCGGCATGGGAAGGAGC
Organism: Dromococcyx pavoninus; assembly: GCA_033558185.1. NCBI lineage: Eukaryota > Metazoa > Chordata > Aves > Cuculiformes > Neomorphidae > Dromococcyx > Dromococcyx pavoninus. The sequence goes on along the minus strand of JAUMJL010000246.1, from coordinate 19,660 downwards.
AAGAACTGATTTTGCTCTTTCATCCCTGTGATTTGATCACCACCCATCCATATTTTGAGTCAGTGCAGAAGAGAAATGTTTTCATCCTCCTGTGTTCCCCAAAGCAAGGCCTTTCCTACCATTTTATACCTAACTAGAATCGAAAAAGTGCAAGTTAGTCATAGCACAATAATCCTTTTTCTGGAGGTAAAAATGCCATTGCTTTCAAATGTATTATCTCCCTGCTCTGCAGGTTTCAAAGTCGGAGCTTCACAGCCAGGGAAAGTGGGCCAGCAGCATTTGCTGGGAAAGAGCAGCATTTCTAAGAAGCTGTTTCGCATTTGATCGGGTTCATTTTGCTCTTTCTCAAGCCTGGCACAGCTGGCAAAGTCTGGCTCAGAGGGCTACAGGGAAGAACCATCCCAGGAAAAACTCATTAGGATTCTGCTAAAATAATTGCAGAGAGACAGATTAATCTTATCATTAAATTAATTGACTGGCTGGCAAGGAGGGAAGACCCCAAGGTTTGGGACAATGTTGCTGCTTGGGAGAGTTGGACCCGATCTCCCACGCCTGATGAAGAAAACCTTTCGAGCCAACTGCATCCTCTGGGATTCTCTATAAACACATCCATGGGAGCGCACACGTACAGACTGAGTCGATAAAGAGATCTGACAGAAAAGCACTGTAGTATTTTACTCTCCCTCCTTGCCCAAGGCAAACCATTTCAGTTCTTTCTCTCTCTTGGACAGCCGTCTGAAATAGCCCCGGCTTCCTCCGTGATCATTAATCCTCGCTGCAAAGGCAAGGGGGGAGGAAATCTTTGTGTCTGAGCAGATTCATCTCTGTCACAATTTTGTAAGGCTGGGTAAGTGATTAGGAAACTGGGAGCTCCAGCTTTCCAAACTGGCGGCTGGGAGAGTGAGGTAGCTTCTCGCTCCCTCCTGGGATGAAAAGGCCCCTCAGCAGGGCCACCAGGTGACAGGCAGCACCGAGCCAGGCTTGTGGCCATTGGGCCATCAGGGATGCCCACATGGTTTGGCATGCACGGGAAGGCAGGCACTTGAAGTTTGCACTCCTTCCAGGAGCTGCCTTTGGATCTGCTCCTGGAAAAGCAGCTGAGACGATAATAGGATCAAAATGCTGGATGTCATAGGAAAGCACCCACGGTGGGAGAGAGCCAGGGCTAAGCTGCCAGCTGGAACAACCTCGCCAGGGAAGTGGTGGAGTCCCCAGCACCGGAGATGCAATCCCATCCAGGATCCCTCTCCCATGAAAGGTTGGGCCAGGCGGTCTTTCCAGGTGCCTTCCAACCTGGGTCATTCCCATTCTGTGATTAGTTAGAACTGGTGAGGTCACAGTGGCTGGGAGCCTGTGTCCCACGCCAACTAATTCCATGGAACCAGGACTCCTCTGCTTGCTGCTGGGGCCAATGCTTGCGCGGAGTTGACAAGAAGCTGGGGAAAAAATGGGTGATTTCACACATGAAACAAGCTGCAGAGGCAGGGAAGGAGCCTTTGTCACTACCGGAGCTTAAAGCTGGCCAGAAAACCTCTTTTCTGCTCAAGGCAGCGATGCCACCAGAGCTGAGGTTTTACACCTGCCCCCATGCAACCAAACAGCAGGCCTAAAACAGAAGCCAGGCACTTGCAAGAGGGAAAGGTGCCTGCAAGCACAAGGCAGCAGAGCAGCAGGTACAGCATTGGCACGCACCAGGCAGCCAGAACGCCGTTGTACCTGACACAGGTTGGCCATGCCAGCTCTGCCAGGGCACTGCCTGGTCCTAAAGATTAAGTGTGGCCAGCGCTAAGTCACTGCTCGCCCGCAAGGACTGTGGAAAAGTGACAGCAGATGAGTAGTGACCTGCGGCTGCCAGATTCCTCCTGGAGAAGTGGGAAAGTGGGGACGCCTGCTGTGAGTGGCAGGAGACGTGACGCAGAGCCCCGGATTCCCATATGTTCCATCAGCAGCACAGGAGGAGCGAGTTTCCCTGCAGACACAGGTTAAACGGACCCACTCTGACCCCGAGCCGGGTCCAAAGGTCCCTACGGCATTAAACATCGTCCACCAAAACCCCTTCCACCTGGCTCAGCCCCATGCCTGACCTCGTGGGTGTCCTGCCCTCCCCTGCCCGCTCCCCCGCACAGCACTGAAGGCGAGGTCACTTGCAGCACTGAAACTTCTTCAGAGGGTTCTGTCACTAGAAATATTTAATTAATAAAAGTCATGGTGAAGGCGCCAACTGATGTGATGTGACATGCGGCTGGGGGTGGGCAACCAGCGGCGAGCGGGCGGCCTTGTTGGAGAGAGAGCGCTGAAAACCAGCTGTCAGTGCAGGTCAGCAGGAGATGAACGTGCCCATGAAGAGCCAAGGCCATGCAGAGAGACCTCGGGGCCCCAAATCAGCTCCTGCAGCTGCAAATCACCTTCCAAAGGGGCTGGAACATCACGGTGCCTGCTCCTCCTGCCCAGCCCGGGATTATGAGCTTCGCTGGCTCCTGGCATGCACCAGCCAAGGGTGCCCTCGAGTGCTACTGGCCAAGCTGCTCCAGAGCTCATCCTCAGTGTCAACCATGCTGGTGGGGAACCAGGGATGGGTAGGGAAAGGCTTGTTGCTTGCTGGAACTCCCATCCTTAAACTGTCTGCCCTAAAATAAGTCCAAAATTTCATCTACTTACATCACCTTTTTTTACCATCAGCACAACCAGGGAGAGTAAAGCTCAGGTGAAAGGAGGGAGAGTGATGGATTCAACAGGCACCACTGCACACCCCAAAGCCCACCAGAAACACTGGCCCAAAGTCATCTCTGACACTGCCCTCTTCTGCTCTCCTTTCTTCTTTTCCTGTGGCCCCAAGCAGTGGTAGAAGATGTCAGCAGTATGTAGCACATTGGCTGCAATATTCCCTATGCCTCAGTTTCCCTGGCTGAAGGGAGATGCTGCAAGCACCAGCCTGTGCTAAAGGCCTTCGATGGAGCAGATTGCAAACACTCAACACATCCCCAAGCCCAATGGACCTCCTAAAGGAGAAGAGAGACTCGATCCACTAGGTAGCACTCGCAGATAGGAGTGATAGGCAACGCAGACAACACCACTGGGGGCTTTCTTGGTTGTAGGATAAACCAAGGCAGAGCAGCGTTCAAGTTAGGTTTTGTTTCTAAGAAAGGAAAATAAGTAGGATGGGTCTTGTTTCTTCCCCCTCATTTCCAAACTTTGCTGCTGGCTGGCTGTCACCAGTGGGGCAAAACTGAGGAGGTGGCTTGTCATCAGCCTCCCACTCTCAGTCAGACCAGGTCAGAAAAACAACAAAAGTGGAAAAATTCTGGAAAGGAAAAACCTCACCGTCGCTACCAAGAGTCTGTCTGCACTGTCCACCCCGAGCGTCCACACCTCCTGGGGGCTCCCCATCACCAGCCGCCTCCCCACCCCAACCAAGGGCACCCAATGGAGACATTAGCACGCTGTGTGTGCCCCCACACCAGAGGTATCTGAGGGACAACTGAGGATGGCCTCAACCTGCTGCCACTGCAGCCCCCAGGTACACAACCGGTGCGCAATGGGTGCTCGCGAGGTCTGTCTGCAGGGCACAAGCCACACGTGACACGACCTACAGCCCACAAAAAGGCTCCCAAAACACCTCCCAAAATCTGTACACTTACTCCAAGCTCCTCCCAGCCCAGGGCCCAGCAGCCTGTCACGCTGTCAGCTCTGGTCTCATCTCTGCCATCAATACGAGTCAGACACGTCAAATCCTCTATGACTCTCAAGGGCTTTTTCCCCCTGTTTTTATTTGATGCATGAGGATCGTTTAACAGCAGCATCATCAGCCTCCTGCCTTCCTGGGAACTCTACGGACCTATATGCAAGTGTACATGGGCTTAAACTGAAGGCCACCCCACCTAGCCAGGCAGCTGAGGCACCACCTCTCTCCCCAGCACCCCAAACCTCTCTCAAGGCACATGCCAACCGATCCCCACAGTCACCTTGGGGCACAGGAAAAGGAGGATGGAGAGCTCCACCTCCCAGAAAGCCACAGAGATATTTTCCAGGGTGACCCTGGAAATGCAAGGAGGGAGAAGGCCATCTGGATGAGTCCTTCCAGGCCCATGAGACACTGAGGGCAGCAAAGTCCCACGTTGGCGGGGAGAAGTTCTGGCTAAAGTTATCCTGCTCCTCATCCTCCCTGGGCAGATGGATATGCAACTTTGAGTAGTGTTGGCTCAACCTCAGGCAGTGGGCTTCAGCTTGCAAGAGACCAAAGGAGTCATGAGGTCAAGCAAAGCTATGGTTGAGGAACAGCACCAGCAGAGAGGGCTGGGCATCTGTAGCACTTCCTAGAGCTCCAGAAGAAAAGCTCAGGTGGGAGCCAATCTGCTGGAGCTGCCGCTGCGATCGGGTCTCGCACACGCAGACTGCAGCCTGGATGGCTTACACATGACAAGCTGGTATTTAAAAAGACTTCCTCCACAGTGCCCAAAAATAAAGAAATTAAATCAGCCAGGAGAAAGAATTAAAGTGGAAAAACATCCCAATAATTGAGCCCTCTTTGCAAATGTTTTACCGGCTGCCAAACCCCGACCACAGCACAAAGATCGCTCCGTAGTTTCACCTTTAAAACACAAACTGTCTGGGATGGGAACACAGCTCCACAGACCTTCATTTATAACTGCTGGAAGAAAGCACCACCAGCAGATGTGGGAAAAGTCAGTGGCCGTGGCAGCACGGTCAGAGGAGCAGGAGGGGAAATACAAGGTCCAACCACACTCCCAGGGAAGGTGGGCACCGAGGCTGAGCTGCCGCACAGCACCATGTGGAGGTTTCCAGTCCCTGCAGACTGAAAGCTGCTCATGTTAAGAAGATGTTGAGGACACTGGGTAGGGGAGGAGAGTCTGAAGGATGGCAGAGATCCCGGACACGTCAGTCAGGGGAAACCTTGGTGGTGCCGCCGAGGAAGGAGGAGCATTCAGTGAATGTTTCTATAGTGGGTTTGGGACAAAACCAGACAACACGGGCAGGAGATGTGGGTGAAATGTTTGCTCTTCCATGGGATGACATAACACACGGCTCACAGGTCCAGATAAGGTACATTTAAAACACGCTGAACTCCCAGCTGACAAGGTGTCTGCACATCAAAGGGTGATCTATGGCCAGCTGGAGATGTGAGAAAGTCCCGGGAGAGGCAGCAACCTGTACCTGCCGACACTCAAATAGGTAAATAGCTGACTCGGGCAAGAGCAGGTTGGTCAGGCAAAGACTGAGCCAAGACAAAATAAATGGATGGTTGGAACCAGACCAGATCACCAGGAAGCAAAGGAGCCCAGCATAATTAATGCCAACCAACACACATTTACAGCTGTCAGATCCCGTTGGCAAACGTGATTTATTGTCCTGGGGATTGCAGGCTTGACTGATAAACAAACCAGCACCCGTGCCATTCATTGGAACTCAGAAGAGATGTAGGACATGGGACCATTTCCCATTTTTAATCAAGAAACTACAACTCCATCAAAGGCCAGTGACACATTTGAAGTCACTGTCGGCTGGCTCAGAACAAAGCTGTGACTGGGGAATCTGTGGCAGGGGACAAGATCTCCACCAGAGATTTGTGCACCATGGCAATAAGACCTTTGCTGAAATAAAGCATCCTTCTTTGCTGCTGACAAGTCAGAGAACTTTCTAAACTGAAAACAGGTCAAAAAGGTCCAAGGATCCTGAAATTAAGATTTGAAAATACTGGGAAATATACCCGTGGAAGACTTTACAAGCTCTGTATATCTACCTTATCAAAGAGAGAGGCAAGAGGAGCCCGCACCCCAAACTGCAGTAGCCACCAAGAGGAGCAAAGCTTGCTCGACAGCAGCCAAAGGAATAATGGGTTTCCCTGGCCGTAAATCGGAACAAGCCATGCCTTTCTAGCACCTTCTGGAGCACCCTGCCTTGGTTCCTGGTAGACTGAGGTGTGGAGGAGTGTGGCAGCCCGTGACAGGCAGGAGCCAACCTGATAGCCTCCCAAATCCATCCTGGCAACACACAGGCCATGCCGGCCACTGCTGCTTGAGATGTGCACTGCAAAGCAGTGATTCACAAGTCCAGGGAGGTGGGGAACATCCTAGTATGGAGCCCAGGGGAAGGGAAAGAGATGGGGTTTTTGCTGAAAGTTAGAGGATGCATTTTCAAGACCACCTAAAGAGATTAAATCCTCATTTTCAGGCAGAGTAAGAACTTGGAGCCAGCTTGTGCTCAGGGTCAGAGCAGGGTGCAAGGCAGCCAGGACGATTCTGGCATCACTCTCCTCCTTCATCCCTCCACTTGCACACCCTCCTCAGCTGGAGAGCACAAAACTGACCCAAAACCCCATGGAAAGAAGCCGGGTTGAGTCAGTCACTTCTAAGGCTGCAGTAGGAGGCATCTGCCCGCTCTGCCTCAGATGCAATTACCCACCTCTCTGGCTGCTGGACAAGCCCAGCGGTCAGGAGATTCAAGATGCAGAGAGATGCAGGCACACACAGCCCACAGTGGAGAGTTTCTTACATTCAAGCCAGAATAAACACTCCTTGAAATGGCACTGAAATAACAGAGGAATAACTCTCTCCTAGAGCTGTCAGAAAGGGTCCCCACCAGAGAAGAGCTTTGCAGGAGCTCTCCTACGCACCCAGGAGTCAGGAATGCCAGGTTTGATTGGCAGCTGTGCTGTGGGGCAGGAGCATACACTCCAGGAAAGTGGGGCACTCCCGCCTGGCAGCAGGGAGAGGCATCGGCAGGAGCTATTAGGGAAGGAAAGCCTTCGAGGAACACTAAATAACCCCAGCCTATGCCTTAAATAACTGACGCTCGGAGCAACGAGCCAGCAGACTCTCCTGAGCTTCTCCAAAGGCAATTCTAGCCAGCAAGTCACTGCTGCTGCCAGTCAGCCATCCCAGGGGATGGATGTCCTCTCACCTGCCACGGACAGCTGCAGCCATTCCACTGCAGCTCCCAAAAGTTGCAACTGCACCCGAAGAATCACAGAAACACCAGCTCCTGAGCCCCACAAGAGCCAGGGTGATAAGGAGGCAAGGTTGCAAGGGCATCCCAAGCACAGCACCTCCTGCTCCATGCCAGCCCATCTCCCTTCCATCCCTAACAAAAGGAGACTCTGCCATCTTATTTATTTTTTTAATCATTGTTATTTTTAATCTTCCCCATCTCTCCGAAGCAGCAGCAGACTGAGAAACACAAAGCCCAGGCGGCCAAAAGCTGGCACTGCTCAGGAAACCTGAGCCATGAGCATCCTCTGTAACTTCAGCATCACACCAGAGAGTCCAGAGGGAGCCACGTTCCATCTCCATGTCCAGCAGCCTTCAGCCTCAGGGCCCGATGTCCCCAATGGTTCACCTCAGGGGATGTTGCAGGAAGAGCTTCCACCAGCTCTGCCCTAGGCCTCCCCACCACCTCTCACAGTCCTGCTCCTTCAGCCAGTCCTCAAACCCTCAGCTCCTTTGCCACACACATCCCCTCCAGTCCCTTTCTCCTCCCCTGTTTTTCAGCATCTCCAAAGCTTCTCCACCCTCCCTCTCCATCCCCTGCTCTCCCACACCTCCTTCCTAAGACCAGGCAGCCATGCCATAGTCCGTCCACTCCAGCTAATTCTCTCTCTCCACAGGAGTTGGTATATCATTTCTACCTCTGAGCCCACTTCAAGGCCTACTGGCTTTTGCCATCCCCTTCCTCCCCACTGTTGCTGGGATGGGAGGGCAGCGGGGAGGACCCGTGCCCTCGGCAGGTCTGACCCCTGCTCTCATTAACAGTGCCCTTCTCAAAGCAGTCGCAGCGAAATAAATAAATAAAGGAAATCTCTGTCTCGCTGCTGTCTCGGGTTGCTTAAGGGAGCCGGGGTGGGATGAAGGATGCTATTTGGAGAAGCTGTTTCCATGGCAACCCCCATTCCCACCACTGAGCGGGCACAGGTCACCTGTTTCCATGAAAGTTTTCCCCTTCCTTCCCCACCCTTCCAACCCCCCCCGCAGGCAGTCTGGGATGTGGGAAAAGCGGCGGGAATGCTGCTGGCATGGCTGCAAACCACCTCCAAATCCTTCCATACCACATCAGAGGAAGCCAGGGCATCCCCATGGTACAGTGTACAGACACAGCAGCACCCAATTCCTCTGCCCCATGCCAGGCAGTAACCCCATCATCTCCCTGCCTGCATCTCCCCCATCAGCCTAATGTGGGCAAGGGATGATGCTCTGCTGCAGGACTTGGTGATGGACACAGGCACACGCCAAGACACACATGCAGAGACCAAAATGTGCCCCCTCCTTCTGTACATGATCCTGGGTGCTGCACTTCCCTATAGGTTCAGTTATTTATTTTAATTTGCAATCAGCCACCGCTCCCATTAATCGCTGCCAGGTGCTCCCGTGGTTCCCTTTTTAGCTCCAACAGCTCCATCTCTCATGCGACAGATGCACTCGCCGGGACCTTTCCCCAAGGAAGGCAGCGTCAGCCCCACATTGCCGAGCGCTCCTGCAGCCAACCGGAGGCTCCCACCCGTGCCAGCCCCCTTCCTGCACACCCACACGTCCGTTGCAGGGCTGGCAGCAGTGCCTGATACACCCCCAACACCAAAACAGCTGGCAAAGCTCCAGGAGGAGATGAAGAGAGGAGAACAGGGGAGTGATTCTGCTCTCCAGCACAGAGGGGACACAAGCAGCAAAGATCTCACCCGCTGCTGGCGATAACGCATCCTCTGCCGGTACCAGCAAGCAGCTCCGTAAGGCCAGGGCAGAGAAGAGGGTCAGGAAAGAGCCCCCCAGCTGAAGTTCTGGGGATGGCACCAGGGAAGTCATCCTGCAGCACAGCGCAGGCTGGAGGAATTCACACGGTTCCCCCACAGGGCTGGGAGTTTCGCCAGGAAAAGCAAGTTTATAAATAGTGCGTTTCAACACGAACAAATGGAAGCGGCAGAACTCGACAGCCAGATAAGCCAGGGGCTGCGCCGGCCCCTCCCCAGCATCCTCCCCCTCCAGGAAGGACAGTCCCTTCCCTCTACCACACAGCTGGCCAGGACCATCCTTGCTCTCCAGAAAGCCTGGATCTGGAGGTGTCTATCAGTCGCACTGCTTGGGACCATCCTCGCCACAGCTGGCCTGGCAGCCAGAGCGAGGCAGCAAAGCTGGCTTCAAGAAGACCAGAAGCAGGGGGTGATGGCCACCTGCTCTGCTCAGGGGTGAGGACAAACACAGCCCACAGCCACCAGTTGCCCAGCCAGGGTCACAGGCCATGAATTTCAATGTGTTGCTTGAAAACAAGTATTCATAAGCCCACGGGCCAGAAAGTTTCTAACTTCTCCTCCCACCCCTGCAGAAGGCAGCTGCCCCACCGGTGAGACTGGCACTTGAATCAGAGGATTCATGACATGATGCATTACACCAAAGGGGCACATGTCTGCCAGATCCTAACAACAAGTAAAGTACTCAAGGGGAAAACCAGCTTTTATCTCCATGTTAAGGAGAAGAGTAGCAAGTCACCAGCTAAGAACTTGCTTTTCATAAACACAAAACAGCAGAAAACACATCACTGTGCCTACGGAGCGAATGGGAGGACATCCCTGCTGGGGAACTACCTGCCAGACTGCAAAAGGAGGAGATGTTGATGGTGGTGCCCAAGGGAAGACATCAAGAGATGACATGTCAGAGCAGTCTCATCAGCTGTCGGCAGGAGAAGCTTCTGACAGTCCACTGAATACGTTCAATGCTCTTCATGACACACTTGCTTACCTTGATGTAGGTATCAAGGGCTGGGTGGACACGGTTGACTGCTAGATGGATGGACAGTGGTGTGGTGAACGGGAAGGTTGCCATGACCACATGGCTGGGAGCAGGGAAGGAGAAGATCTTGAAGCCATACTTCTGGAACCGTTTGATCTGGTCTTCCGATGGCTTTGCGTCTCCCTCACTCAGAATTCGGCCTATGGCGAAGCGGCACTTCTCTGGAGATATCTAGTTGAGAGAGACAGATGTCATCAGAAGAAGAGAGAGGCTGAAGACCTGACAAAGCCTCCACCTGCTGAGCACAGAGGCAGGACACCAACGTGAACCAGGGTAAATGCAATGGTCCAGCATGATCAGGCACACCAAACCAGGCCCTTGCTCCTAACCAGGACTGATCCAGGCCCAAACTGTCCACGCTCCTCCCAGCCTAAGCTCACAGCTCAGTTGTGAAAGCACTGCTCCCCTCCTTGGAGAGCAGAGGGACTTGCAGCAGAGAAGAACTAAACCCTACTGGGCTGATCACCCAAACCTGACCCAGGTGACAGTCACTGCAGAAGGATCTCCTGATCCCTCCAGCAGAGACCCAACTGTTGACACGTGCTCATCACCATCCCCACCTGCAGGACACCCCTGTGACTCCTGGGAGGCTAAAAAGAGACATGACCTCAACTGGCCCCTGCTTGCCTCCACCCTGCTCCCAAGGAGGTCACCCTGTGGGGTGCCTGCCCCCAGAATCCACCAAGACGTGTCCCACCAGCATGAGGCCAGAGGAAAATTCAAAGGCTGCTGGGTCCCCCCTGAGTGGGCACCCTCAGTCCAGTGTAGTTTTGACAGTGGGGAAACTGAGGCACATAAGACTTGTATGCAGTCACCAAGCTGTTCATAGCAACACAAAGGGAAACACATTCCCTTCCATCCTGGATTCCAATAATATGCAAAACTCTTTCCATGTGCTCTCTTTGCAGATTTGGGGATGTCTCCCATTAAGGCAGGAGGCTGTAGGGCTCCCAACCCAGCGAGGGGGGCTCGAGGCTCTGCTCCCAGCACAGTGATGGTCCATGGGATTCCAGCCATCTCCACGCCGAAGCTGACCCAGGTTGAGGCTTTATTTCTGGTGTTGATCAAGTTCACATTTACCTGTGGCATTTGGCAGGAACTTGGCAGGGAGCAGAACAGCACAGCAATTCCCCCTCCCAAAACACCACGGAAGGATACGAAGTACCTTCCTACCACTGCAGTCAGAGCCCAGCTCCTTCTAACTCCAGCCTTTGCCCCCAGCAGAGCTGCCATCCTTTCCACCCTCAGAGATGCTCAATGAAGGAGCCAGTAAGTAGAGACAAGGCTCCTTCACTCAGGGTTATAAAGCAGCCTAGAAAGAGCAAGGGTACAGGAGGCACCAAGGAAGGGGGCACCATCTGAGCATTTGTGCTCTCACACCTGCTGGATAGTGAGCTGATGTGGCAGTGAGCAACCAGGAGCAGCAGATGAATGAGTCTGGCCACCTTCTGCCAACCATTCCTCTTCTGGTGAGGGCTGGAGAACCAGTCTTCAAATTTCCACCACACAAGGTGGCAAAACTGACCAGGACCTGCCAGGATCCCTGACCCTGACAGCAGCAGCAAGACAGACCGACACCCTGCTAGCACTGGCATCGCAAAACACTCGCAGGAATGATCACAGAATCACAGAATGCTTTGAGTTGGACCTTTACAGGTCACCCACTCCAACCCCTTTGCACAAGCAGGGACATCTTTAACTGGATCGGGTTGCTCAGAGCCTCATCCAGCCTGACCTGGAATGTTTCCAGGGAAGGGACATCTAACGCTTCCCTGGGCAACCTGTGCCACACTCACAGTAAAGAATTTCTTCCTTATATCCAGTCTAAATTCACCTTCCATTAGTTTAAAACCACTGTTCCTTGTCCTGTCGAAATGATAGGAGGCAAAGAGAAGGTGTAGACGAGGTCAGCGTGTTACCACTCCACCCCTCCCATTCCCACATGGCCCACGAAAGGGATCTCTGTGCTCCCAGTTTCATCCCTTACTTTGCCTGTGCTAAAGCTCAGCAATGTCTCCTCCTGCAGCACAACCATCCCACATCGCACTCCTTGCCCTCCCCTTCCCTTACACACCCTTAAACGCTGCCCGGCAGGACCATCCTGGAGGTGAAACACAAGCAGATGTAAATAGGAAGGAAAACATTGTGGGAAGCAGCAGCCACCACCAGGCTGGGGCTGGGTGCCTGACAGCTCGCTCTTGCCCTCCTGTGCTGTAAAAAGGAGCTGCAGACAGGATTGCAGAGAGCATCACTGCTTTGGGGCAGTGAAGAAGCTGATCCACCCCAGAGACAGCAAGAGGTAAAAGGCATCCATGGGGAAAGACCCAAACGAAGCAATGAGACAAGGGAAATCTTAATAAAATGCCTTTAACCATGATATCTCCATTTATGCTCTGAGCAAAGGCAGTTCAGTTGCTGAGCAGCCAGCCCAAGGACCTGAACAAAGGTTCTGAGCAAAGGCAGCTCAGCCCCAGCCCCACAGCAACCAGTCCAAGTACCTGAGATGCTGGAGAGGGCAACACCACTCAGGGCAGGTGCAGTTTGCTTCCTCCTTTGTCCTTTTAACTTTCTTTTTGATAGCGTGCAGCCCCGCAGGCGCTTTCTCAAGGACAGCCACAAGGCAGATTTGCCTTTTCCCCTGCCTGGCAAAGCCCATCTCAAGGGAAGGAAGGAAACGAGTTAAAACGAGCCTTCCCTTAACAAATTCATCCTTTTGGAATGGGAGGTGCTGATCAAAGCCTCTGCTCCCTCAAGAGAGAAGTTTTAGAAATGATTAGTTAACCTAATGCAGAGAAGGGCAACGAATCAGGGGAAGGGGCTGGGGAACAAGTCCTACGAGGAACTGCTGAGGGACCTGGGGCTGTTTAGCCTGGAGAAGAGGAGGCTGAGGGGAGACCTCATCCCTGTCTACAACTGCCTGAAAGGAGGTTGTAGAGAGGTGAGTGTTGGTCTCTTCTCCCAAGTGACAAGTGATAGGATGAGATGAAATGGCCTCAAGTTGTGCCAGGGCAGGTTCAGACTAGACATGAGGAAACATTTCTTCACTGAAAGTGTTCTTGGGCACTGGAACATGTGCCCAGGGAGGTGTTTGGGTCCCCATCCCTGGAGGTGTTTAAAAGATGGGCAGATGAAGTGCTCAGGGATCTGGTTCAGTAGTGGACAGGGACGTCTGGACTCAATGATCGCAAAGGTATTTTCCAACCAGGCAATTCTGATTCTAATCATCTACAGCTTTGCCTACAGGAGCAAAATCCTGCATTCAGAAAGTGGTTTGGCCTCATCCATCCAATGCTCGAGGACAGGTTGATCGCTGAGCACATGCAGGACTGCAGGTAAAAGCCACAAGCACATGCCTACACCTAAATGTGAGCAAAAGTGCTTGGCTGGAGCTGAGCACACAGCTGGCTGCCACATCCAGTCCTTGCTGAGGAGTTATTTTTGTCCCTGCCAGAGGTGGGAGAAGGAGGGAGAAGTCCTCTGGGTTGCTAAATATTAAATAAAAAGGGGGGAAAAAAGTGCAAATTAATATTAATCTTGTCCATTAAAACACATAAAACATTGCTGGCAAGGGTTCAGCAGCACTCGGGGAGCATCCTTGTGTGAACATCCTTGTGTGAATGCTGGAGAGCCAGGAGCCAGCAAGGAGCCCTGGGGATGCCCCGAGGCCTGGTGTGACCCCACACGCTGCTGGCCACGGGACCCCACTCCCAGCCAAGGGACACGGCTCTTGTATCCCCATCCTCTCTCCTCACAAGAGCTTCCTTTGGCCAAGAGTCCATCAGCAAAGCAAACAACGCATCGACACCTACTGGTCACCAGCCCCTTCCTGCTGCAGTGCTGGGGGCACCAAAGCCCAAAGAGGTGGTGGGCATGAGCTGGGCTTGATGGGTCTGTTTGGCTGGAGCCCGCCGGCGCTGAGCCAGGGACACGGCGGGACACGCGGGCAGTGAGCACGTTCCGCTGCCTGATGACAAAAGGTCTATTTTTGGTGACAAGTCAACATCCGCGGTGGCGGCCAGTCTTGAGCAGACCAGCCTCTGCCAGAGGGTGCTTCACCGAGGTCAGGAGAGCACTGGGAACAAGGAGGAAGAGGTCATTTCTTCTGCCTAGGGGAAAGGCAGCCTGGGTGATCAAACCCACTCTGGGGGACCTCCAGGAGCCAGAAGCAGACACCATCTCCCAATCCTGCACCATCACGGCCACCCAGGGGCACTGCAGGGGACACTGGGGTGCTCAGTGCCCAAAACAGCACACCAAGCACAAGCATTGCAGCTGCTGGTCAAGCAACCCCCAAAACTAGTCCTCTCTTTACCTGCTCAGAGGCAAGGCCACCCTCTGCCCACCCTGCCCAAGGACTTCCTCACTCCCAGCACCCTGCCTGGCCTGGCCTGCCCATCGGTGAAACACAGATCTCCACAGGAACCAAATCAGGAGCCACAAGATCAGCCCAGAGAAGGTGCTGCCAGTGCCCTGGCTGCTCCAGCAGACCCTGGTCTGACAGCATGCCCAGTGGTCACCTGCCCAATGCCATGAGCAAATGCAGTCCTTCCAGACACAGGCAAGGTCAGTGGGGCTGTCTGCCAAGTCCTTGAGGGCAGGTTAGGCTCCCATCACGAGAACCACACGACCTCAGAGCTTGGGACACCTGGTCACAGAGATGCATTATGGGCTTTGTTGGGCTTCAGGAACTCCCAGCACCCTCCAGGCTCACTCCAAACTCACTGGATCAGTGGCCAAACCACAGGCAAGTGAGTACAGCCCCCTCGGCAGGGCAGGGAAAGGTGGCCTCTAGATCCAGTAGCATGCTCCAGTCCAGACTGGGCACTGGCTGGGCAACTAGGCAGAGGTCCCAGTGACCCTTGACCAGAGCAAGCCAAGAGCTGCCTCCACCCACTGAGCCCTGAATGCAAGAGAAACTTCCCTCAGGCACCTCCCTGGCCACCAGATGGAATTCAGCCGAGCTGGCAGAGGTGGTCTTCCCCTCCTGAGAGATCTAACTGCAAAAGAAGAAACACCTGGCTTCCAAAAGTCTGGATAACCACCGGAGATCCAAAGACAAGGTCTGCAGCCCCCCTGCCTGCTCCAGCCACAGGGTGAGGGCAGAGATGCGACAGATGCAGAAAGAAGAGAAAAGAGACAGGACCAGAAAGAGGAGGCAGCTTCACCCTGTATGGACACCCCAAATTTCCAGGGTCATACAGGAGTCCTTCCTTCCCAACCTTGCCTGGTGCTGCCAGGGAAAGCACTCTCTGTGCAAGTCACAGTAGGAGTCACCACAAATATTCTTATCTGTGGGTCACAGCAGTACAAACTTTCACTCGCCCATGTTCCAGCAAACAGAGAGCAGAGGCACAGCACCCTTGTAGAAAAGGTCTGCAGGGCAACCACAGGCACATCCACATGTACAGGGCAGCACCAAGCACGGATACTGAGCCCTCTTGAAAGCATTGACTGCCCTGCTTCACCCCTACAGATGAAGAAGAAGCAGCAGCACCAGGGTTCTCAGCTCCAGAAGAGGACAATAAGAACAAGGACACATTATGGTGGGGGAACTGGCCGCTCTGACCACTTGGGGCCTAGCATGCCAGGCACTCCCCATGGCTCCCATCTCTCAGCCCCTCCAAACACAACACTTCTTGAGGACAAAAGTGTCCAGGCACATCTAGTTGAATCCTGCCTCTGCCTGGCTCATTCAGGAGGGAAGTCCTCTTTGTCACCTCCCCTCCCGGGCCAGGAAGGGCATGGCAGGGTGACTCTTCCCTGCCTCCCATGACCCAGAAGAAAAACTGAAAGGTAAAGACAAGACAGCTCATCAGGGGACGCAAAGACACGATGTGGCTGAGTGCACCAGGCTCTGCTGAGCAGTCAGCTCAGTGCTTATTCACCTCTGATATCTTCTTGCCACCATGCTCCAAGGAGCCACTCAGCACTGCATTTCCATGGACAGGTTCTCTCTAAGAGGTCCAACCTTTGGGAGCACCATCTTGCAAGCAACGAAATGGGTACTCCACGGCCCACGAGGGTTCCTAAAGGAGGGCCAGTCACCCCCAGAGCAGAAGCACTGGGCTGGAGCTGTCGGCCCAAGCACTTGGCTGAAGCCATCCCATCACCCTCCCCTCCATGGCATTCCTCCACAGTCACACCAGCTACTGCAGAATTATCAGGGAGCCAGGCTGTCTGCCACAGACAAATGCCCACATGTCATTATCTGGAGACCCAGCAGCCAGGTTCCTCGCACCCCAGCAAGCTGTGATGCACTTTTGTTTGCTCCTTGTCCTGGATCGTACCCACCAGAGCACTTAGCTCTGGCTGGCAGCCACCAGGCAGTGCACCTTCTACCCACCTCAGCCTGAAGAGCACCATGGAGTAACTGTTTCATCAGACAGGAGCCCTCAGCATGTACCACCTGAGGTTTCAGCAGGGGCTCTCAGGGGATGTAAGGACTACAGGGAAGCTCAAAAATAAATGAGAGCACTAGAAACAAGAGAAGGAGTATGGATAAGGACACAGCCAGCTGAAGAGACCATCTGCCTTCAACCACAGAGCTGCAAGCCCAGAAGGAGCCTCAGCTACACTTCCTGAAGCCAGGGGATCTGCCAAGGAATGCCTCACCATGGGGTCGATGACATTGGCCTCTGCTCCATAACCAGATCCATTATCCTGCAGACAACTTGTTCAGCAGTAGCTATCACAGCAAGCTTTGCTCTCCCAATGACTTCCAGGAAGGGGTTAGCCAAGAAACCATCTGCTTTTAGGTGCCTTTCCCCACAGAGCATCCTCTGCAGATCTGGGAGACCTTGCGAACCCCAGCGCTCATCTACAGAGGATGAGTTGCAAGTGCCTGAAATACAGTCAGGGAGCATTCCAAGCCCAGAACTCAGGTGCTGAGCACCCTTACCGTGTGAGGGTTGTCGTAGTAGACACCGATGGAGTAGAGCTTCGAAGAGATGCTGCAGCCGTCCGTGAAGAGCTGCCCGGATTCGCCATACGGGCCCACCCTGAACTTGTAGGCCAGCGTGATGCTGCCGACAGGAGGGGAGCCAGCACTCACAACCACCTCCGTGAAGAGCCCCGAGTAGACAGCGAAACCAAAGACTGTCAGCAGCAGCAGCGCCACCAGCACCACGATCATCCCGAGCAGCACCCAGTCGTTCAGGATGGACCCGTGGTGCTCCATGCTTTCTGATGCACTAGCAGCAAGAGGAGAGAAGAAAAAGGAGGGAAGTCAAGCTAGCAACTCGGACAAGCAATCAGTCTCTAAAGCTGCTTATTTGCAGCAAAACACACCCACTTCCAATTTCTCTTATGAGTGAAGCTTAAAGACAGTGGAGTCCTCCCAGAAACCTCCTGTATATTAGTCCCACGTTGCATCAGCCTGTTCCAATTGGTCACCAGGTACAAATTATGCTGCTTCAGAGCCTCTTGGGAATTACCTAGTTATGGGGGAGGGAATAAGAGGCATCATCCCCATCTCCCCAGAACCAGTCACACCACTCATGTCCAGCCTTGTGTCCAGGAGAGACCAAAAACCACCCCAGGAGCCCACACCACCCAACAGATACACAGCAGCAGGTGATCGATCAGGGGACCATAATCAAACTATTTATCGTTTGTAGATACCAGACCCAACACCATGACGAGGGCAGCCCCTTTGTCAGAAAGTCTAGAAGCCAAGGACCCAAACAAGGACCATGTTGGTTCAGAGTTGAGCCCTGCATCTGGATCTGAGTGGAGAGAGAGGCTCACAGGAAGCTGACAAAGCATCCCCAACACGCTCAGGTGCAATGAATTACCACTACACCTTTAACAAGTTTTTTGGGTTTCTTTTTTAAGCTAAAAGCAACTGCCCTGGGGAGCTGCAACCCAACCTAGCAAAGGGGAGTTGTTTGTGTTTTCTTCTCCCTCGAAACGCAGCTCTGGGGACAAGGACTGGCTGCCACGCTCCCCAGGGATTCACAGGAGCTCAGTTTGGAAGCAAAAGTTGAAGTAAACAAGTCACCTCTGTGTTATAAACACACTTGACTCAAAAAAAGTCATCTACAGTGGCTGCCGCTTGCTGTTTTACAGTGAGAGAAAAGCCACATCCTGGTAGGAACCGCGGGCGGCTCCGCTCTGCTCGACTCAGGGTGCAAAGCCAAACCCTGCAGCACTGGCACCACTGACTGTGCTCTCAGTGGCACCATAGGATCATAGAACCATGGAAAGGTTTGGGTTGGAAGGAACCTCAAAGCCCATGCAGCTCCACCCCCCTGCCATGGGCAGGGACACCTCCCACATGATCAGAGGGCTCAAAGCCCCATCCAACCTGGCGTTGAACACCTCCAGGGATGGGGCAGCCACCACTTCCCTGGGCAACCTGTGCCAGGGCCTCCCCACCTTCATAATAAAGAATTTCTTCATAATGTCCAATCTAAATCTCGCCCCTTCCAATTTAAAGCCGTTCCCCCTTGACCTATTACTTCAGGTCCTTGTAAAAAGTCCCCCCTCAGCTTTCCTGGAGCCCCTTTCAGTACTGGGAAGGCTGCTCTAAGGTCTCCCTGGAGCCTTCTCTTCTCCAGGCTGAACAACCCCATCTCTCTCAGCCTGTCCTCATAGCAGAGATGCTCCAGCCCTTTGATCATCTTCTTTGTGGCCTCCTCTGGACCCCTTCCAACAATTCCATTTCA
The DNA here is from genome assembly GCA_033558185.1 of Dromococcyx pavoninus. Taxonomy (NCBI): domain Eukaryota; kingdom Metazoa; phylum Chordata; class Aves; order Cuculiformes; family Neomorphidae; genus Dromococcyx; species Dromococcyx pavoninus. The sequence continues at coordinate 1,206 of JAUMJL010000246.1, read as the reverse complement.
TGCCACGGCTCTGCTCACCTGAGAAACCAGCTCAGCCCAGGAATGGTTCACGACATCTGATCCACAGGGGCTGCAGCAGGAAAAAAATAAACATCATTGCTTCCTTCCAAACTCACAAGGCCAAAAGCAAAGCGGAGTCACGGCAGAGCGCCCAAAAGGCTCCCCAGGAGGGGTGTCCCAAGGAGAACCTTCTCCTGAAAGGACCCCAAAGGTCGAGATTTCTCCCCAGGAGGGGTGTCCCAAGAAGAACCTTGTCCTTCAGGACCTCAAAGGCCGAGATTCCTTCCCAAAACACTTAACCTGAACACACGAGCACCAAGAAACAAGGAAACTGGAAGGCAGCGGGGAAGGAGGACAAGACCGGTGTGTCCCCACCCCAAGCCACCCGGACACCGCTTGCCCGGGACCCCTGATCCGCAGCCGGTGCTACTCTGGGCTGACCAGTGGAGCATTCCCACCCCGTAGCTCGGCCGGAGCATCCGTCCTCGTTCCAAGCAGCGCCTGCCTCCTCCCCGTGACCGGATTTATTCCGTACAAATCACGATGCGGTGACTCCAACACCAGCTCCGGGCCCGAGCTCGGCCCTACGGGAAACGGGGGAGGGTCTGTCTATTCCTCCCGTTCCCGAAGCTCATTCCCCGCTGCTTACCGGCACTGGTACCGGAGTCGGACGGGTGGCAGGCACCGGCACCGGTTGCAGGCAGGCACCGGCATCGTACCGGCTGCGGGCGGGCACTGGCACAGGCATCAGCACCGGTACCGGCTGCAAATCCTACCACCGGCCTGGCCACCCGAACAGGAAGGTACCCGCCGGACCCTACCGGTGCCGCCTGGCTCCCAGCAGGCCGCGACCCACGGCAACCGGACTGTACCGGAGCGGCGCTGCCCCACCCTCCCCCGGTACCGGTCGGAGAGAATCCTCACCCGGATTTCGACGTGAGTGGCCGGGTCGGAGCAATCCCGGCGCCTCGCCCCGCCCCGCCGCGCCCGCCTCTCCTCGCCCTGCCCCGGTACCAGCAGCTGCGCGCGCGGGGGCGCGCGGGGAACCGGGGCGAGGCGCCGCCGGCAGAAGGGGCGGGGCCGGCGGGAGGGACTGCGAGCCGCGCCATTGGCGGAGACGGAGGCGAGGGGCGTGGTCGGAGCGAGGGGCGGAGCTATTGGGAGCGGGAGGGGCGGGGCTCTGGGCCGTGCCATTGGCGGAACAGG
>JAUMJL010000245.1:0-70246 GCA_033558185.1 Dromococcyx pavoninus | reverse complement strand
CCCCGCCGTACTGCGCCTGCGCACCTCGCCCCTCCCGCTGAATCGACCGGTCCATTAGTTGGCACGCGTATTACGTGCGGTTTCGGAAGGTTCGTTGCGCCCCGCGCGGCAGTGTGTGAACTATGGCGAGGGGCGAGGGGTTTGCGGAGCTGTGCTCTTTCCCGCGGGGCCCTTGCGGGGCTCGGCCCGGGGACGCGACTGGGACACTGGGTACAGCCCGAGGAGAACACCAGGGGACAGACTGGGGACACAACAGCGGGGCAGGGGACAGTTTGGGGGGGGCGTGGGAACGGGGACCAGGATTTTCCCACGGCCCCTATGCGGGGTCACGGAGGGGGCAGGTGGGGGGTGCAGCCAGTGAGGATGGGTGAGGGTGCCACACAAGAGCAAGGAAGCTACGGTGGGGTGAAGGGGGCAGTGGGACCTCCAGCCACGACCCGGGAGTCACTCGTGCCCCCCAGCACCCTCCACCCCATCTCCCCCCCGCCCCAGGAACACCTGCACGGCCCGGGGCAGCCCAGTGGGTTTATTAGCTGGGGGGTAGAAGGTACAGAGCAGCTGTGCCAGCACGCGGCGCTCGGCACCCCAGCACGGCCAGCGCCTGCCCTTGGCACAGAAGCAGGGCTGGGGAAAGAAGGCTGGCACCCATGGCAGGATCCAACCCTCATGGGCCATGCCAGCATCCCACCAGCGACTGAGACAGGAGGGGACAGCAGGGGCCCCGCTGTACTGTCAGTCCTTGCTTCCCCCGGTCCGTAAGATATATAAATATAGAGGCTGTATGTATCCATCCTATGTATATATGTACATCCAGGTGGCCACCAGTGAGGTCTGCGCTGGTGCAGCCGGCAACCCCACACTGGGACCTTCACTTGTGCCAGGAGTCGCAGTAGAGGGAGCGGGTCTTGGCAGCGCGGTGTGGGGCGGCATTGAGGACGGCCACGCTGCGGCGGCTGGAGCAGATGACGTCGGTGACGAAGCCGGCGCAGTCGCTGCAGACATCGCGCAGGACCGAGCCTTGGGCATAGATGTGGGGGAACTCCTCTTCCACCCGGCGCCAGCACGTGCCCGAGAGTGAGCTGTGGCGCAGGGCACTCTATCAGCCCCGGCCCAAGGAAGAGGAAGGGGGAGGAAAGCTCAGGGCTGAGGGACTCACTGGAAAGTCTCTCTCCTCCGCAGTGGCAGGGCTTTGGCCTGCAGTGAGCCTGGGAGGCTCTCGAAGCCCAGCGCATAGACAGGGATGTGAGCCAGCTTCTTGGAAGGCATCTTCATCTGCTGGGTGTGCGGATGTCAGGGCAGCACAGGGATGGGGAAGCACAGGGATTGGGCACAGACAGGGATGGGGCAGCACAGGGATGGGACAGAGACAGGGCAGGACAGGGACACAGTGGCACCAGCCAGAGCCAGTTTCTTACCTTCAGGCTGCAGGAGCTGCAGACAGACCTGGGGACAAAGAGAGAGGCTGGTGAGCAGGGCCATGGCAGGCACCGTCCTGCCACCCTCGCAGCCCTGTGGCACAGCGTGGCACAGTGCTCACCGCTTGCAGAAGAGGCACGCCGCGGGCCAGGAGAAGAGGGGGAACTTGGCCCTGCAGCAGCAGCAGACCTGTGGGCAGAGGGGGGTGAGATCCAAGGGCTGGGTGGGAGGCCCTCAGCCCCTCTGGCCCCAGCACCTACCTTCCCTTTCCGCAGGCTGCTGTACAGCTCCTTGCTCTGCAGGAACTTCTCCATCTCGGCCTTGACCAACACCTTGCGCACGTTAATCATCTCCTCCACGGTGAGCGCCAGGCTCTCCACAGGGTGGCTGAACTCCTGTGGGTGAGGTGGGACATCAGCCTGGTCCGCTGCAGTGCTGCGGCACAGGGCATAGCCTGGAGCATCCCTGTGCCATGTGCAAAACATCCTGGCATGGAAAAACATCCCAGCACAGGCAAAGCATCCTCAGCACAGGCAGAGTGTCTCTGGCACAAGCAGAACCTCTCGGGATGGACAGAGCGTCTCTGGTACAGGCAGAGTGTCTCCGGCATGGGCACACCATGTCTCAAGCCCCACATCCCATGCAGAGGGAGCAGGGAGCCCATGGGAACCTCCCAGCCACTTTGTGCCCTCCTTTTGGGCTCCTGCTGTGTATCTGTGGTCATGCTCACATAGTGTCCCCAGCTCTGATGTCCCCAGCCTGGCCCTGCTACTGGCACTCACCAGCCAGAGGTGCTTAGAGCTGGTGCTGGGTGCAGTGCTGGATCCATCCTCTGGCTTCTCCTCCACAGCGCCGAGGGTAGCCCGGGATGGTGCTGAACTGTCCTGCAGCCGGTGGCAGCTGGCAGGGACAGAGCCTGTGGGGAAGGAAGGGGAGGCCGTGGTAAGGCCATACTGCCCCGTGCCACCCCTGCTGCATAGCACAGCACAGCCACCCTAGGGATGGGGGTGGCGTGGGGCTGGGGACCTCTGATGGGTACCTGAGCGGGGCCGTGGCTCGGGCTGCAGCAACTCTGGCTCTTGGGGTGCAGCCTGGCCACCTCCCATCTGGCTCTGCAGCTGCGCCAAGTCCTGCTCAGAGAAGGAGCGGTCCCGCTTCAGTGGCACCTCTGTGCCTGGAGAGTCCTCCTCCTGCAAGACCATGAAGACTGTGTCACCCCAGGGACCCATAAGTCCCACAGCAACCTCCTGAGTCCCCCTGACCTCCACCTCCCACCCTGCCGTGTCCCCTCTCTCACCTCTGAGACATTCATCTCCTCCATTTCAGCCAGGGTGGGTGCCTTGAGCAGGACACGAGGCCGTGGGCGCATCAGCGTGGTGCTCGCTGGGGACCGGGAGAGCTCAAGGCAGGAGCTGGAGGCCAGGTGGCCTGAGCAGGCTTGGGGGATGCAGGGCAAGGAGCTGTAGGCTACAGATGGGGACATGTCTCAGTCCCAGCATGATGGGGACCTGTCCTGGTGCCAGGCACATTTCCAGCACCCCGGCATGGCAGGGAGTGGATGCCGCTACCTTTCTGGCCACGGTATGGCATCTCCACAGGCCGAAGCTTCCTCTCCTGCCTGATCTCCTCCAGGATCTTCTCGTGGAGTGTCCTCTGCTTCTGGGGCAGGGGCCGCAGCCGCCGCTCTGACACCTGCAGGATCCATGGGCAGGACCTCAAGCAGTGGCCACAGCTTGAAATCGACCATGCTTAGGGTTTCTGCCCAGGCGGGCATGGGACCGATGGAACCTGCCAAGCCCTGTCTGGGCCCTGCCACGCCTTGGAGGTGTCCTGGTGCTGGCACTCACCTGCTTCAGTGGGGGCCGGGAGCGAATGAAGTCAAGGATAAGCTCGTGGGCATCCTTCTTCACCCGGGGTGGGATGTCTCCATCCACCTGGGAGAGGACAGAGGGGCCAGGGGTGGTATCGGTGCCAGGGCTGGTGGGCGGCGCAGTGGCAGGGCGAGGGATTGGCACGGGGAGAACCTGGCTGCACTCACCATGACCTTGCGCAGTTTGTAGTTGCGGGCGCGAATGTCCTGCATGAGCATCTCAAAGGGGGTGAGCTGGTACTCAGTGGGCAGGGGGTTGAACTGCTTCTCCTGCACCTTCTTCAGCTTCACACCATGCCGCAGCTCCCGCATCAGCTGCACCCACAGCCGGGCCTGGGGTGGGATGGACACAGCGTCAGTGCCCTCACAGCCCCAGCACAGCCCCCGCACCTGGCCATGCCACCGTACCCAGTCAGTGTTGCGCAGGCTGCCCAGCTCTGCCACCGGCCGCTCCTCTGCTTCCTCGTCCTCCTTCAGCTTCTGCAGCATCTGCCAAGCATGAGATGCTGTCACCCTTCCCTAGCTCCTGGCAGCACCAGGGGTCTGACTGCAACTTTGCCGTAGGGCTGCAGCACCGATGTGTACTCCCATAGCACCCCCATTCCCACTATGAGCCACCCCGCCAGCACTAGCCCAGGGCAGCCACTGGTGCCACGGCACAGCGTGCTGGGAGAGGGTGTATGTCTGAACACTAGCCGTGGTCAGGGCAGGCAGAGGGGTGCACCGTGCTCACCCAGTGTTTTGGGCTCACGCATGTTTTCCCCAGACAGGCAGTGATGCTGCCCATGCTGGCGAGTAGAGTACCTGCGCTTACCTCCTTGGCATCACGGATCTTGGCAAGAAAAGCTTTCAGCTCCACAGTCTCAGCGAAGAGCGCCCTGCAGACAGCCTGGTAGTGCACCTGAGCCTCGGTGGGGTCAGCCAGGCGAGCGGCGCAGCACCGCATGGCCTGCCCGAAGGTGCGCACTGCACGTGGCGGCCCCTCGCCCCCCTCCTCCTCCTCCTCCTGCCCCCCATAGCCCTCGTCGGCTGTGCCGCAGCCGCTGTCCTCGGAGTCGCTGTTGGTCATCAGGTCGATAAGCTGCTCCAGCCGGGGGCTCAGCTCCCGCTCCTCATTCTCATCCAGCCCCCAGTCCAGCGCCCGGTAGATGGCGAAGCCCAATGACTGCACCATCTGCAAGGAGACAGCACCCACTGGGCCCTGGCCGGATCCCGGCACCAGCTGTGCCAGGAGGGAGCCACTTGGCACACACAGCTGGCACTGGCTGCACCTCTGTGTCCCCCAACCCTTGGTGCTGGGTTTCATCCCCCCACTGTACCCAAGACCACATCACCAGAGTGCAAGGGGGGTAGGTGGCCATGCTGGGCCAGGACCCCTGTTCTGGGGTGCCACGGCAGACAGGCCATGTCATCAGCAAGCTGCAGTGGGGCTAGGTGAGTGTCTGGCCCCGACATACCTGGGCTTCGGCGGAGGGTGTCAGCAGCACAGGCAGCTCTGGGGAGAGGAGGGCAGAGTCACCACTGGCACCTACAGGCCCAAGCTGGGCAACCCCTCAGCATCACCTCTTGTCCCACCCCATAAGAATGCTGTATCTACCCAGCCCCGGCTGTGGGATAACCAGTAGGGCCATCCTGAGCAGGTCGCATCCCCAGCATATCCTAACCCGAGCCAGGACCCACATCCCCAGCCGGTCTCATCCTGAGTTGCCCTTAGGACAATAGGAATTGGATCTGTATGTTGAGCCTTGGCATCAGGTAGGTGCCAGCTGTGAGATGGTGGCACAGCCTCCATTGTCCACCTTGCTCAGCTGAGCAGGCCTTGCTAGGCAACACAGCCAACACCTGCCCTGGGTAATGAGCCCAAATGGGCACCAGCTACTTGGTCCCACAACATCTGACTGCACCCAGGAGGTGTGGCAGGGTCACCCCTTTACCCCTGGGGCTAGAGGGAGTTGAGAGCTCTGCACCCGCAGGGAAATGCCCCCTACACCCTCTGGGCTGCAGGTACTGGCAGCACAGGCACTGTCAATGTGGACACCGGCAGCAAAGGGTGCAGCGAGGACCAGTGTGTCACCCACAGGACACAGACCATATGCCTGGTGTGGGCTGCAGTGAGGGGTTGTGCCCAGCAAATGATGATGCTTTAAACTGCAGAGCCAGCATACCTGGAGCATTACACATACACATCACTGTATCCAAACACACACAAGGCTAGGACATGCTTGTGGGCAGCTCAGACCTTCCCAGGAGCAGGACAGCCATGGGCTGAGGAGCAAGAGTGGCTTCTGCAGCATCCACAAGGGCAGTGCTCTGGGGTGCTTGGCTCCTCTTCCCTGCTAGCAGCTGCAGAGCCACTTCCCTGGCCCATGGGAATCAGCCAGCCATGAGCTCTGCATTTAGCTGATCGATGCGGCAGCGCGAGCAGCTGCTGGGATGTCCTGGCTATGTGCCGGCCGTGTGCAGCCAGGCTAGGTGCTGCACTGGAAGGGCAGCATGAGCAGCAGAGATGCAGGGTCCAGCCCTGCCGTGGTGCCATGCATGAGACCACCACCACCCTCACACCCCCAGGCTGTGCCCGACTCCCACTGCTGTGCCAGCCTCATGGTGGTCTACCCAGTCTGGGAGAGGATACAGGAGTGTATACCCAGGGAACTCACCACTGACCCTCAAGGAACTGGAGTCCTGCTGGAGCCCCCTCCCACTGACTATGGCTTGGAAAATGCCGTGGGAGCCAGGTTGGCAGGCTTAGTCTCACTGGTCCCAGCAGTGCCCACTACTGTAACAGCAACCAGGCAGTTTTAGTAGTACCTGGACAGCACTGATGGGCCAGCTGCTCCCACAGATTGGGGAGTTGGAGCTGCTTGCGTGAGTGCTGCTGGCTCACCCAGCCCAGATCTGGTCCTGTGCCCAGGTGGAGCTGCCAAGCCACGTGCCGGTCAGGTGCTGTCACCTGCAGCAGTGCTGGGAGGTGCCTAGAGCCAGCCCTTCCCGCTTTGGGCTTTGTAGTGAAGGGCCCAAGTTCATCCCTGGGGAGATGGCTCAGTCTGGCACAGGAGGGCATTGAGAGCAGGAGGCAGGACCGTGGCACTGACTCCAGCACAGCAGCTATGGTGGCTCTGGGAAGGGTGTGGGGCCATTCCCATGTGCAACCGGTGGAGCTGGTGTGACCACACCGTGCCCAGATACTGCAGGCATGTGCTGTGCCTGTGTGTGGCCCTGTCCTGGGCACAGCGCTGACCCCTGCCAACCTCTGCATTGCTGCTGGGCATCCTGGTCCCCATGGGCTGGCCGCACCATGCTCTTCATCTCCCATCTCCCGTGGCTCAGCTCCGTGATTATCTCCCTGCCACTGGGAGCCTCCCTTCCTTGGCCACTGGCAGCAAGGACACACAGTGACACTGCAGCATCCCTGTCCAGCCATGGGTGAGGACAGGCTGCGACACTGCAGCATCCCTGCCTGTCCCTGTGTAACCTTGAGCCCCTGTGAGGCCTCACAGCCCCCAACAGTGCCGAGCACTGGGCGCCATCCCCAGATGCGCTGGCCTCCCCACAGGGCAAGGTGGTTGAATCCATGTACCATGCTCTGTCATTAGTTGCAGGGGTGCTCCTCGTCACACCAAGCCACCCAGCATCACTGCCGGCAGCCAGCCAAGCCTAATTACAGCCCGTAACCACCATGGCCCTGCCCAGCAGCGTCAACCGCCTGCAGAGAGGGCACGGCCGTGAGTCCGAAGGTCAGGAACGGTGTTGTCCCAGAAGACCACTCCTGGGGGGGCTAGGGGAGGGCAAGGGCTAGGCTAGGGTCCTGTGGTGACATGCCAGGTTGTTGGCAGGGTCTCCTGTGGGATCCAAGTGTGCAGCTCTGTGCAGTGAGTGTGCCTGTGTATGTGCTGTGTATGTGCATGTATGTGTCCGGTATCTGTCCCTGCCATGTTGAGAAGCAGCTGAAGTCACTTGGTCTGTTCAGCCTGGAGGAGACTGAAGGGGGGACCTCATAGCCCTTTACTGTTTCCTCACAAGGGGAGGAGGAGAAGCAGGGGCTGAACTCTTCTCTCTGGTGACCGATGACAGGGTCCAAGGGAAGCGTAGAAAGATGTGTCAGGGGATGGTTAGGTTGGACATTAGGAGAAGGTTCTTCACCCAAAGGGTGGTGGGAGCACTGGAAGCAGTCACAGTGCTAAGTCTGACAGTATTCCTGAAGCATTTGGACAATGCCCTCAGACACACAGTGTGAATGTTGGAGTTGTCCTGTGCAAGGACAGGACTTGGACTTGTGGGTCCCTTCCAACTCAGGTCATTTTGTAATCCTGTGATGTGTCCTGCAGCCCCACGGTGGGACCTGGCTCAGTGGCACCCCACACAACCTCACCGGCTCACTTGGCCAGGCTCTGCCGGTACTGGTGCTGGTGGCAGTGCCAGTGCAGGAGCCACACCAGCCCTGCGCCCCGAGTCAGCTGCCCACCTCCTGTGCCAGTACCCACAATGCCAGCAATGGTCCCAGTTGTGCCAGTGACGGTGCCCCTTGTCAGGGCCGGGGCTTGGGGTCACTTCCATCCCTGCCCCTCCAGTATTGGCTCTCTCGCCCATCCTCCCAGTCACTCCAATGCAACACCCCCGGCGCTGCACAGGTCCCCCGCTGTTGGTACCGGCGACACCAGTGCCTGCCCCCGCCTTGCCGGTGCCACTTTCCTGCCCATCCCACGCTGCTGGTCTTGGTCCTTCTGCACTGGTGCCGGTCCCTCCCGCCGGGGCCGCTGCTGTTGTCCCTCCTCTGTCAACACCCCCGGTCCCTCCGCGCCTCCCCGGGTAAGCAGTGCGGTGCAGCACCCCCTGCCGGCGCCGGTAAGTCCCGGTGCCAGTAAGCAAATCCTGGTGCTGGTAAGCAAGTCCTGGTGCCGGCAAGTCCCGATGTCGGTACGTCCCGGTCCCAGCACATCCCGGTGCCAGTGCCTCCTTCCCGGGTGAGCGGCGCGGTGCAGCACCCCCTGCCGGCGCCAGTAAGTGGCAGTGCCGGTAAGCAAGTCCCGGTGCCGCTAAGCAAGTCCCGGTGCCGATACGTCCCGGTGACAGCGGCTCCCTGTGCCGGTGCCCCCTCCCCGTGCGGGCGTTGCCGCCTCCCCGCTGCGTTGTGGCCGAGGCTTACCGGGCGGCGGCGTGGGCAGGACGACGCTGCCGTCGGCGCGGAGGCGGATGTCGGCGGTGCGGAGCGGTGCGGCGGGGGTGGCGGCGGCGGCGGCGCGGCAGCTCTGGAAGCAGAGAGCCCAAGCCTGCTCCTCGTTCAGCGGCTGCTCGTAGCACTTCAGCACCTCTTCCAGGGACAGCTCCCGCGGGGCCCCGCCGCCCGCCCGCGCCATCGCCCCATTCCCGCGCGCCGCTGCCGCCGAACGGGCGGGCGGGGTCCCGGAGGGGGCGGAGCGGCGGAGCGGCGCGGGGAACGGCGGAGCGGCTGCCGGAGGATCGCACCGCCCCCGCGACCGCCGCCCGGCCCCGCCCGCCGCCCCGCCCGCCGCCGCCGGGGGCGCGCACCGGGACGCGGCGCGGCTCCGCCGAGGGGCGCCGGGAGGCACCAGGAGGCTCCGTACGGGTGCGGCACGGTACGGTACGGAACGGGACGGCAAGGAACAGAACGGCTCGCAGGATGCAGAATCAGAGTGCAGGACTGGGCGCAGGGAGCGTGACTGGGTGCTGGGTGTATGCACACACCGAGCTGTGAGGTGAAAGGTGCGGGGTGTGGGGTGCGAGGTGTGAGATGCAGGGTGCGGGGTGTGGGCATACAACAGGGGGTGGAGGGCGAGATGCAGGTGTGGGGTGCGTGGTGCCAGCACATAGTTGGATGCATGTCATGGGGTAGAGGCACAAAACAGGGTGCGTGATGCAGGGTGCAGGCACACACCAGGGTGCAGGGAGCGAGGTGTGCAGTGCAGGGCTTGGATGCATGGCGTGGGGTATTGGCACACAACAGGGTGCAGGTCACAGGGTGCAGGCACACAACGGGTACAGAGTGCATGAAGGCATGGGTGCACGAGTTTCTCCCTGTTTTTTCTTTGGTCAAACTAGGGATAAGTCCCTGACTGTGCCTGGTGTAATGAAGTGCAGGGTGCAGGGTGCCAGTACACAACTGGGTGCAGGTCATGGGATGCAGGCACACACCAGGGTGTAGGGTGCATGAGTGCATGGAGGGCACAGGGTGAAAGATGCAGGGCGCATGAGTTGCTTCAGGGTGCAGGTGCCACCAGGGCATGGGGTGCAGTGCCCCAGGATGAGTGCTGGGTGCTAGGCACTGCTGTAGAACACCCCTCCACAAGAAACATGATAACCTGAGAGGTCCAGGGTGGCCACAGCACACAGTGCTGCCCCAGCCCAGGGCCAAGAAGCACCTGACTCCCAGATAGCCATTCCACAGAACCCACACATGAGGCAGGCAGGTGTAGGGAAACAATGGCCTCTGGGCCAGGGGGACATCAGGGGAAATATGACCACAAGCTCCTGGCTACCTGCAACAGCAGAGGCCCTTCCCCATCAGCACCCTTGGGAATACCTGCAACGAGATGTCTGCCCTCCTGGCTCCACACCTGCAGAGGCTGCAGTTGTGGTGGGAAGGGAAGGGAGCCCTGGGGAGCTTGGCTTGGCTGAGAGAAGAGGCCAGGCTAGGACAATAACATTTCCTGGGAAGGAAGGCCAGGAAGGAAGGAAAAGAGCTCTCGATGCTGCAGCATGGTTTGGGTACAACCAGGAGCAGCAGAAGCCAGATGAATGTGCTGGGACAAACAGCTGGACTTTCTAGGGAGATGATGTCTCATGGGAATACGGTGTAGAGGAATGACAACCTGCAGCTGCCAGGGAAGGCTGGCGTGGCACAGTGACGGTATGGGGATCATGCCCAGGCACCAGCAGGTCCTTTGGACCTATGAGGCGAGTGGGATGGTACCTCCAGAAACACAGCCCTGGCAGAGCAGAAAGGACAGCCAGCCTGCCATGAAAGGTCAGCTAGAGCACATTAAAGCCATTGTAATGATGAGTTTCCCATTTCCATGATGGAACAAGCATAAACCCCTGTTTCATCTCCATTAACCTATGAACATAAACTGGGGCAAATCCTGGAGCCTAGCAGGGCTGGGGGAGGGACAGAGCTGGCATACAGGCACTCATCCATCCCACACAGCCAAAGAGCTGCCCCTGGGGCCAAAGACCTCTAGCAAAGAGTCTGGGATGGTGCCTGCAGCACCCTGGAAGACTAATGCCCTCCAATGCCCATCCCAAAGAACCTGAGCAGTGTCAGCTCCGTCTTTGGGGAAGAGAATGGGAGAATTGGAGTTGGACAGCTGGGAAATGAATACTACGTGGTTCTCTGGGATTTGGGAAGGGGGAGGACAGATTTAAATGATCCAAAGTGTCTCCATCTCTGGGATTACTCAAATGCACCATCATCGGGGTTGGGAGCATGTTGCAGGGGGTTGGGAGCACAGTGTTAGCCTTCACCCTGGCTGGATCCACATGTCTCAGGAGAGTCACACAGCTCCAGCTCCACCAGAGCATCTCTTGGCTGCAACACTGATGTCTGGGTCTGGCTTTCTGCACCGAGTAAGATTTGAATGTGACTTTTACCCTGTAATCAGCCGACTTTGGAGTCTGCTTGGGAAGCGACTTTAGAGGCAGGAAGGCTGCGTGTGCTGCCTGCTGCAGTGGGTCTGCATCATGCTGAGCCGGTTGCTGGCTTTCCTGTGCCACACACACCTGCCAGCGCCTCCGGACACAGCCAGGGCGGCACCGTCGGGGATAGGAGTGGGGAGGCCATGCAGTGTTTGAAGGCAGCAATAACCCAACCTGCAGGAATAATGGGAATGCATTTGAATTATAAAGCACGAAGCCCTTTTCTTTGGGTAAAACTGTAATTAATATGAAATCAAGACATAATTAAAAGCTACCGTCTTGGAAAAAATCAAACCAAAGCCGAGTGTGTATGTGCATAGGGGAAATATAATTAAAAATGAAAGAAATAGGGAAAAAATGAACACGTTGGGAAATGATTGCAGAGCACTAGAGGAGGGCTGGATTTCCCAAGCTCCCTACCACCCTTGGCACTGAAGCAGGACATACCCCAGCGACATGGCTGCGGAGCTGGCATGGGGGGCAGAGCTCTTCCCCAACAGCAGAGCTGTGTGCTGTGTTTATTTGTGGGTAATACATTCACATGGGTTTCATCTGTCATATGCAAAAAGTTTCCTCAATAAGCCACAGGAATCTGAGGTAAGCACACAGAGCACCTGTGGGGTTGGATGCATCTACCCCACTTTCCTTAAATGCCCCAATGAACTTGGGGCCATGAAAGGAGAGAGTGTTTTACGAGGTAGCTTGCTCTTGATGCATCCTGTGTGCTGGGCTCAGATGTGGCCAGAGTTTGAAGAGTTTCCTAATGGTGCTGCATGGAGTGCAGCTCCTGGCTCCAGGCAGCAATGCCAAGCTCTTGGCTGAACTTCCCTGCACCTTGGAGGATTTCTCATTGGTTAGTCCATCATGATGATGGTTTCCCCTGTTTTTTCTTCTTTGGTCAAACCAGGGATGAGTCCCTGACTGTGCCTGGTCTAATGGAGTACTTGCTGCTCCCAGACCTTCTGATTCCCTGGACCACACCTGCCTGCCCTAATTCAGTCAAGCCCTCCCACCCCAAGACTGGCACTTCGGTCTCCCTGAGAGGGACGCTGAGCCCTGTCCTTCTGCGTTCACCACTGCTGCCCTGTACCCTGGGCTGGAGAAGAAGTGGGTCTGCAGCATCACCATCTCATCATGCAATGGCAGCACCAGGCTCCCGGGTCACAGACATTGTAAGACCTCCCCGGTTTCCTCTACGCATGAATAAACTCTGGGGTACTCCAGAAATTAGAGCTCTGGATCAGGGCACCCTGCCAGGGCCAGCCATGCCAGGTGATCCCTTTACAGGAACACAGGTGCCCTAATCTACACTCCTGATGAAAGCAGTAGGGTTGTGAGCATGTGAGCAGTAGGGTTTTGAGGCCACTTCTGTCCTCAAAAGCATTGAAGGAGGACAGAGAAGAGCTCATTCCTGTCAGGCAAGCGTGGCTCATGGGTGCAATGCCTGAGAAGACCAGGCTGGATTCTGCAGAGCTGTCTGCCTCGCAGTCAGTTTTATTGCAAAGGTCTCTGGGGTTTCACACTTGTCTTGTCCAGGTGTGAACAGCCAGGCCAAGCCTTTCACTGAATCAGGGGAGCAAGCCTGCTGGCTTCCCTGCCCTTCTCCAGAGCTGCCAGTCCCACGTTACTGCCTCTGGGCTAGACCCTGCTCTCAGTGCAGTTTTACCTCCTCCTGCTGCACAGCACAGCTGGGCTCTGCCAGATCTGCCCTGCTACAGGAGGACAGCAAGGCACTGCAAAGGTTCTGGGGCTGCAGAAGCAGAGAGATGGAATCACAGAGCATCTGTGAAAGCTCCATTTCCTTTCTAGAGTCTTCTTCATTAATATTTTAATTAAATACAATTCTCTGAGCAGACTGTATTAACTCAGTGCACCTCACAGATAATGCATTGAAGGATTAAATATAATGAGCATGGCCCGTAAGCCAGCAAGGACGTAGAGACCTGCTGGCCGTGTTGATAACGAAAACATTCACTGCTCCGTTTCCACCCATGGGCAATAACTCCCCAGCCCACACGTGGGACTGCACAGACATGAGGCTCTGCAACACATGGGACACGTGTACTGGCCTGTCTCCAGGGAGCCAGGGGTGGTGGCCCTGAGCCCCCATGTTCCTGAGACATGTCTGGGGGGCTGGAGCTCAGTTCAGCTTCTTGGCCTGTGTGGTGCCAACTTCAGAGTTCACAGACAGGCAGCTTCTCCTCACCTCCCTGACCCATCCCACGCTCTCCTCTTTATCTCTTTGTGCCTTGCTAAATAATTCCTTTTCTTCTTTCCTGCTTATCTTTGAGATGTTTGGAGGCAGGTACTTCCCTTCTCTTCCCTTCCCTTCTCTTAGTGATGTAAATATTTTGTTCTATTGCAGATGAGTCCTTCTGGCTTCTTAATCACATTAATTGCTGGCTTGAAATTCAGTCTGGCTCCCCTCAACTCTTCCATACCGACCCCCAGTCTGACTCAGTACTCCCACTCCCCTCTCCCCTCTGGAGCCTGTGCCTTCCCAGGGACAACATGCAGATGTCACGTCCCACAGCCCTAATCCCACCCGCATCCTTGCTCCCTCAGCCGTCACCATGGTTCCTCTCCCAGTAGGCCACCCCTGCCATCTGCCAAATGAGCTGCCACTAATGTCCCCGCCGACAGGGTTGCTGTGGGAATGGTTTTGATTTACTTTGTGGGCTTGGGCCTCCCCCAGCTCCCCAGCCAGCGCTGGAGCTTGCTGAGCTGCCTGGGACACAGAGAGGACAAATCGTCCCTGTCTTTGATGTGTCCCTCCAAAACCTGGGGCTGCCACAAACTTGGTGGCAGTCTAAAGTGATACAGAAATGTGATTCAGGAAAGGGTTTAATTTGCTGTCTCCAAGCCAAGATCTGGTGCTGTGGCGACTTTCTGCAGCCTCCCTGGCATGGTGGCAGCCAGACCTAGAGCTTCACCTCCTGCCAGCGCTGCCAGGAAGGGTTTTCTTCAGCTCTCTGACTCACCCACTCACAGGGCCAGCGCTGCAATAAAAACATCCCACAGCCAATTCCAGCACAGCATTTCCAACGTCTACAAACAGAAGCTGGCCTCTCAACAGTGAATCCCCTGGGGTTGTTCACCTGCCCATAAGCTGGTGCCCTTCCTGTAACGAGTTACTGCCTGCTGCTCCAAACCCTCCGCAGGGCATGCTAACAGCAGCTAAACAGCAGTGGTTCACCTCCAGGAAGGATCACATGAGAGGCAACCAGGGAAAATCCCTGTGGGAGTTCCACACTGCTGCCTCTGAAACCTTTATTGCCCCCAGCAATGCCTGGCTGGTGATTTCATTGAATCATAGAATGATTTGGGTTGGAAGGGACTTTAAAGATCATCCAGTTCCACCCCCCTGCCATGGGCAGGGACACTTCCCACTGGATCAAGTTACTCAAAGCCCCATACAACCTGGGCTTGAACACCTCCAGGGATGGGGCAGCCATAGCTTCCCTGGGCAACCTGTGCCAGGGCCTCACCACCCTCGCCATTAAAGTTTTAGTCCTAATATCTAATCTAAATCTCTCCTGTTTCAGCTTAAAACCATTTCCCCTTGTCCTATCACTACGTGTCACGTGTCCTTGTAAAGAGCCTCTCTCTGGCTCTCCTATAGCCCTTTCCAGTACTGGAAGTTGCTATGAGGTTGCCCTGGAGCGTTCTCTTCTCCAGGCCGAACAAGCCCAACTTTCTTGGCCTGTACTTGTATGGGAGGTGCTCCAGCCCTCAGATCATGTTCTTTGTCCTTCTCTGGACCATTTCTCCCCCTAGGAGTTTCAGCCAGACCACACACACTGCCTTGGTAGAGTGCACTCCCCCTCTTCCTGTGCCCACGCCAGCTTGTCCCCTGTGTCCCCTTCACATGCCGTCGCCGTCCCATCCCGCCCCACACGGCGGCTGCCGACACCCCTATCCACACCGCCCGCCCTCCCCAACGTGGAAGTCCCCGCCTCGCCACGCCACTACCAAGATGGCGGATGAGCGGGCGGAACCCCGCCGCGCCCCCAGCCAATGGGCAGAGGCGGTCGCCTCCGCGGCAGCCAATGGCGGCGCAGGGCGGGCGGGTTGGTTTGGCAGGAAGCGGGCAGGGGTGTCGTGATGGCGGGAGCGGGTGGGAGGTCGTGGCGGGACTTGCTGGGTAGGTCCAGGTTGAGGCGGTGCTGGGGCTCGTTTGAAGGAACTCTGAGTCTGGCCCATCCTGCAGGGGTAGCGGGGGAAAGGAAGGGATGAGTCCCCCCTCCTCTCTGCCTCCTCGCTGGGGAGGGACTTTTTAGAAGGGCAAATAGTGATAGGATGAGAGGGAATGGCTTTAAACTGGCAGTGGGGAAGATTTAGATTTGACATTAGGAAGAAATTCTTCGCGATGAGGGTGTTGAGACACTGGCACAGGTTGTCTAGAGAAGCTGTGGCTGCCCCATCCTTGGAGGTGTTCAGGGCCAGGCTGGATGGGGCCTTGAGCAACCTGGTCCAGTTGGAGGTGTCCCTGCCTTTTGCAAGGGGGTTGGAACTGGATGGGCTTTAAGGTCCCTTCCAACTCACCTCAATCCATTCTATGATTCTGTGGTCCTGCGCTGCTCCTGCTGTGCTGCCAGCTAACAAGGGTCTGATCAGGGCCAGCTCTGCCCTCCCAGTGCTGTGGCAGCAGAGAAAGGGAGGTTTCCACAGGGGGGCTGTCAGAGGAAGCTGTGGTTATAAAAGAAATCCAAACTTCTCAGCAGGGAGAACCAGGAAAAGAAAAAACACCTTTGGGAGCGGAGCAGAGATCCAGGAGGCAGCTCTCCGGCTTTTGGATCACCATCAGAACTTGAACGACCTCCTCCTGGAGGTAGGTGTGGCATGGTTTGGGGTGTGCTCATCAGACTGTGGGTTGTGGGGGGTCCCAGCTCGAGGTGAGTTCTACCAGGGTCCTTTGTAGTGCAAGTATAAAATTAATGTCCTAAGAAGACAGGTTCCATGATATGAGGAAAGAAATAGCACCGTGGAAGGGCATTTAATTAGAAAAGGATCAACATTTTGATGTGTTTCATCATATTGATGGCAGTGTGGCTTCACGGAAGGGACTTGAAAGATAGAAATTCCATTCCTGGTGATCTGTCGGGTGACTCTGGACAAGTAACTTTGACTTGTATCTCCTTTTCTTTGCATAAAATGACAATAACTACATGTATGTCTCTTGTAGGGTGCTCTGAAATCTCTGCTTTACCATGACCATGTGGGAGCTTGGTGTTAATTTCACTTCAGTTGCTCCAGGCCCCAAGAATGCCAGGGCTGCTTTGTATGCTTTAGAATATATTTGTAAATGTGTCTCACAGGCATCCAAGACTGTTAATGTTTCTGTTTGGCTTCCAGGTGGAAGATTCAATCAGGCCAGCTGGACAGGGTGGCACAGAGCACCAGAAAGCATCCTCAGAATCGTTTATAGGTGAGTGAAATAGTACCTACTGGAGAGAGGTGTGGAAAAGAACTTTTCTTTATGCACTGACTTTCTGCCTGTTAAATGAAACTTCGGTTTTATTTTCTTTTCCTTGTTCTGGCCTTCCATTTGGCTACTTGTTTCTTACTTGTCTGGTGATGACACAGCTGGCAAGGCCTGATCGTTAAGTGTTTTGGTTATTTGAAACTGTTATTATAAGCCCTGCAAAACTAAAATACAAAAATCTGCTTAGCAATGGTATTCCACCTATGTAGTTGTTTCTGCCCCTGTTTTATGTACAGTAAAGGAATGATACATGGAAATTAAAATGGTCTGTCCAATGCAACAAATGACATCTGTGCTGGAATGGGTTTAAGGTTTGGGACTTCAGTCTTCGTAGTCATGTTTTCAAATCCTTTTTTTCTCTCATGCACTCAGCTTTCTACTTTGTTTTTTTTTTAGTCTCTGTTCTGCAGGAACAGGCCTCAAGATTGGGTGTACCCGCAGGAATCCTGGCAGCCAAAAATGCCGCTAGCAACATCGAGCGGATCTGCCAGGCTCCTGCAAGCCCCTCTCAAGTGCCTCTGCTCAACTTGGACCAGAGAGTAAGGAAAAAGGTTTACATTTAGTTAATCAAGAAAACAGTAATGTTAGGTTTGACTTTAAACCCAGTTTATCTATTCTGATAAAGTCACTCAAACACATAGGACCTGAGTGACTGATTATTCATTTACATATTTGACACGCTCACAAAAGTACAGCGTTCTTCTCTACAGGAAAGTGGCTGGTTTTGACAGCTTGGAAATGAAGTTTTTATTGCTGAAGTGCAGAGTTACACGGGTCTCTCTAAGATCGTGTGTTATCACCTTTGGCGTACCTCAGCCTTCCCTGGTGTGGTTTGATCTCTTGACAGTTCTATCTTTATTGATTGTCTTGGTTGGCAGTGTGGCCAGGCGTGGTGATGGCCATCCATATGAAACCTATGCTGTCGCTGCTGGCTCAGGTCACCTCTGAGGACCTGTCAGGTGTCACTGCTGTCAGCCTGGTTGCCTTTAGTTCAGTCTTAAGATGAAAGGTTTGGGGCTTTCCCATGAATTCTCTCCACCATTCAGGCCTTTAAAAAGCAGCAAACAGGGAAAAGCAACAAATTACTTCTCTAAGAATGTATTATTTACAAAGGAAATTATTTCTGCTTCATTTTTGGGGTGATTCCAGGAGAGGTTAACTCGTTTGCTTCAAACGGTCAAGGATTTGCTGGCAAACAACGTGTTCTGTCGCTCACTCTTCTGTCAAGAAATGTGGAAAATGAAGGTAAGAACTCACAGAGAAACATTCCCACGTTATCACCATTTAGATTTCATCTGTGGGATTTGGCAGTATGCTTTCCACCATCCTCTTTTACAGGGATAATGGTAAAATGGACCAGTGAAGTGCTGTGATTTCCATTTGTTTTCTCTTGGTGTTTTTTGTGACCTAAAGCAGTTTCACCACTGCTTATCCCTGCTCTGGTCGACTGCAGTTGTGAATCCTGAGAATGACCGTGATCTTTCTGACCTTTCAAAAGCATGAGCTGAATTATAAGTGGTGGGGGTTTGTGGGGTTATTTTGTTAATGTTAAAGCAAGTTCAGTGGGAGCTTCCTTGCATCTGTAACAGGATTTGCTTTATTGAAGAAACTTAGCAGAGATTTGAGTCGGCAAATTATTAAAATCATGTGTCTCCTTCTGAGAAGCTGCCACAAAGATGAGTGGACAGCATCTTGGTGATCAAGTATCGCTTTTGAGGCGGCAAGGCAAGCAGCACTCTTGCCTCTCCGAAGGACATGTCCAACTCTTTCCATTTGAACAATGGCATGGCTGTCTCTCTGTAGGAACCAGCTAGGAAGGACATGGCAATACTATGTCTGGAGTTACAGCCCAGGCAATGGGATTAAACTCACCTGAAGTGACACTGCAGTTAAAAGAAGCTTTGAGGGTGTTGTTTTCTTTGCTCTTTAGCTTCACTGCCTCACTGTTACCAGTGAATTACACTAGTAACTCTCTCCATCAGTTGGTGTGTGGGTTTGCTGTCTGGGCTAAGCAATCCAGATTGATTCACCAGGCAGTGCAGAAGCTCCCAGCTGGTTTGGGGGGGGGCACGATCCCAGAAATCCTTTGTGCTTTGCCAGCAGTGTTCAGTGTCTTTGTCATTCTAGTTCTCCACTCTGTTTATCTGGGAATTGTGATAAACCTCAGTGAGTTCACACAGAAAATGGCTTGAGAGAAATATGATAGTGGATAATGGGTTGCATAGCTCCACAAATGTGTTGTCTTAATTTCGTTTGGGTAGTTTGTTTTCTTAAGATAAGTGGTGCTCTAAGAAAGAGTTAAGGACTTTTCGTGAGCAGGACAGTTGCTCACTGCTCTGGTGGGAAAGAAGGATGAGGCTGATCAGCTAGGATATAGAGACATGCTCTAGTCTCAAATATCTGACCCTGGGCCGAAAAAAGAATCCTGTGTTTTGTAGGCTGATTAAAATCTCCTTGTTCTCAGGTAGACACGGAGATCAAGTGCTGCTGTGTAACTGAGATTGTTACAGTAAAGAATTAGGTTGTACAAGACAAAGTATGCGAGTGAGTCCAGGGTCACGCTAAGAGGCAGCTGTTGGTCACTGCAGAAAGCTTGTGGGGTTTTTCTGCTGAATGGTTTGTGTGTTCAAGACTCTGAAATACCTCTTCCTTCACAAAGTGTGAAGATCTTGTTTCTGGCCTGGAATGTTTCTTTATGGAGGCTGGAATAAGCAGAAGTTGCTGCTGCATCTTCTTCCCTGCCTGGTGCACCCTGGAGTCCTGTTTTGCTGGCACAGGATGCTCTCCAGGACTTGGTGTTCCAGGCAGGAGCAGGAAGGGATGTTGCAGAGAGGCACGAAGGTCGGCAGCTTCGTCTGCATGGAAGCGATGCCCAGTGCCAATTTTGCTGATGGTGAGTCTGGCATTTAGGAGCTGGACCACCCATGTGCTGTTTGTTTTTCCTGTGTCCATCAAACTCTCTGTCTGTACAGTTGCAGTGTCTCCTTCTGTGGCCTCCTATTAGGAGTAGATTTGAGAGTAGCAAACTGACTTCACAGAGACCAATAAAAACCTCATAGGCTAAGTGAGAATTCTCTAATCTGTTTCTGTATCTGAATTAACAAGGCTTGAAATTTAGTGGTGCTGCCTGTTTTCTGGAATATCCACTGCTTCTTTGAATATGCAGAGTCAACATTATTCCAGGAGGACAAAGATGGATCTATTTATTACTTAACCACAAAAATTTAAAATGGTGATGCACCTACAACACTAAACCATTCAAAATTTGTAGGAAGGAAAAATCAAATATCATCTTCCCTCATCTGGTATTTCCTATGTTGTAATTTTAAAATTTGAAGAAGTTCTGGATAGTCTGAATAAATGGAATTTAGTTTTAATTCTTTATGTGTAGTTTATATTAGCTGAATGTTAACGTTAACTGCAACGTGCAGGCTGTGACCTAATTGTGATATCTTGTTAGGACCCTCCAGTGCTCGAAGCTGTGTGGCACCTGCATGAAGGCAATGTTGTTGGACTGGGAGAGCTGCTGGAGAGGTGAGCAAAGGTTTATAGGTTTGCAGATGTAGTTAGTCCCTTAAAGCCTATTGAAATGTAATCGGGGATTAGTCCTGAGTATTCTGGACTAAGAATATAGTCAGATGCTGGCAAGTGATCAGATTAGCAGGATTTAAGAAGTTACCCTGGGTTTGAGAGGCTACTCTGGGTTAATTAGCGCAGTTTGAGGGGCAGTGGCTGGTTCTCTGATTACTGCCAAATCAGTTGCCTTGTGAAGATAAATGATTTAGTGAGAACCCTGGCTGCAGACCCTCCTGAGTGGTGCTTTACCCAGTGTTTTGTTTCATGGGTGCAGACAGCTGCATGTGGCAGTGACCACGCTGTGTGGGAGAGGGCTCAGTCACCCAGCTCCTCCAGTTCATCTGGCCTTTCCTCCAGGTCTGCTTTGAAAACTCATTTAGTGCATAAAAATCAGTGCTGGTCTTACTTTGCAATTCTCTCTTCACAGAACATTACATTTCAGCAAGGCTTGGCAGAATTAATGTCCAGAGAAGAGTTACTCTAAGAATTGATTTATTTTTAGTATTTTTCCCAGTCCAGAGCTAACAACTGAACCCAGTTATCCTTTGTGAAGTTCGGGGTGCTTTCTTATGGTGATACAATGATCTTTCAGGCTTTTGATGTTGATTTACTTGTCTGTTAATGGAATAGGAAAAAAGCTTTCAGTGCCCACTGTTCTTCAGATTTAAGGAAATGAAAGGGAATAGATTAAGAACTTGATTTTTTTTTAAGCATTTTTATCCAAGTATCTTAGAAATAGGAACTGAAATCTTTTTTTCTGTGGGAACTTTCTAAATGGAAATATTTTAATGTTGGAGAATACTTGAACACACAATTTCACACTTATTTTTTTCCTTTGGGTGTGTTTGTTGTGGAATGTTTTTATAAAGTAAATAAAGCTCTTGGAGGTCCAAATTAAAGAAATGAAATGTGTAGGGCAGAGTTGCACACAGATTTTTTTTCATGTGTCCAAGAGGGTGATGGAGCAAAACCCAAGCATGACCAAAAGTAGGAGAGACTGGATCGAATTAAATGTTCTTTTGATTGTTCTCAGCAACCCATCCACCCCTGCTGCAGTGGAATGGCTGTGCAGCAGCCTTCGTGGCCTCTGCGAGCGGGCAAAGGAGTCCTCTGGGGACATGGAACTCTCTGGGCACATCCTCTCAGGCAAGGCACTCAGCGGGGCGCTGGTGGAATGGGGCCAGGCTGCTGGTCTGCACACCCTGAGCAGGGGTGTATGGGTCAAAAACTTGGAGCTATATGAACAGAGACCTTGCTTTGCATTTTCTTACATCATTTCAGTGAGGGGAATATATTTTTATATTCAGTGAATTTAGCCTTTTTTTCTCTTACAGAAATTCAAACCAATTATCTTTTATCCTGTTGAGTAATAGTATCACAAGAAAGTGTAATTGCAAGGTGTATGGGGCCTGGGATGATACACTGAGACTGTGACACCCTTGCAAATTGTCTGAGGTATTTTGAACCAGAAATATTTAACAATTCCATTTTCTATTATTTATTTTGTGGTTTTGTTTAGGAACAAAATCACTACACAGTTTGATTGAAGAGCTGTAGTAAGACCTTTGGATCAGGGCAGTTGGTCAGGTACAACCCATGTGAGTTCTGCATTATCAATACAGCAGACCTGTAAATTCCTTGGTCTTTATAATCTTTTCAGTTTCTGTGCTCCTTGTCATCCATTGTTCTAGGGCTTTTGCCTGGGAGTAATATTACTTTAAGAAAATGAATGATTCCTACTGACTGCCTTGGAGTGAAGGAGGCTTTTCAAACACTTGTCCTGTGGGGAGACGACAGAGCAAGTGATCTGTATTGAAATGGGATGCTGAAACACTGATTTCTCCTTGATTTGCAGACTTTGCGATTGTATTTCTTCAGAATGGCTTCCAGGAGACTTCAGAGCTGGGAAGGAGGTTGGAATTCAAAAAAGTCCCCAATGTAAGGACAAAATGAACCTACTTACAAATGGTTGTTTAGAAAATTAGTTCCATCATGCACCCCTGTGCCTTGCTGAGTATAAATAAATGTGAGCTTAGAGCAACAAAGAAAGGGTGGTGGTGTTGGCAGGGAGGAAATGGTGAAACCAGAATAGAGAATTTTTAAATGGAGAACTTCTCCAAGGTGAGGTGTCAAGGGCTTTGTAAGCTTCCTTGGGTTCACCTTGATTGCTTTTTTTTTGCCACTTGAATGTGAGGCATGGAATGCTTGGGGAGCATGGGAAATGCTTGCTCTTCTGTCTATTGCATCTGTTCTATGGTAGAGCCTGAGGTAAAGTTTAAACTTTAAATTCAGAAGGACAAAACTCTTAAAGTCAGTTCAGTTTTTCTGCCTATAACTCTAGCTCTTTTAAACACTATGTGGTCTTAATTTGTCAATTTTGAACAGATCTGTCGCACAGTCTTACGAAGAATGTTGACATGTAAGTGTTTTTGAGATTTGTAGCTTTGTGCAGTCGCTGCTGTTTGCTAGACTTGTGTTCCTTGTTCATTGCTAAATCTCTAAAGAGAAATCCTTTGCCTGGGACGCTTTTCCTCTGTTCTGCATAATACTTATGTCACTGATTTTACATGCCTCTGCTTCCCCCTTCACTCTTGTAAAGTGAGCGTCTTCTAACACTGCAGATACTTTCTTGCCTTTTATGCTAGTTCATTCTGATGTTCCCAGCTGCCACAGCAGGATGATACCTGAGCCGATTTTTAGCAAGCTGGATTGGAAACAATCCAATCTGTTGTAGCACAGACATTAAGCTAGGAGAATTTTTTCTGCTTAGTAAATTAAACTTTGAATTCAAAAGGTTATGTTCAAGTAGGCTATTTTTCTGGTGCGTGCTTTGAATTTGCAGGCTTATATTTGTGAAATCTGATGTGCATGTGCAGTCTTTAAACACCCAGTCTTAAAGAACTGTCCCATGGACAGTCTTAGCCTGGGCATTTCTGCTGCTACTGCTGAGAGCTCAAATATAGGGGTGCCTGATTTGCATTGCAAATCCTGACGCAGAAAGCCTAAACACACGAGAGTTATATTTGTCTTGTGTCAGAGATGATCTTCGTGGTAAGTTGCTGTATCTGCTGTACAGCAGAGGAAACCTTCACTTACACCTCCTCACGTTCACTCACACCTCCTCACGTGCCCCACGCCAGCGTATTACCGTAATCTGGCTGCATGACTGCTGTTAACTTTCCTGTCTCCTTAGCGACAGTGCTTTAGCACTTCTCTCACTGGTGTGTTTCAGCAACGTGCTCAGGGCTGCTGCAGAGGTTGGTGCTTCTCCTCTGCTGTAGGAGAACTGAAAACCAGGACAAAACACCAGGGCTGCTCCCTCCCTCCTGCACCTCTCCCCATGGGCACTGCCAGCCTGGTGCCTTGCCCCGTGTCTCACAGGAAGCATTGTCTGTAGACAGAAATGCCTCACAGACCTTGTGGAGTGCTTCTAAAAAGGGAAAGATGCAAGAGAAGTGCTTTATTATTTAATATGTATGAGTCCTATTTCAGGTGGCCCTTTAACAGTGCTTGTACTTGAAAAATAATCCGTATAAACACAAGACTAGGGGGATTTGGGAGGAAGAGAAGCACAGTGCTGGCAGTCAGGCAGGAGTCTGTGCTAAACTGCTTTGCATTTGACCTTCACGTTTGTGCAGCCTGCCCTGCTGCTGACTGACTTGCAGTCTGTGTGCCTGAAAATGTATTAAATGAGTTTTATATAAGATATGTTTGTTAGTGTATACATTTTGGTCATCTTTGAGGGGTTTCACTTAACTAATTGGCTGTTTTGAAGAACGTTGGAATACTTTAGGTAAAATAATTCACAGTTAATGAAGACCTTCACGGGAGAAGGACGGGCTGAGAGCAGCATGGGAGCACCGTGCTTCTTAGTAATGATCTTGCTATATTGAACTCCTGTGCCTGAGGATAAGTAGAGTTTATCTCCTTTTCTCTGTTCTCCTCTACTTAACCTTAAAGTATCCCTCGGCAGGGGAGGAGAGTATTACATATTAACGCTATGGATTGCTTTAGAAAGGGCATGTGAGGGATACCTGTTTCACTACCCCAGCTCAGTAAATTTCCTTTTCTGGGTGCTTCACCGAATCCTAAAGAACAAAAACTCTCAACTATTAAGAGAGGAGGCTTTTAAAGGTAGGATGGGACAAGAAACAGAAAAACTGCTGCAGCAGACTGTAAAGCAAAAGATCTCTTGTTATGTGGGATTTGAGTGATGTAGGCTGATGGTCAAGGCAGTGTGCTGTGCAGGCTCTACCAGTCATTCTGGGGCAGATCCAGCTTTTGAAGGAATTTCTGCTAAGCAAACATGACATGAAGTCCCACTGCCATTACAAACGTGGTGCTCACGGCAGCGTGCTCTTTGTTTGGCAAGGCCGATTAAGACCGTTGATTCCAGAGGCCATTAATTCAAAGCTTGCTTGTGTAAATCCCTGCCTCCAGACAGACTTTTCCCTCGTGCAGCTTTGCTGTGTTCACACTCGCATATGTATTGCACAATTAGGATTGGGTTTGAAAATTATAATACTAATATATGTGCATTTTTAGATGGCTTAATTATTAGCACGTTCTTGGGATTGCTTTTAAATTGGTTCAAGGTTGATGTTAATGGTTTCTGAGTCTCTGTGTCACTTTGGAAAATATTTCGTAAGAATTTAATGCTGCTGAATGGCTTCTACACATTTCCCTAAAGGGGTCTCATTCCAATAGGTGCATAAATTGCTTGTTCCAGTTAGTTCTTGTGTTGTTTAGGGTCACAGTTCCTTCCATTTCTCTCATTGTACTTTCATGTCTCTGCTTTGGGGTACAGGGGTGCTTGATGCTGTTGGTAAAGAGAAGCAGGAAGATGTTCCTGTGTTGCAAGCTATGAGGTTTTGGTAAGAAATGCTGTTTCCCTGAATAATGTCAGGAGGAGGATTTTCTCCACATCTTACTGAAATAGAGTGAATGTTCCTCACCCTGTTTGTGTTTTATTAGAGAGAATACTAAACATAAGTATGTGCAAATAAAAATACTTGTAAAAAAGATAAACATCAGGTGGGAAACTGTGTTCTGACAGTGTTGGAACCAACCTTGGATCATCCTCTTGACATGTAGTGAATTTCCCCTCTCAAGTTTTCTCACTCTGCTTCTGAGCAGAAACACCTGGAAGGTGGTATCTTCTTCTCCAGTTCCTGCTTCCAAACCCACTTTGTCTAAGAAGTTCGTACATATCAAGACAGTCCTGTTCTCTGCAGGGGTTTACACTTGATTCAAGTTTGTATATCTGATAGCTATGTAATGTTGAGTAACCAATAGGTTTTTTTGAAACACATACAAAAAAGTACATATCTCTGGTAATTTAAGAAGATAATTTGATAAGATTGATTTTTATTTTTTTATGTTATGAAGAAATGTTTTCCTGTGACGGTGGGGAGGCACTGGCACAGGTTGCCCAGAGAAGTCATAGATGCCCCATCCCTGGAGGTGTTCAAGGCCAGCTTGGATGGGGCTTTAAGCGCTCTGATCCAGTGGGAGGTGTCCCTGCCTGTGGCAGTGGGGTTGGAGCTGAATAATTTTTGAGGTCCCTTCCAACGCAAACCATTCCATGATTCTATGATAGCTGTAGAAGAAAAAGTGAGTCATTCATCCTAACCAGTACCTGTTTGATCATACTTCCTGTGCATTGTTTCTGAATGTTTCCTTGTCCTTTGTAGGCTGAATGTGTTCAATGTGTCAGTTTATAAAAGTGCAGTTCATCCGGATTCCTTGCAGCAGTTTTTTAGACACACCCTGACCGAGGTTCTTACCTACAACCCACTGTTGAAAGGTAGGAATAGGCGGGGAAAAGTGTCTCCAGGGTGTGTTATTTATTGTATATCCGGAGCTCCATTCCACCCAGGCCTTGCTGGAGTCCAGCCTGGAGGACCCAGAGCCAGAGAAGCTGCCTGACACCCAGTACTTTCCCCATGGCTAGAAAAGTAGGGAGACAGATTAGGAAAAAAAAATCATCATATGGGCTTTAGAGTGCTGTAGTTCAGGAGAAAACTTCAGGTGGAAAATCAGTGCCTTCAAACACAGCTTCAGCCACTGATTTCCAAACAGATACTTGGAATAATGTCTAATAGCAACCTTTCCAGAGCAAACATGGGAGAGCTCTGGGTTTAAGCCAAAGTCACAGCCTTTGCTGCTGTTTCCTTTGATTCTAATTCCATCACTGGTGATTGTGAAACTTGATGTTTTTAGGAAGAAATATGTTTGGGCTACAAAATCTGTAGTAAAGTCACTCTGGGCCGGTATCTAGAGCTGCTTACCTGTTGTGTGGGAGAGCTGTGTCATTGCTGGCTTCCAGCTAAAAGAGATTATTGAGGAAAAAGGGGATTCCTTGCTGATTCTCTGTGTGTGCATTATGATGGCCTACAAATGTATGACCTCAAGAACAGCTTTGAGATGACTCTGCTGTAGAGAAATAGCACAGTCCTTGTTGCCATCGTCTGTGTTCCAAAGATGAATGGGAGAGAGAGGATTTCAGTGGGCAGTTTTTAATGTACCTGGCTGTCAAAGCCAAAGGGAAATCTTGTGTGGTGAACTTATGCATTTTGGGTGCCTTTTAAAATCTATTGCTGAAGAATGAACTGTTTTCTTTTTCTGGGTACAGTGTCTGATGCCATCCACATGCAGAAAGAGTGGAGCTTTACAAGAACTTGTTCGCTGCTCACTACCTTATATCGCAAAGTACGTCTTCTTGGTTTTACAAAGAGAACTTCATTATATTGGGTTTACAGTTATTGAAATATCTGAAATGAGGTATTTAAGAGTGCGTTCCAGTTGCAGTCGGAACCAGCTGCCAGGAACTGTAGGCAGGGTGAAGCATGAAGAAAAAGTGCTACGTAACTTTTGTGCAAAGCTCTTAATGAGAACAAAGACAATAATGGATGATGCGAGTTTTTACTGTTACCGAATTAGACAGGTCTTCTGAAAGAACTGGAGTATTACTGTTTATTTTAGCAATGCTGGTTCTAAGCCAAAACTACATCTGGCCCTGGGAAGTTAATGCAAAAGGTGCATGCAGGACAGCCTTTTGAGAAGTCTTGCAAAAGATACATGCACGTTAATCTCAACCGTGTATTTACTCTTATGGGTGGCTGTGTGTCATAGCTAAATGAGTTGTTCTCACTCTTCCAGCTGTTCGTGGCGTTCAGTGCAAAGGAGTCAATCTGCCAGCTGCAGCAGGTCCTGGAGACCCATGAAGTGAACTGGCAGCACATCCTGTCCTGTGTTTCAGCGCTGGCAGTCTGCCAGGCTGAGGCTGAGCAGCTGTTCAAGGGTAAGGAAGTACCGGCAAGCCTGCGAGCCAATGTGTGCTTGTTATTTCTCCGGTACTGCTGGGGGAAACTGGTGTAGCAGCAGAGTCATTCGTAGTTGCTGGTTTGAGATTCCTGCATGGAAAGGAACAGCAGAAAATCTGCTTTTCCATTCAGTCATTGCACGTCAGCGGCGACATGAATGCCAGGACTTGCATCTGATGCTTCTCAAACTTAGTATACAGCTAAGAGTGGTTATTTAATAGTTACCTTCATTATTAATTGGAGTATGGATTCCTGAAGCTTAGTCCTTCTATCTCACCTTTGCTAGCAGACCTTGTTTGTTAGAGTTTTACTGAATATCTAATTGCTGCACTCCGTACAATTCTTGCAGGTTGAAATCCTACACTGTTTGACCATTGAAAGTGCATGAAATATGTAAGCAAATCCCAAAAGTTCCCCTGCAATACTCGTCCTTCTTTATGTGGCAGATGTCCTATCACAGATATTTATCATCTTTAGTGCAAAAAATTACAGCACGGTTGTCAAGAACAAAGTTTGAGGTTATTCTTTTATGTTTCTAGATCTACTGAGCCATCTCCTGATAAAGGCCTTTGAGAATTATGATATGGAAAACATGATCACTGCATTCCTGATAGCTCGCCAGGCTGCTCTAGAAGGCCCTGCTGTGTTCATGCCTTATTCTGAATGGTTCAAGGTACGATTAAATGAGACCCAACTGGTAATCTTTGTTCTAAGTATGTGAGAAACCTGTGCACAAGGAATGTTCTGCTCCACAGCAAAAGCCTGGTTTCAGACAAGATAGACAGGAATTGGAAAGAAGAAGGGAAAAAGAAAGAGTAACAAGTGATTGTGTTGATATTAGGAATGATTTCATACTTATTACTGTCTTTGAGTCTGCAGGGAACATATTTATTTGGCCTTCTCCAGTCTTCCCTTCTTTTAAGTTATTTTTAGTTATTTGTTGGGAATGCAGACGTGTAATTCCTGTTATAATCATAATCCTGGATGTATTTCAGTATCTTGATAACCAACACTGTTGTTATTGCATAAGTTGTGGGTTATTGCAGATGAAGCATTCCTGTTTCCTGGATATTTGCATGCAGCTGTAATTGCTGCGTTTGACCTTATAGATAATTGGCTGTTGTCTTTTAATGATAAACGTCTAGGTATTTTAGGTATGCAAATATCCACATAATTTAAACCTGTAGATTTGTTTCTACAAGTTTGCCAATCTCAGCTCAGCCTTTGCTGATAGTGTTCAGGATGTATCAGTAGGTAAACTAGTGATGGTCTCTATAGTCCTCTAACTGTCTAATTTTCCTTGTAATGCCCAGCTAAAGCTGTGCAGAAACTGGCAGGTTGGTGGTTCCTTGAGGAACACAGTTCTTTGCTTTTTGTTGTTGCCTGGTTTGACTTCTGTAGGTGTTCTCATGGTGGCACATCAGAATGAACTTTGTGTGTGGCATAATAGGATTTCTGCAAACTGGACAAAGAAACTCAAGAAAAACTTCCGTAGAGACTTTTATAAACTCTCTCTGCAGAACTTCCTGCAGAAAGATTCTTTTGAAAGCAAGCGGATATCTCTAACAGATGTCTGGGATCTGGGTGCTGAGTTACAGCATAGCTGGGATGGGGATTCTCTCCATGCTGGAAGGCTGAGTTGTCATTTTCCCTTGTTTCAGGCTTCCTTTGGGAATGCTGGTGGTCCCCACGGGAGCAGTAAGAAAGCTCTGGTCTTCCTCTTTGAGTTCTTGTCAGAGCTAGTGCCATTTGAAACAGCGCCATACTTGAAGGTGAGAAGATGCTAACAGAGGTGGTTTTCCAAATACAGGTACAGAACTGCCCCAAAGTGAACTTTGCCTTTGACTACGTTCAGATTATTATTATTATTAGATTAGTTGCATCATGTGTCTCTGACTAGGTTCAGGTTATTATTAATGTTGTTATAGTAACAGCATTACTTCTGATACATTATTCAAAACTTTTTCTCCCTGGAAAAGAGAAGTAATGAGATTCTTCTATTTACCTGACAGGAAAGAGAATTCCTTTCATGGAGTTTGGTTTAAGTGCTTCAATGATTCTTTTGTTTGTTTGTTTGTTGCCGGTGGGGAAAAATTGTGTCAGTTGCCATGAAAATGGCTTTTCTTAGAACAAGCATTAACATCTTCTTTGGGGAACTCTTGAGGTAGGTTACTGTAAACTTTAACCAGAATTTTACGCTGTGTGAACTGAACACAGGAACAACCACAAGGCCAAGGATGAAATGCAAAGAGAAAATTTGATTTTGTTATCTTGCAAACTGAGGGAACTCCGAAACAGCACCTGGGCAGAGGGAATGCAGGCACTGTGGAGCTCAGCCCTTGCTAGAAAGTGTGTGAGCCAAACCTACTGCTTTGCCTCAATTTATTTTGAAAAAAGCATAGGAGTTCTCCACTGTGCTTTGATCTCTCTCGCACCAGGGCAGGAACCTCAAGGATGTTTTTTAAGATGACCCTGAGTTTATCACAGGCCTCTGTTACCTAAACACAAAGTTTCCACTTGTCAAGCACACAAGACCAAGCAATGATTAGTACAGTTTATGTGTTTTCCTACATCCCAGCTGCAAGGTCTTTCAAGTGTGTTTTACATTTCCTCCTCGCCAAACTTCTGTTATATTCCCACATTCACTAATGGCAAATCTTGTTTTGAATTCCACATTTCAGGTCCATATAATGTACCCACCTTTTGTGCCAACAAAACATCGATCTCTTCTTTTGGAGTACATCACTCTGGCTAAAACCAGACTGGCTGACCTCAAGGTCAGTAAAAATTGCCTCTTTGGAGAGAGTTCTTTCTGGCTCTGTCGCAATACCAGCTGTGTTGTGACCATGTGTGTCTCTGTAACCTCACACAGGTTGCTATAGAAGATATGGGACTCTATGAAGACTTATCTTCCACAGATGAATCTGTGCAGGTACTGCTGGTCTGTCTAACAGTTTTTTTTTAATCAGCCATGCCCATTTTCCTCTGGAAAAGAGCTTTGATTATCTGCTTGTCTGCCATTCCTACGAAGTTTGAGCACACTACCAAATCTTCTCCAACTTTAAGATATAGTGGTGATAAGTATGGAAACTTTCCCCAGATTTCATGAGAGCCAGACCTGTGTAGAGGTGACAGACCATGATGAGTAGTCCCAGAGACAGGCTGCAAGAGGAACTCAGCAATTAGCCAGCCAGATACTGGCCAAACAGCACCTACATTAGCGAGTCAGCAACTGCTGTTTGAGGCCAGGAAAGTGCTGGCTGCCTCTTGCCCATCCTGTTCTCTGGGGCATAGCAAATAAATGGAACATTCTTTTGGGGAGGACCAAGGGAGTTCTAATGGTGATTTGGGGAAGGAAGTTACAGTCTGCCGTTTCACACTGTGGTTCGTGATAAATTTTAGATAACAATAGTAATTTGGCTTTATTGTTCCTTCCTCTATTTCGATCACAAGTACGGCAGATGAGGGGGCCTCATTTATAGAGGCAATCAGCTGAAGTGCATGAGATACAGGATGGTGACAGGGTAGGTTGATGTGCTGCGACAAAATCTAGTCCTGTGGTGAACAGAAAGTCATAAGTGCAGGTTTCAGTTAATTTCTTCCAAGTCTGATCTGTTTGTCCATTGAGAAACCAGCACAGGTTATTGCAGTCTTAAGATGTCTTGTGGCTCGAACAAAAGAAACCTGGGGCTGCAGTCCCTCTGCCTGAGGTGCAGTAGCATGGGCTGGAAGTGGAGATTGTAGGTCTTAACTCTAAGTGTATGAGCTAAAGTAGAACAACAATATACCAAATTCAGAACAGAAACAGTATTGCCCCATGTGGGACAATTTTTAAGCAGAAGTATCTGCTGCAGTTGCTGTAGGAGGTGCATACAGAACTACACAGACCTTTGGGCTGGCCCAGAATACCTATTTTAAATAACAGCCTTATCGGGGCAGGCTGATGGTTCAGACCCTGTTTCTTCCTCCTGCAGTTTGACTCTGCATATCAGGTAGTCCTTGTTATTCAGTTGTGTTGTTCAGTCACTTCCCTTCACTGCACAGACAACTGTTACTAACCCTGAAAGAACAAGCAGGGAAAATTATTGTCCTCCTCCATTTCTCACTACATCTTTCTCTCATTGTTCCTTGGGTGGTCCAGCCCCAGGGTCAGGCACTTCGTGATGTTGAAAAGGCCCTTCAGATATTTGAGAACACAAGGAAGATCCCAACATCTGTGATAGAAGCCAGGTACTGTGGTGCTTCTTGACTCTTTTTTAGCTATAATAATAATAATACAAGCCAAGTCCAAATCAAAATAAACTGGGGATGTGAGCAAAGGAGGTTTTGGGAAATTCTTCCTGTGTTTTCCCTGAGCATAGAGAGCTGAGGGAGACCTTATCACTCTCTACAACTACCTGAAAGGAGATGGTAATGAGGCGGATGGTGGTCTCTTCTCCCAAATAACTAACAATAGGATGAGAGGAAATGGCCTCAAGTTGTGCCAGGGGAAGTTGAGGTTGGAGATTAGGAAAAATTTCTTTACTGAAAGAGTTGTGAAGCACTGGACGAAGCTGATCAAGGAAGTGGTGTAGTCGCCATCCCTGGAGGCATTCAAAAAATGTGCAGACATGGCACTTTGGGACATGGTTTTGTAGACATGGTGGTTTTGAGCTGGTGTTGACTCAATGATTTCAGAGATCTTTTCCAACCTTAATGATTCTGTGATTCTGTCCCCTTCCTCAGCAGTCATCTCAATAGAGGCAGAGAGCAAAAAGACGTGCACACCTGCAAGAGAGATCCACAGTTGCTATAATAAATAAAAAGCAAAATTAAAGAAATGAATAACTATTGGCTAATCTGAGCTTGGGTTCTCTGTGGCTGTTCATGTTTCCATGAATATTTCTTATTTGCAGGAGCCAAATGAATTCCTGAGGTAATGAAATGGCACTTTGCTGCTTTGGCATTGTTAATGTTTTGCTGTATTTCTTCTCTCTCAGTATTTTCAGGCGACCGTATTATACTTCCTGGTTTCTTCCTGCTTTGCTCAGCCCGCGTGTGGTTAGTATTTGTTTTTAGCTATTTTTTTGATCCTCCCATTTAGATGTGTGTTTGCAGACAGGTAATTTGTGCCTAACCTGCCTTTTCTTCTGTTGCAGCTCCCTAAAGCCCCAGATGTGCGCATGGCTTTTATAGATTCTTTAAAGAGGTATTGAGACTTGCCATGTTATTTTATGTGCTTCTGGATGTTCTCTTCAGAACATTTGACTTTATGTCAGATTATTGGAGGCTTTGACATGTCATTTACAACATGCTGTGTGTTGGCTAACCCTTGGCAGGGCTTTGTGGCCAGGCTTGTGGCTTGCAGGTTTTGGATGGTGGAGTAGCTTATCTGTCTGGTGAATGTCTTTAGTTCTGCAATGAGTTCTCTAGCAACTCTAAAACTATTCCAATGCAGCCCTTTCACTGCAGGCCAGGTATATTTTGATGCAAACAATGCTGCCGAATATAAAATTTCACCAGGATAATGAGCCCCCCTGTGAAAAGCTTCCCTGTCTTTGGGAGAGGGTATGGGAGAAGGGAAAGATGAAACTTAAATGTGGGTTAATGCTTTGTGAGCTTTTCTTAATGGACACCAGGATAATGTTCCAGGAGAACACAGCCCTTCTTAGAACTCAAGCTTGTCCTGTATGCATGTTTAAAAGTGCTTTTATGGATTGCAGAAACAGCTTTATTTTAAATCCAGTCATTCCTCTGTAACCTATCATGAAGAAAAAATGTCTACAACACTGCCTACAAATGAGGCATTTCATCCTGCCTTGTCATTCCAGTCTGACTCTAAAATAGGCTGGATAGTTTTTTAAAATTAAAGGTGTAAGCAAAGCAGCTGAGTTCTATGGAGACTCTTACATTTTCAGTGTTGAGTGCTTGCCCAGCACATGTTGAAGGTCAGACTTTGGTCCCCATCAGACTTGTGTTTTAGATGTGTGAAAACCGTGTCACCATACACAGTTACGTGATCTTGGACATGCACTATAGATGAAATAGGTATTAATGTGTGCATTAATTATATATATTATTATTTTGTGTAGTGTTACACCTGTATGATACTTGCTATGAAAGCTTTAGACATAAATTTCTGGCCCTGATGTCAGATCATGATTAAAAAAATGCTTAAGATGCTCTGTATGCTTTGGAGCTTCTGTAATTACATTTTATAGCATAGCTGCTGTTTATGCTTGTATTTAATGAAGCTGAAGTTTGTGGTTCTGTGGTGTAATAAATGCTTTTTTTATTATTATTATTCTAGAGCTGATAAAATACCCTCAAACTTGTACTCCACATACGTGCAAACCTGTCATGCTATGAAAGAGAAAATGTTACAAGGTAAAAAATATAACATTTTCTAATGGATCAGTTTGAAGAAAAGTTAATTTTCCCATTGATGCCCTCCTGAATTCATCATTTGCAGAAAGTTACAGCCGATTAAGTCTTTAATCTATACGTACATGTGTGTGTTCTTTTATGTCCTATTGAGGTATTAAATAGTCTCCTAATGACTTTCTCTGCCTATGCTGCTTAGGTGGGTTTTTTTGCAGTCCCTGCAGAGCTTTGTGCTGTGCTGAGGCTGCAAACGCTGCCTGAGCTGGCTGATTGAAATCTAGCTCAAATACATCTCCATGAATCAGCGTTTGCAGCTTGAATACTTCTCAGCTCCAGCTCACCTGGGGTGTGAACCTGCTGGGTCAATCCCTTATGTAGTGGCACTTGTGCTGTCTGAACTCACCATCAGCCCCCTCTGAGTGACTGAGATCTGGGGGAACAGGAGGGGCTGGGGATGGAACCAGGGATTGCAGTGAGTAGTTTATGTGTGTTTGGGTGAGAGGGCCCTGCTAATTTCAGGTCCCATCGCTGTAGCCACGTTAGTTGTGTAGTGTGTAATAGGTATTTAATGAGCTTTCCTATCTCTTTCAGCAAGTGGGTGTTTCAAATGCATCTTAAAATGAGCAACGACCTTACCACAGGTTTATATGAGATGAAAAGGTCAGGCTAGTGAGCAGAGATCATTCCCAGAGTGTGGTGGAGACAAGTATACTCCGTGTACAGAGACGAATCTGTAATTGACTCCTACTCAGAGCAGTTTGGGTGTTTGAAGCTTAGTGGAGATGCTGTAGCTTGAGAGGTGTGACAAAGCAGTCCTGGGGAGCCGCAGATGTGCAGCAGTCAGGCTGCGGAGGTTGTCCTGGCAACGGGCAGGGATGAAGGATCCCTGTGCTGGGATCGGCAAGATCCCAGTGGGCAGCCAGAGCTCTGCAGGAGTCATTGAATTGCCAGTGACCTCTAGTGGCACAGCCTGAGCCGTGTCCCTGCATGCTGATCGGCCTCATCTGTATCCCCTGCCATCCCCCGCACCCTAATACATCCCTAGGTTCTTGCACAGATGGGATTTAGGGCAGGACTGAGTACTGATTGGCTCTAAGCCTGCCCTGTTCGTTAGTGCTCGCTCTTACACATAAGGGTGACTCAGCAGTCTCCTAACACTGTGTTGCTTTACACTGCGTTTATAACAAGCATTAATTTTAACTTTGCTATTTACTTCTCTTGTTTGTTGAGTTATTTCTGGCCTGTGAACAAGATGCTGTTCCTGTCTAACGAACCATACTGGGTGATTTTTGGGGCTGTGCTGTGGCAGCTTTTTGCTGCTGGCACTCTCTTTCTAGTGGTAAAAGGAATTTCCTTTCATTTTTTTCTTTTAAACAAAAACCAAAATAAAGTAACACATAGGATCTGGAGATTTTGTGTGATGTTGGGCTTGAGGAAAAGCTGATGACTTAGTATTCATATTGTAATGTCTGTATTTTGAGACCGGTTCCAGTCTTTTGAGGTCAGCTGATGTTTCTGTGAGGGGTAGAGAGCTAAAGCAAGTAAGAAGAAAACTCTGAAAGAACTTTTTTACCTCTTGTCTTTAAAAACTGAATTCCTTTCTGCAGCTAGGCATAAACTCATAAATGATTAATCAAATAGCACATTGCAAATGTAAAACAAAGCTGTATATGTGGCAGATTGACATTTTGGGGTTCTGTTATAGCTTATAGAAAAGTAAATACTGCTTTTACAGAAAGCGTCTGCAGAGATCAATGAATTCATTTTATGAACTAATGTAATGCACAAAGGTAAGGATAATGTGTTGCATTTCTCTCTTACTTGTCTAGATGAATCAAAAGTAGAGCCCAGCCATTCCAAAGAGCCTGTTGAGCAGCTGAAAGCTGAACTGGCTGAACTAAGGATGTTGAGTGTGGACCAGGCTAAATATGAAGGTATGCAGGAAGGCAAGTTATAGCTACCTGTAATTGACTGTTACAAAAGCTGTGTTAATAAAATGTGGGTAATGCTAGCCAAAGCAACAGCAGTAGTTACTTGTCACTGGTACCTGCAGATGGTAATCTTTCAGATCTGTATAATCCTTCCAGCTATGAATATATCTGTATTTTAATGTCTGACATATTTCCCATGCCAGAGTTTGAAACTTCAGGTCTGCGTCTTTGTGATGATCACTTGGTATCGGATTGATCTTTGCCAGGATGGGCAGCCCCATTCTCCGAGCTTTGCCTGGTAACTTGGGCCCCCTTTTGAAGGCTGTTACTATTCTGATGTGAAAAACTGTTCTTGGTTTGTGTTGGTTATAGTACTGGGTTAAAAATAATGCTGTCTTCTAAAACGAAGATGATGATCACTGTGTTCCAGCTAACATTTTTTGCTCATTAAAGCGTTTCATAACATACTTAGGGCTCTGATCAATTAGCATATATATTTTACTTGTTGTTCTTCCTGCTATGTGGAGTTGTAAATCTTTCATGCCTTCTGTCCTGGTTCTCCTCTTCTCTGGTTACCTCTCTGCAGATGTGCCAGCACAGGTTGCAGTGATTTCTGACAGACTCGCGAGTGCCTTGGGTCACGGCGGTGATGAGAGTGAAACTGCTGCTTTCAATTCTCAAATCCAAGTTGACATTTCCGCCCCCAGGCTGGAACCCTGCCATCAGACTGTGAGTGCCATCTGGCTTGGGCTGAGAAATGAGTGGGGCTGGGTTGGTAAAAACGCATCTGGGTGTAGTGTGTGAAAGGTTGCATTGTCTGCGAAGGACAGGAAATATACTTCTTCTGTCAACCTTGCACACAGATTATTCATATGTTTTGACCTCCTGGAAGTTGTTGGGTGTCTGGTGGAGAGATCTGGAGATATATTCTATTAGAGCAA
Organism: Dromococcyx pavoninus; assembly: GCA_033558185.1. Lineage (NCBI taxonomy): Eukaryota > Metazoa > Chordata > Aves > Cuculiformes > Neomorphidae > Dromococcyx > Dromococcyx pavoninus. The sequence goes on along the minus strand of JAUMJL010000245.1, from coordinate 33,689 downwards.
TCCTGTGATGAGTTAGGCTTTCTCCACTAGGCTTGTCTAGGCATTTGTTGTGTGCTGGGATCATTCTTGGCTGGTATGGGCTTAACTTTCCCTCTCTTCTTAGTGCCAGTGGGTCTGTTTAACTTGCAGTGGATGTCATTAACCAATTTGTCTCCTTGTTTTAATGTTGGGAAACTTAATATATATGCAGCAGAAAACTAGATCTAGATATCCAGCCTGACAAGTAGAAATTAGCAGTGTGTTTCTTATTCCAGGTTGTTGATCTTCTGCTGACATCATTCTGCCAAAACCTCATAGCTGCTTCCTATTTTAACCCTCCCGACAGGTAAGATGCAAGTAGAAAAGTAGGGAAATCAAACCTGGTTAATACACTAGAATTCCAACACTTGTTCAGGGGTGAGGAGGGACTGCTTGTTGTTCATACCCACTGTGCCAGGCTGGCAATTGCAGGCTGCTTTATTCTGATTTTATGCAATCTAAGAACTAATACACTTTGATGTATGTGTGTAAATAAAATGTTTCCCCTCTGTTGTTACTGGTCCTTTCAGAAAAAGGTGGATTTTGGCTCTGCTTTGTGCTCTGTGACAGTGTATAAAACTGTTTCACAATACTACATGCTCAGGTTGGCATTTCCAGCTCAGTGGGGGGGTGGGGAATGAAGAAAATTATTTCTGTCCAGGAATTACTTGCTGGCTGATGCTGGAGAATGCGTGTCTTTTGACAGTGATGTGTCTTTGGGGTGTCCTTTTGTCGCATTCAGTGCTTTTGGGACATTAAGCTTTCAACCCTGATGCCATATCTAATATGAAATGAGTGAGGCATAAAGGCTAGCACTGCAGGCACAAGAAGAACAGCATGATAAACCTTCTCTTTACCTCCCACCCCCTCTTCCCTCTGGAGCTGACTCCGTTTGATTCTGGGCTGTATGAGGAGGGAGAGGAAGGACTCTACTCATCCCATCTCCTTCACAATGTACCAGAAGTCTGTAAACATTATGGTCAACACTAGAAAATCGCTTTGTTGGACAAAACCAATGTCCTGACAAGTTGCTTGTGATCCCAGCTGCTGAGGGTGCTGAGTTAGATGTCTGCATCTCTGGGGTGCAACATGCTTTGGCAAGCATTGCATCTTTCTTTTATGTTTTTTTTTTCCCTAGAGCAGTGAAAACCTGGGCTGAAAAGTAGCTGTGATAAACAAGAGCGTCCCAAGAAATTGTTTCTAGACCCAATTGCCCATCTGATCTCCTCAGAGATGCTTTTTCTGTTTGCTGGGTGGGAAAGCCCCTCCGTTCCTCCCTTCCTTTGGTTTTGCAACAGGTCCTTGTTAAATTAATTCTTTTCTGTTCTTACTTTTTTTTTGATCCCTTTTATTGTTTTGCCTCTTTACCTTGTGCTCTCTATCTGAAAAAACCTGTCTGTGACCTAGGCAGCTCCCTCCTCTCCTTGTTGGCATCTCAGAACACCTCTTTGGTTAGATGTTATCAAACATTTGAGGCAGGGCACTAAGACTTCCTTTGAGTCCATAAATGGAATGATAATTGTCCCATATTTACAGACAAGTATGGCTCGGATTCATTGTGTTTAAGCATTTTTAAATACCTCTTCCTGTATTGGGGATAAAAAGAGGCAGTAAAACAAGCATGTGGTTTTTACCTTCTGCAGGCAGGGACCATGTCTCTCCTTATTTGTGAAGATGATGTGTGGACACAGGAATCTCTTACCTACCCTTCTGGGTAGGCTCTGCCAGCTTATTTATCATCAGGTTAGTTTTCCAACTGCGAATCATATGGTTACAGAGTGCTAAAGGCTATCCTGGCTCCATTTCCTGAGCTGTAGGGCATGTACCTGTCTGGATTGCATTGTGGAGGGACCTCAGTAGCTCTCAGCCTTCCAGAAAAAGATTCTAATTTCAGACAAGCAGTATGGCTTGCTCTCAGGAATGTGAACTGGATGTTTTCCTGCAGAACTGCTACTGTAGTAGCAGTTTTGAGATACGCTTTAACAGGAGCTAAAATAAGCAAGTTTATGAACAGAGCAGAAAAAAATTAATAGAATGCTGAATTACCAAGGTTAAACCTTGAATATTTCAGTTGTACACTCCTTTTAAAAACAAAAGTAAGACCCTCAAATCTGGGGTGCAGCAGTGTATGGCTTTCTTTTGAAGAGCTGCTGGTTTTGTTTCCTTTACCCTGTGATGTTGCAAGAGTGAAATTAAAAGGCTGATAGACTAGCTGTGATAGAGGCTAAAAAGCCTTGGAAATCTCAGATTCTGGTGGGCTGAATATATACCTGGTTGCTTCAAGTTACTGTGTTATAGAAACAAACATATTTTGCTGCAGGTTGACCAAAAATAGCTGCACAATTTCAAGGAAGGAAGAATATGTTTGACGTAACTGGTGTCTCATCTGCTACATTGCTATCACTGTGCTAATTAGTTAAGGGGCAGACACGAGGTCCTGCTGCTTGATTGAGTCTGAGTTATTTTCTGGGAAATGTGGTTTTGTTACAAATGAAATGTCTCTCTTCCATTCTGTATTTACATTTGGCTTGCAGGGTCCTTCCCTGGATGATACTCACATTTTAGGACTAGCAGCTTTTGTCATCCATTTATGTGAATGCAGAGCTTTAATTCCTGAAGTGGAAGCCAATTTTGGGATTTCTCAGCGTGTTCCTGGAAAAGTCCTTTCTGTTTCTGAGTACTGGAACTGCTTACTAGTGTGCAGGACAGAAGAGTCGTTTGCCTTCTGCATGAGGTCAGGTCATGCATTCACCACATCCTTGCTTTCCCAGCCAATGGCTTTAGGTTTGCCAAAGGAAGGATGCTGGAAGACTCCCATGTTCCTGTGGAAGATTTCGAGAGTGTTCTGTAGGTGTTTATTCTGCACAGAGGTGCCAGATAAAGAAACAGGCTGGTGGTGGTCTTGTGTGAGATAGCATCCTGATGGTTGTGCTGCCCACTGGAGAAAGGGCTGACTGGATGCTGTCAATGGTTTTAGTTTAGTCCCTGGTTCTGAAATTTGTACCATTAATGTACGTGGGGTTGGGAGCACACAAATAGCAGTGTTCCCAAAAGCAGATAGGTTTGGGACATGGTGGTTAAAAACATTTTTAACACTCAGTCTTTATTTTGACTTTGGGCTTTCATGAGTGGGAAAAGATATGATTGAGCCAACCAGATAACGAAGTTTGTTCTTTTCCTCTGCCAGGTTTTGCACTGCAGCAGCATCTTACCTTATGTGCAAGTTTTCATCCTATTCTCGTGAAGACTTGTGTGCCTTGCTTCCTCCTAGCCTTGTTAAAAAGGTAAGAGGAAAGAAGTTTTGCTATTACTTATGAGAAAGATCAGTCTCAGTTCTGTTCCCACTGCAGACTCCTGCGCAGCTATAACTTGTGCAAAGAACACTACATAAAAATCTTTGTACCCTCCCTTCTTACTATCTTGTGTATTTACTTGTTTGGCAGCTTCACACAACTAGAGGTTGCACTGGGCATTTTTTGTGATTGAAATGTGCAGGTGGGGTTATGCTTTTGTTTTAGCTGCAGTACATTGTGCCACGGCTGTGCTTGGAAGCTCGAGGAATCCTGTGCGAGGAGGCTAAAACTGATGTGATCTGGAGTTCCCTGTCATGCCCCTCTGTGAACTACAAAAGAGCCAGCCTCTGTTTGTGGAAGCAAGCACGGTTTCAAGAGCTCTTGAAGCAAAAAGCATTCCAGGTATGAATATTTTCTTTTACTGAAGTTCACACTGTAATTCCAATTTCTCAGATCTGCTCTTTGCAATTTCCTTATTGGTGGTAAAACGGTCCTTGTAAAAACTTAATGCTACAAAAGCTGGTCTGACAGCTGAAGATGTCACGTGCACAAGGTTATGTGCTCAATGTGTAGATTTTGATGGGGATGCTAAGGCAGAAATAGAAAACTAGAGGTACAGCTTTTGTGTCCTGCTTATTGTAGAAGCAGGTGAGACACTGAAACAAGTTGCCCAGGGAAGCTGTGGATGTCTTCTCCCTGGAAGTATTCAAGACCAGGTTGAATGGTGCCTTGAGCATCCTGGTCTGGTGGGAGGTGTCCCTGCCCATGACAGGGGGTTGGAATTGGATGGGCTTTAAGGTCCCATGCAACCCAAACCATTCTATGATTCTATAAAGCTTGACAAGCTATACCATATCAGAAAGAAAATGATCAGCAACTGTAGAGAAAAGGCCTGTCTGTAACCATAGCTCCTGCTGTCTATGAAGTGATGGTGAGTCAAATGACTGAAAATACTTGATTGCTTTCATTGTTTTTGTCTAATCATCAATGTTCTCCTCTACCTGGGCATGTTGGATTATTTGGCTCTGCCTTGCTATAAAGAAGGTTAACGTCTCAGGTCTCTTGATACCATCCTTGCAATTTATTGGGTTTGACGGGATTTCTTTTTTTACCTTGTTCATATAAAACCAGATTGTCTTATGGGCAGAGGAGTTTGTTGTGTTACTAGAATGACTCCTTGTGCTTGGCTAGCTTGATGTACAAGCCTAAAATACCTTTGCATTACAAATTTCTTTGATGCTTATACCAGTCTGTCTGACTGATGCTTTGTTCATTTTAACATTTATTTCTAATGACACCTTCATTCTGGCATCTAGACTTTAAGGAGATGAGCATGTTTGGAAATGTCAAAGGAGTGTGGGTGTGTGTGAGAGATGTCTTGCTTTCAGTAAATTTTTGAATGTCAGTGGGGTTTTAATTTAGATTTATTGAAAGGGAAACTGTCCAGTAACTTCTGTCTGCTGTTTCGAATCTCTTAATCTGCACGGGATTGTGTCAGGGTGTGAGTGAAGGTGGGTTTTATGTTGGGAAGAAGGTGGCTGTTCTGCACAGGTTACTTTCCTGAATAGTCTGCTCTCTTACCTAAATCCTTGCTTTTCCCAGTTGTCTTTCAGGGAGTGGCTGCTCTTAGAGCTGGAAGTGTACCCTGAAAAAGATATTCTCTCTGCTTCGGAAAGGTAAGTGCAGAGGAGCTCTGTGGAAAAGGGAATAGTTCAAGAGCCTTTCCCACCCAAATTAGGAAAAAGCATTGAAATTAGGAAGTTAACAATAAAAGTAAATAAACAATCTGCTGTAGGACACCGATGCCTGTTGATGACTACAGTTTGTCCAGTGTTTAAGCAATGCTAGAGTTAAAATGCCACAATAAATATCCTACCTTCTCATTTTCAATTTTGCAGACAGGATTTCCATTATTGGGCCATCTATCAATGGTATCTTCCAGCACCTTCTGCTTCTGGTGGCTGTGACGGAGACCTGGAGAAGGCGTGCGCTATTGTTATCAATACCATTCTGGATGCCTCACAAAGGTATTCTGTATCATGACTTGCATTCCTGCAGAAGCAGTGGTTCTGCTAATGGCCTTGCAATCTAGGAGTTGAGTTTGTGCCTTCCATGGGGCTGGGAAGCAATTCTCTTCTCACAGGTCTGGCTGGCAGTGAAAGCCCGGAGGTGGCTCTGTGTGACTCACCAGTCTTTGCATAACAATCTTCTTTAGGTGACAGAGGTGTGGGGTTGAAGCCACAGATAGTCTCTAGCCTGTCTGTCTTTTTTAAGTTGAATTTGTATTCAGATTTCTTTGGCCAGACAAGCATCAGTGCCCCTGGGCAAGTGGCTGAAGCTGGAAAAAGGAGAGTGGGTTGGAGGAGAGTTGCTGTCTCACCTATAGCTTATTTAAGGAACATTAGTGTTAGAGCTTTATGTTCATCTGAAGCCATTTGAGTTTGTTTGAATTGCGTTACCCTCCCGGGCTAACAGGATTGATTCCTTGGTGTATCTTTTAATTTCAGGTCAGACCTGGGTAGCCGTGGCCAGCCGAAGATGTCAGTCAGTCCTGATATTCTCTGCAAGCTGCAGGTGATTGCAGACTTTACATACCTGTATGTTTGGTCCTTGAATCTGACCAGTCAAAGTATCTCCTAATAACCTCTGTGTGTGTAACACTGATTTTTGGTTCTCAAATGTTAGCAGTGGCATGGAGATATTGAAAGAGAGATTTTTCTTATTGATCTCTTGGTATTACTTCACTGAAACAAAGAGGGTTTGAATGCAAACTAGCCCTGACAAATGCTGTTTTTCTCTCACCTCCCTATTTAGGAAATGGTGCTGGAGCTGGGGTGTAGGCGAAAGTTGCTTTCTGGCTGCTTGGATGCCCAGAGGCATTTCCTGTTTGAGGTTCTCCAGGAAAGACTGAAAGACAGAAAACCTGGTTCTGCTTTGGGTGAGCAGTTATGGAGGCAGCAGGAGCTGCTGCTGCACAGAAGGTAAATGCAGATCTGAAAGGCTGGGAACAAAACTGCTGTTCAAAGCAATCTGGTGTGTGTCTGCACAGTCAAGTACCTTCTCTGATTCTACAACAAGTGAAAATGACACTACGTCAAGAGATCTTTATACCCAGGTACCCACATGGCTTAGTTGCATTTCAGGTTGCCATCTTGGGCTACCAGTTGCCCCTGCCACTAGACTGGATTTCAAAGGCCACAGATCTTCATGCACACTGCTTACAGCCAGCGACATTCTTAATGTCGCCACTTGTGTTAACCCTTGTAAAGTTACTCTACTTGCTGCTGTAATCTATGTGTCTATTTTTGAGCAACTGATAGTAAATCTGAAAGTGGTGTGTATCATTGAAATGCAGGTACTTTTCTGGGCAACTGGAGAAATTCCTTGTGTAATTTCTGTCAACATGTTTGAAATTTCTCGCGTTTGACACACACTCAAACTCCCTTGAATATCAAAGGCATGTGCCCTGGGAGTGTGCAGTCCAGTTCTCTTATTGACAGTAACCTCAATGTTGTTCTTATTTTTCCCTGCCTAAGGGTTCTGGTAGGGCTCCCTGCATCCACTCTGATCAGGATTTGTCAAAGAGGAAAGAAAACCATCTTGGACTGTGAAGAATTTTTTCATTATGTAAATTCGGAGCTGGTATGTGTCATTAGCTAAATGATAATTTCTTGTTAGTAAATATTCTAGGATAAGAATTTAAATTGGAATTTAGGAAAGGAGTTAAAATGCAGCCAAACTTGAAACAAACTTAGCTTCTGTTAGAACACAGGGAGGTCAACTCATTATGCTTGAGTCTTTCAACCACTGTGTCTGCAGAGGTCCCCTTAACACTGTCTGATGGATAAATTTGGGTTCATTCATTTGGAATTCTGGTGGTACTTTACACTGTTGAGAGAGAATCCTTGGTGAAACAGTGTAGGCAAATATGTGGTGGAGCCAGCCGGCATTCCAGTGGCTGGAGTGGATATGCATGGTCCAGGGGTGATCACAGAGTAGCTTGGCTACTGGAAGCAGGAGTGTTCTTTTCACTTGCATTGGTTGCAACAAGGTCTGTCTCCTGTGCACATGCAGCAGCCTTTTGTGCCACCTGCTCTTTGTTTGTTGACAGTGGGTTGGAGAAGCCTGCAGTGTTCCTGTGGAGGCCTAGAACTAAAGGACTAAGCATGAGCTCTTCTCCAATTTCTCTGTCATGCCAGGGCATTAAACAAATTCCCTACGTGCAGAGTGAGATTCTGCTCATGCTGCTGTTATGTGCTCTAGAGAAACATTCAGAAACATAACCTGCAGCTTCGTGGGCACAGATCAGCTGACTTGCAGGTCCCTTGGAGCACTGTGGTGTGCTCTGAGGATAGCTATCATTCCTATTCATCCTGACTGGCAGCTTTTTCAAGCCCTCCTGCACTGTCATATTAGGCACAGCCAGAAACTTCCATTCATTCTGAGACTTAAACCAACTGCCTCTGCCATCCACCATATGTGCTCAGCAGGGCTGTCTGATTTGCTTTCTGGTGCTGGGACTGTAAAGCACCACCTGGTCAGTGGTGTCACTTTATATGGAAATGAAGTTTCTGCAACCTATACTAATGCTCAGCATCTCACAGGCTGATTTTGTGCTGAGTCCTGTTGTGTCAGACACCCAGAATGTTCAAATAAAGCCATGATTCAAAGAATGAAAAAAAAATCATTCCTTCACTTCCTTGTCTTCCCACAGAAGAACGTCTGTTCCAGAGGGTATGCTCTCCCCTATGACATCACCGCTCACTTCTTCAGGGTAACAGCTGCTTTTGTCATTCTGCTCCATTGTCCGTGCTGGCTGGAGCAGACGTTTATTTACCAAGATACCTGACTACACGTTATTCTTAGCAACAAGATCTGCTATTTGTACCCTTGTTTTGAGAATTGTTGGTATAAATTTCAAAAAGAAGAGCAATAATCCAGGAAAATAAGAAGTAGCAGGAGGAAGTAGTGGTAGAGGTGAATTTTAATACAATACCGCAAAGCTGCTGGGGGGAAGGCAAAGCTCTGGGTGCACATTTCTTTTGCTGGGCCATACTGACCCCTACAGTTATCTTTGATTAGTTTACGCATGACTTGGTGAGGTACTTCAAAGCAGCAAAAGCATATGTGTGTAGTCATCTTGTAATTTATCCTCTTCCAGGGCCTGCTTAATGCCAGCTTTGACTATGAAGAGTCAGCAGAAGGGGTCAATGATGTTCTGACAGCGTGTCAAACCAAATGTCCCATCGTGCTTTTCTCTGCAGTGGTAACTGTTCATATTTTGTCTTAAAAGTGCTAGATGAAAATTTAATATCGGTTCAGAGTGTTTGTTTTAAACTTCATTTGATGTAAACTGAAGTGGAGGGTAGTAATTCTTCACACCTTTGGAAAATTGCAGAGTGTTTTAGTACCCTTGGTGGTGCTGGTCCCATCTCCGGGCATGCAGCGTTGTTTTGCAGTGTCAGTATGGAAGTGGAGCAGAGGCTGTTTGAAAGTGAGAAGCTGGGAGTCTTGTCTTGGTTTCAGATGCACTATAGGGGAGGCTGGTTGTTATATGCCAAGCAACCAAGAAGGGCATAAAGCACTGATTTTTCTGTTAACTCCTCATGCACTGTTTTACACGGGGATACATGGTTTTGATGCGTGCGATAAGCGTGTGCATCACCTTTGAGCTCCTGCATTATGACTGGTCCTGTTAGTGGAATTTCAGGGCACTGTGGTATAAACACAGTCACAAATAACTCTCTCTGCATTTTCAGGGTGTGAAACCTCATGTTTATCATGTGTGTATGTACACCTTAGACTTTTTCATTAAGGGATTGGGGGAGAAACCCTTTCTCTGAGTGCCTGGCTGAAACAGCCTGCATACCTGATTGTACCTGGCAAAAATAGCATGCATACCTGATTGCAGACAGCTATAACACTACAATACACCACCACTAATGCCGCTGGTTTCCATCTTCCTAGCTTTGGTGGCCGAGGCTGGAGCCAGTACTTTGCTCTCAGTGGAAGAGACTCTTCAGGGCTCCACTTGCAGAAGAACTGGAAAGACTGAGGGAGTGGCAGTCCTCAGTTGCAAGGTGTGTATGAGGAACTGAGTGTGGATGTGTGGGGAGGAGAACCTGCTCTCTGAGGGATTGGAACCCAAGGGGCCTGTTCTCTGAGCCCTGCTGGGTTTCAGCAGGCAGTAAGAAATGCTAATGTGGACTGGGGCTTGTAGGACAGCTATATACAGATTCCTTTGCAGAATTTAAACTCAAAATGGGTCACTGTAATTATTTAGTCTGGCCTTCTGTGTAATATGGGTCAGAGTGTTTCACCATGAGGAAAAGAGAATCGTTTTAGAGGAGACTAGAAGGCAGAGTCCTTTTTAGACAGACACTGGAAATAGCCTTTAGCACAGCATTGAGTCATTAGCTCAAACTGCTGCACCCTTTGCTCCCTGGATTTGGTGAATCTCTGGTCTTCTGAAACTACTGACTGTACAACTTGTGATAAAGACACGCCTCCTATGAGGACAGGCTGAGAGAGTTGGGCTTATTCATCCTAAAGCAGAGAAGCCTTCAGGGAGATTTTAGAGCAGCCTTTCAGTACCTAAAAGGGGGCTCCAGGAAAGCTGGTGAGGGGCTGTTTATCAAGGAGTGCAGGAATAGTACGAGAGGGAATGGTTTAAAACTAAGGGATAGGAGATTTAGACTGGATATAAGGAAGAAATTTTTTACAGCCAGGGTGGTGAAGCACTGGCACAGGTTGCCCAGGGAGGTAGTGGAGTAGTGGAGGCCTCATCCCTGGAAACATTGAAGGCCAGTTTGGATGGGGCTCTGAGCAACCTGATCCAGTTAGAGATGTCCCTGCTTCTGCAGGGGGTTTGGACTGGATGACCTATAAAGGTCCCTTCCAACCCAAAGCATTCTATGATTCTATGAATTTTTGTTTGTCCCAGTCACAAACTCACATTCTTTGCCCAAGCCCCTGATTTCCTCCTCATTCACAGCTGTGATATTTTTCCTTTTACTTTTTCCCCTCCAAACCCATGACATGCTCGTTTTGTCTTCTAGCTTCCTTTCTTCAGGAGCGGTTTTCCCCCTCTCTGACCCTCCTTGGATTCCTGCTGCCTTCCTCCATTGCACTGTTCAACAGCAGTTGCCACACAGAAGAGAGAGGAATGCACTGAAGAGGCTGGGGACTGATGCAGAGCAGGCAAGACTGGCCACATTTTAAACATTCTGCTGTTCCCTAAGTTCAAAACCAAGAAGCTTTAACTGAGACATGGTTGTCCTGAGATACTGCTGTACCCCTGGTAAACCCTGTTGTGAAATCTTGATGGTGGCTACTTGATAAAATGTAGCTGTAAATTACCCGTTGCTAAATACTTATCCTAAAGGCAAAGTTATTTCAAATACAAACTTTTAACTCGGATATTGGCTTCTTGATGAAGTCAGGGAGGACTGTTAACCAGGTGCTCTGAAAACTGAAGCTGGAGAGATCGCGCTGCAGAGATTGAGAGCTCAGTCCATGGTGTGACAGGATCACCTCTCCCTGTGGCAAAGGAGCAGTCCTAGGGGTTTCGGCTCAGGCAACTTGGCTGGAAGGTTAAGAAAATGCAGAAAGATTGTGAGACAGGAATGCAGACATTTTAAGGGCTCTGGGAATCTCAGGGACAGACCTCTTGAGGGTTTTCCCAGGTCTGTTCCAAGAAATGCCTGGTCAAGTGGGAGGTGTGTCCCTGCCCATGGCAGGGGTTTGGAAATACATGATCTTTAAGGTCCCTTACGACCCAGGTTTACATCTGTGGCAGCTCACTCCATTTTCCCTGTATTTGGGAGAAGTTGTCATCTGTTGTCTGACTTGCTCCCTGCATCAAGCTTAAAGAACATCAAATTGAGTGTGGAATTTACCATTAGAAGCAATAAACTATGTCAGGCTGCAGTCTGTCATCTTCAAACATGCTGCCTTCACTTGGAAGGAAGAGTAGTGCTTTAAGTTCATCCAGGTCCATACTAGGAATGTGCTTTATGAAATGTTATTTCCTGATAGGAAAGTGCAGGTTCTGAGTCACCACCACAGATGTAACTAACAGGCAGTCTCTTTCCTTGCAGCTTCTTGTTTCTCTGCTGTTCTTCTCACTTATGGATCTCATCTCGGCAAAAATAGCACCAAAGGTAAATTCAGTCCTGAGGGAATTCTCATGACACTAAGTGTATCTAATCCACTTGGTTTGCTGCCCAAAAATGCCTCGTACTGGTACTGTGAAGGCTGGTAGATTGTTCTGCCAGAAGGAAGGGATCAGCAACATCCTAGACAGAGCCTGCTGAAAACCCTTCTGTTCCAATCAGCTTAAACCTGTATTTTCCTCTAACTGACATTATCTCCCCTTTCAACTACAGTAGCTTTTATTTCGCTTCCTGAATGATTTACTATTTTCAGTTCTCTGTTCAGACTATACACCTCAGAGGTAATGTAGAAACCTCATGTCTCTCTCTTTTGTGTAGCATTTCCCATTTGTTAGATGACATTTTTCCTCAGGCTGGAAACGCACATGATAGTTCACAGAAGAAAGGGTCCTCAGCAAGGAGGAACATTGGTTTCCACATATTTAGTGCTTTTAAGGGGTAGGAGAAAAGATCAGTTTCTTCCAGTAGCTGCCTGCCCTCAGCATCTTCCCACCTGTGAACGCTTCTTTTTGTCCCTTTGCTGTCTTCTCAGCTTTGAAGCGCAGCCTTTTGTGTAGTTACTGAACAGATTGGATCAGGGAGCAGATCCAAGTTAAAAATATTCATTTGGTCTCATAGTCTTTGGGAGTGTTTGGAGGAAGAGTCATTGAGGAAAGAAACATCTTGAGCACACAGATCTGGGAGGTCATTCCAAGTAAAATGAGTAATGCAAAAAAAAAAAAAAAGGCAATCCAAAGACATGCTGTCACTGGATGGGTTTAAGGGGAAAAAGCCTGCTCCAGGGAGGAGAGTGGGGTCAGTGCAGGGTGTGCTGTGGCTCTGTTCCAGCTCTGTGCTGAGCACTGCTGGAAAGTGTGCAGGTGATGAGCTGATTGCTCATCAGCACTGCCTCCCCTACTCAAATCATTCTCAGCCCGGTTTGGTGGTGAAGGCACTGCATTTCTCCAGTGCCCGATTGCCTGGAGGGAATCCAGGCTGGAAGGTGAGGGTTAAATTTCCTAGAGTACTTCATGTACAGAGTCTCTTATGGGGGGTTCCTTAATGCTTCGGTACAACTAAAGTCTAAGACAAACCAGGCCTGTCCTTTCTGATACCCAGGAAGGAGTGGATTTTCAGACGTCTCTGGAATGGTCCCTGGAGATCTTGCAATGCCTGGAAGAGAGGGGGATGTCCTGGCCACTTCTCTTCCATTCAGCACAGGAAGGTGAGAAAGTTCTGCCTCCAAGGGGTGGAAAGGCAAAGTTCAGTGTGAGTATATCTGTAAGAAAGAACCTATGGGCATGAAAAATGCTTGCTTGAGTAAAAGGTGAGAACATCCTGCTTGTACCCTGCTGTACGGTGACCCAGCTGATTAGGAACAAACAAAACTGAGTGTTGTTCCCTCTGGTAGAAAAAGCCTCTGAGGGGGACAGGGCTCTTGCAGGGCTCCCCACACCTAAGTGCTACGGTTTATTGTGGGCTGGAATGAAACTGTGGAGCCCCTGCGCTGCTGTAGAAGTGTGCAAGGTGGCGTGAGGACCGCTAAAGATGCTTTAGTGCTCCTCTCTGGCTATTGCAGATGCTAGAAAATACCGTGTCCTGCACAGCGCAGCCTCGGACCATCATATCCAGCTCTTGCCTGTTGCCTTCTACAGGTAACATCCTGCTGGGCTCTGAAGGGAGGTGTTGGGGAGGGAGGGTGTAGCTGATGGTTTGCATGCACAGCAGCTGGAGTGGTCGATAGGTGAGCTGAGCCCTTACCTTAGCTATGCAGAAGGGAATACTTGATCATGGCAGGGTTGCTATTGAAGGAGCCCTGCATCTTTGCTCCAAGGTTCCCTTCAGCTGTGTGCTCCAGACAGGAGTGTGCCTGGCTGGCTTCCTGCTCCTGGCAGTGGGCTGGCCCAGCACACAATGGAGCTTCTAAAACAGATGGGCAATAGCACCAGCCATGTTTGCCTTGTGTCTGTCTTTGAGTCTACCATGGAATCGGTGCTAACCAGACATGGTGTGTGACCTCCTGTAGCCTCACCCCTTGCTTCCACCAAGAGCTGCTCACACGAGAGCAGACCTTCCTCTACGTGGCGCTCGACTTGTACATCCAGCTGCTCCAACTTTTTGTGGAAGGGAAAGACCTTCCACAGTCGGATCAAGTGGGGCAAAGCCCAGACTTTGTGGAGCATGTGAGTGAACTTCAGTCTTTTTTTCCCCCCCCTCTTCTAATTGAATTCCTATTCTTTATCTCTTCCTCTGCCACTTGTGGCATCCCTCCTGTTCCCACCTTCCTGTACAAAGCAAAGGTAAGCCAGCTTGCTTGCTCATTGGTGCTGAGAGAAGCTGCTGATGCTGCTGCCTGAAAGTTAAGCTGCCTCACTGCTGTCTTGTACTGGGACTTCAGGGTGAATGTAGTCACGGCTCAAGTGACCTGTGTAACCTGTGAATAGCCCCTTGGTGTGCTGTAGTGGTTCCTTTTGGAGGCAGGGACTAAAAGCTGAAAGTGATGTTGTGCCATGTCTCTTCTCTGTGTTCTCCAGGGTGATCCCCTGGAGGTGATCTCCGTGGCCCGGCGGTTCCTGCTTGGTGCTATCCCGCGATGCCCTGTCCAAAGCTTTGGAAACATACGACCGGTGCGTTGAGATTTTTCCTCTTCTCAGTGTGTGAGAGCTGGGAAAGCTGCTTCTGCCTTTGTAGCCTTTCTTGGGCACTGATCCCGTACTGGTGCTGCCTGTGACAGACACTGCATTTCTGTAACACATTTGGGAGCGGCAGAGGACACCTGCTGCTCAGTGAGTGCTACAGCCACATCCTCCCTCTCCTGGGCTGTGGGCTCCACCTTTCTCAGCAACATTAAACATTGCACTCACAGTCTTGCTCCCATTCCTTGCTTGGTCTTGGGGAAATATCAAGCACAGCCAAATAGCAGGCTTTGAAGTTTCCCACAAGCACTGTGTTGTCAGCCAGGACTCTGTGTTTATTTCTGTAAGAGTCAGTAACAGCTTCCCTCTGCTCTACCTGCTGAGAAGCAATGCAATGATCTGATGTTGCTGTAATTCAATTTGAGGAAGCACGAACAGCTCTAATTCTGCTTGTTCACCCTCTCTCCAGCTACTGGCCACATGTGAAGAACTTGACCCAGAGCTGGGAGCCACCCTCCTGCATTTCTCAGGGACGGCAGTGGCCGTGGAGCTGGAGGAAGAGCTGGTCCTCTTCTGAGCGATGGCACTGGCACACTGAGCCAAACACCCTGACTACGGACGACACGACAGACAAGGTGCTACCTTTCTCACCAGTGCTCTTTCTTTCAAATTACTTTGTAAATAATTTATTACAAGCATAACCGTGAAGCTCTTGTTACAATAAAAAGTAGGTTACAAATTTCAGTTTAGACTTGCTTTGGGAATCATAATTTCCTTTTTTTCCCTTCAAAACAAAATGTCTGCTTAAAGTTGCTCCACTGTCCTATGTACCCTTACAGCCCCCTGAGGGCAATTCTGTACAAGCGGTGGCTTCTGCAGTCAGGGAACAGTTGCGGCCAACTTTGTTTCTACAACTGTGTGCGTGGGGAGAAGGGGGACCACAAAGGGGTGCTGCCGAACATCCATTCCTCTTGGATTAGACAGACTTAGTACAACACTGCTGAATCAGACGTGAGCATGGAGGATCACAGCATGATAACAAGCTTTTCTGAGCAAGCTGAAGCTAATTCCACCAAGTTCTTTGGAGACTAAAATGTAGATTAGAAATCTCCACTCTGCCATATGGTTTCTACAGGGCTGGACTGGGAAAGCATCCCTGTCCCCCTCAGGTGGGCTCCTGCTGTGCAGTCACTTCTGGCTTTACCGCCTGGCTTTCTGAAGTCCCTGAAGTATTTAGGAGGAGAAGGGGCTCTGGCTCCAGCGCCTTGGCTTTATCCTGAGTCTGGGTCAGAGGGTGCACCATGGACATGTGGACATTAAGGTTATGTGCCTTCTCAAAGCGCTTCCCACACTGGTCGCAAGCGAACTCCAGCTCTGTCTCAGCTTTGTGTTTGGTCATGTGGTACTTGAGCGAGGCTCGCTGTCTGCACTGGAAGCCACAGATTTCACACCTGCAAGGCAAAGCAGAGGCTTAGCACCGAGCCTAAAGCCACAGCCGTGGCGTTCACACTCTGTCATGCTGAGTAAGCCCATGAGAAGATGACCACAGCCTCAGAGCTGCTTGTTCAACAGCATCTCCAACTCCCCAGTCATGCAATATGACTCCCCTCCTCAGGCCTGCAAAACTCACTGGTAGCTGGGCATTCAACTGCATTATATTCTGGATGGACATTTAAAGTCATTCAGATAGGATGCTGCCACGTTATTGCCACATTCAGGCAGAGTTTGTATCACAGAATTACTCTGTGTTACAGATTCACAGGAGTTTTAAACTGGATATCAGGAAAAATTTCTTTCAATAAAGACTGGTGAAGCTATGGAAGAGGCTGCCCAGGGCAGCAAGGGAGCCTCCATCCCACCTGTAGATGTAGCACTTTGGGACATTTAGTAGGGACGGTGGTGCTGGGTTGTCAGTTGGACTGGATGATCTTCAAGGTCTTTTCCAACCTTCATGATTCTGTGATTCTAAGGATTGCAACCTCAGCAGAACTTCACTACCCCTTCTATTCCTTTTCCGGACTACACACGTGGTTGGTGTGCACTTACTGGAGAGGCTTTGCTCCCGAGTGCCGCATCTGATGGACCAAGAGGTGTTTGCGTTGCTTGAAGGTCTGCCCACATTCATCACAGATATAATTACGTACCTCTGCAATGGAAAAAGGGAGAGAGTCAGTGATCCTGCTGATTTCTTAGTACATGAAACAGAGCCACCCACACTTACTGGTAGAGTCTGAATTCCTCCCCCTGCCTCACAGCCCCCACGTGATGGCTTCTTAAAGGTTTACAAGCAAGGCAGGCCGTTCTCCACTCCATACACAGTCTTGCCACAGCACCTACAAGCCTTGTGCAATGAATCCTTGTTTGTGACACCTGGAGTGAGCAGAACCTGCTGGGACACACCTGTATGAATGAGTTTCACATGGCGCTGTAGGTACCGGTCAATCATGAACACCTTGTTGCAGCCAGGATGAGGACAGGGCCTCTCCCGAACCTCTTCGTGATGCTCTTTGATGTGCTTCTGTAAAGAAAGGACAGGACTTCTAACCTCTGGGGCTGCATTTTCGCCAGTGAAAAACCTGAATCCCCCAATAAACAACACCCCCATTTTGGCAGGCTCGCGCAGCAGCGCCGCTTTGCTGTGAAAAGCCAGAGGCTTCCATCCAAATCTATCCCTGGCAGCAGGACTTCAACAAGACACAGTGGAGCTTGTTCCAAGGGCTTTGGTCGAGCCAGTGGCAGATCTCCAGAACAGGAGAAGCACAGAGAGCCAGAGCAGCTCCTGTTGTGTTTGGGAGCACAGAAAAAGGCCTCAGACTCTCAGCAGACTCCTTTGTTTAGCAGCTTATCAACTCCTGCAGAGCGAGGCGCGGAATTCAGTCTGTCAGGGATCCTCTCCTCATATGGAAGCTGCTCTGTAACACAGCTTATGGGTTCAGGACAGGAGCACACCCTGAACTTACCTTCATGCCATCCGCCCCTCTGTAAACAGCTGTGCATCCCTGGTAAGGACACTTGTAAATGGTAGGCAGCTCCTCCCTGCAAAGCAGAGGCTGCTGTCAGCCAGTGTACCGAGCGTGGGTGCTGCTCGGCCACTGCCAGTGGCTCATTATTACCTTTCACATTTGATTTTTTTTTTCCAGCCTGGCTTAGGCCCTGGCTTCTTCCTTATTTTGGGCTCTTCCGCCTTCTTTGCTTTTTTACCGCCACTTTTCTTGCTAGAAGCCCTCCAAGAAGAAACAAGGAAGGATGACAGTGGTTTAATACTTGCTATGGTTTCAGTCCTCCCATGTAACCATCCCTAAGTGTTACACCTGGTTTGGTGGCTTAGCTTGGCGTGGCAAAGCCGTAGCACACGCACTGGTCAGGTACGCGTGAGCAGTGCTGTGGGAATTAGGGCTGGGCCTGAGGATGAGGTATGTGGCCCAGTTTCAACCCAATGAGGAGCTCATGGAACGCAAGTGCTGGGACATCGCTGTCACCTCCAGACAGGGACGTGGAAAGGGATCCATGCTGTCCCAGCTGAATCCCACCCAGCACAAGCACAGTGGAGGTGGGCACCAGCCCTTCCGCTCATCCGCAGAGAGCTTTGCTAACTATGCAACAAACCCCTTACTTCTTTTTGGGGAAAGGCTCGAAGGAGTCATCGTTTCTCTTCTCATTTTCATCGTCGCTCAAGAAGTCCCTGAGAGAGAGAGAAGATGTCCTTAATGACACAGTACTGGGCTGGAACTTTAGCAGCAGCAGCAGCAATATGTGTTCTTCCTTCTCAGTGCATCCATCTCCCCCACAGCACGGCAACTGAGGTTCCACATGTTCTCCTCCCTCTAATCTCCCCAGGCAAAAAAATACAGCCCCGGTGAATGCAGCAAGTGTCAAAATCAGGTCCTTTTTAGGACCAGATCTCTGTGAGAATAATTGAGCCACTGTCAGGGGAACAAAAAATGGCTGTTACTGAAAAGCCCTATTTATTATTGCGGGATGTTGCCACTGCTTTCTACACTGGCAAAAGTAATGTTGTAGAACAATAATTTAATAGAACTGTCTTGTGCAGGTTAATTAAGCTGCAGGTCATTCTGTGTTTCAGCACGCACCGTGGCCACACAGGTTTTGGGTTATTTTTCCTTTCGAGTCCAAAGCTATACAAGAATCAATTAATTCTGAAGACAGAAAACAGGCAATAAATTCTTGTGGCACTTTCAATGTGACAGCCGACAGATTTAGCTGACACACTGAAAAAAGTCTGCACTCAGTCACTTGGTACTTTGGACCCAGAATGACTGGACTCAATTATCAGTTACTTACAAGCTTCACTTTAAATACCTGCATTTGAAGGATTTCACCAAACCTTTGATCATAAGGACTGCTAAGCTGCCAGTGTCCCTCCCACTCCCCATTTAATCACTTTCCCCATGAGCAAATGGGGTGATTTTTCCAAGTGCCACCCCTTGTTCCCACACCGACCACACTCCCGGAGCCCCAGCCTGCAGCAGCCGCGAAGGCGAATTGCTCGGAGGCGGGGGGGCTGGAGCAGCCGTACCCAGGACCAAGCAAGCCCCAACCACCCCCTGCACGGTTCCTTCCTGTAGTGGGTTGGCTTTTGGATTTTTTAGGTCTTCCTTAACAACGGAGGTCAGAAATCTACGGAAGTATTCCATATCTTCCTTTAACGTAACACAATATAAATAAGGCGTAGATAAGAGAGTTCGCTCTCTTCTCTTCCGGCGAGGCTTGGGAGCAGTGGGTCCCTTGTGCTGGTCTTGTTTGTCTGGAGCTGAGGCCTGCGGTGGCTGCTGTTGTCTGCCCGCGCATGGGGGGAGAGTGCTGGCTGTCCTGCTTTTCTCAAGGGAAGTAGTGAGATTTTGCTAGTTCTTTACTTTGTTAGTTACTGGGTTTTTCAGTTGTGCGTACCTGTTTTGGTTTTGTTCCTTTTTGCCCTTTTTTCACATTTTCCCTCCCCTCTTCCCTTTCTTGGGAGTTTTTCATGATATCCTTGCTTTGTGCGGCTGTGTGTATGTAAATATATACATATATTTAGTGTGATTTCATTTTTTCTTCTTTTCTATATAACAGGGGAAGTTTTGGGAAGTTTTTTCACTGAGTGTTGGAAAGTTTGACAGGAAGCTAGCTCAAACTTGCTCAGATTTTGGTAGCAGAGGATGGTTACGATCAGTTAAGCTTGGTTTGTTTTGAAAAACATTGTCCAGGAAGACAGCAAAGCTCGGTTTTGTTTTGTAAACAAATCTATTGTTTTGAGAACAGTGTCCAGGAACGCCGCCAGAGTTTGGGAAGACTGCCAAGCGCAATCTTTGTCTACAAAACAACTACCGGGAAAGCAGCCAAGAAAACTTTGTTTATATAAACAAGGGTTTGTTTAGGAACAAAGAAAGAATAACAATAACAATGGCCTTTTTACTAATTTTTTTCATTATTCTAGCTGGTTTTGTGCCTGTCCTAGCATATCTTATAGGGGGACCATTACTGTACAGGTGGATGGAACAAATGGCTTCCATTCCTTAATTTCAACATTGACGGCCTAATAGCCAGTCTCTGTAATGGTGACATTCGAGGTCTGGTAGCAAAGACTCCTAAGATCAGCTCTAATCCATACCTAAATTGTTTAGCGACAATGATACTAGTGGTGAAGGCAGCGAAAATACTACTTAAAATTGGAAAGGTGGTGCTGCATTGGTTCCCTTGTTGTAAGAGAGGAAGGAATCACTGGAGCTTTGGGAAGGAGCTTGGAAAGGCCAGTCTTTGGATGGCAGGGAACATGGTTGAATTTTGGTAAACTGGTAGGATGTGCGACACCTTCCATTACTTGGGACTTTACGCCAGAACAAGTGTGCGACCCTGATGAGATGACTCGTTGTTTAAGGGAAAGGTGTCTTTCATATGACGACCCAAACATGCAATTCTTTGTTTTGTACTGAGGTTTGGCTAGTGCTTATCGAGCTGCGGTAGATAGCTCTCAGAAGGTTAAGGTCAAGACAGAAACCCAAACCATGCCACCTGAAACCAGTGATGTCCCTATTGGGCCCACATGTGAAATCGGGGTCCAAACACAACTTGAAGTCAGAGCCGTCTCTACTAAGTCTACTAGAACTGGGACCCACGTTAAAAACCGGAAAGTCATTGTTGCCCCTATAAAGAAAAAGAAAATGTTGGTAAGGGAGACTGTAAGACTTAGAGACCCATCTCCGTGACTGGAACACATGGAAGAAGAAGGAGCAGAAGGATCTATCCTGTCCACGGAGGAAGTAGTGGACCAAGGAGTGACAGCAACAGACGAAGGAGCAACTGCGAGAGAGGAAGTAACGGCTGTGACAGAGGAAGGAGTGACTGCAATAGAGGAAGAAGCAGCTGCCAGAGAGGAAGAAACGGTTGCAAGAGAAGGGGTGTGCATAAAAGAACTAGGGGCACGTCCAAAGGAAAGTAGAGCAGTATCAAGAGAAAAAAAGGCAACAGTACAAATGGCCTGTGGTGTATTGTCACTTGATGATTTATATCCTGAGTGCACATTCAGTGTTTTCAGAGCTTCGAGATTTATGAAGAGATTACATTTGCTTGCCTGGTGAACAAATCCTCACCTGGCTGGTGCGATGCTGGGACAACGGAGCTAAGGTCATGAAGCACAACAATTGGGATCTCTTGCCCAAGATCTTGTGCTAGAACAAGAAATGGCAAGGGAGAGAATGGTGTCCAGTCTTTGGATCCAAATCCTCCACACTGCGAGGGCGAAATACCCATTTAAGGAATATGTGACAAGCTCTCCAAGAAAGAGGAATACTGCAAAAGAAGGCATTCAATACCTATGAGAATTAGCCATGTTGGAGATTATCTATACTGATCCAGACTATTATGGCATCCAAGGTCCAGAGAGTGTCCCCTTGATGCAGCTCGTGTGGAAAAAGGTAATTAAAGGTGCCCCTAAACCATATACCTACTGCTGGATAACCGCATATCATCCAAGGATGGATTAACCAAGCGTGGACACCATGTGTTCTTGGATAAGGAGCATAGCAGAAAATCTGGAAGACTCCTCCGATTCCCTATACCGACCTACCTACGATAGGGAAAGAAGAGAGAGAGATTATGAATACTCCAGTTATGAGGACGACCCTAGAGACAGAGATGACAGAAGTTATAGAGATTACAGAGAAAGGTCAATGGAACGATCATGGTGGGATCAACTAAGAAGACCTCAACCTAGAACTCAATCTCGGTCTCGCTCACGATTTCCATCATTCACACGTCAAGGGAAAGAAAATCCTAAGCGTCAATCATGTAGCCAACTATGGGCATACCTATGTAGCAAGGGAAAGAAAATGAAGTGGGGTGGTGAACCCACTTCCAAGCTCGAAGCTAGAGTGAGGGAGCTGAAACAGAAGACAAGAAAATTGTCTACGTGGTAGATACAGAATTTTTAGACAAGAAACTGCAATCGCCGAAACACAAGAAGATGGGGGCCCACCTCCATGATGACAAAAAAGCCTCCAAGAAATCAAAGTCAAAGTCCAACGATGAATGCCCTGATCAAGAGCAATAGAGGGGCCATGCCTTCTGCCAAGAGAAGGAGAGGGACAAAGAAGACAATCGGTTTTACTGGGCTGTGTGGGTTCGATGGCCTAGCACATCAGATCCTCACAGATACTGAGCTTTGAGAGACACTGGTGCCCAGTGTACTTTAATGCCATCGGAGCATAAGAGTACAGAGACTCTTTGTATTTCTGGAGTGACAGGAGGGTCTCAGGAGTTGTCAGTGGTAGAGGCTGACATAAGCTTGACAGGAGACCCATGGGAAAAGCATTCCATTGTGACGGGGCCAGAAGCCCCTTGCATTCTAGGTATGGATTACCTAAGAAGAAGATACTTCAAGGACCCGAAGGGGTACCGGTGGGGTTTTGGTGTAGCCACAGTGATTGAAGAGGAGTCCAAGGGATTGTCTGCCCTTCCTGGCCTCTCAGAAGACCCTTTCATAGTGGGATTACTGAGAGTTAAAGATCAAAAAGTGCCAATAGCCACGACAACCGTTCACAGGCAACAGTATGGGACAAACTGAGATGCTGTGATCCCCATCCATAAGATGATTTGGAAGTTGGAGAGCCAAGGGGTGGTTAGCAGAACCCATTCACCCTTCAACAGTCCATCCTGGCCTGTCCGTAAGTCTGATGGAGAATGGAGACTGATCGTGGACTATCATGGCTTAAATGAAGTCACACTGCCATTGAGTGCTGCTGTACCAGATGTTGGAGCTCCAGTACGAGCTGGAGTCCAAGACAGCAAAGTGGTGATACCACTACTGACATTGCCAACGCGTTTTTCTCCATTCCCTTAGTGGTAGAGTGCAGGCCACAGTTTGCCTTCACCTGGAGGGGTGTTCAATACACCTGGAATTGACTGCCCCAGGGGTGGAAGCACAGTCCAACCATCTGTCATGGACTGATTCAGGCTACACTAGAGAAGGGTAAGGCCCCAGAACATATCCGGTATATCGATGACATCATTGTATGGGGGGACACAGCAGAAGAAGTCTTCGACAAAGGACAGAAGATTATCCAGATTCTCCTCGAGGCCAGTTTTGCCATAAAGAAGAGCAAGGTCAAGGGACCTGCCAGAGAGATCCAATTCCTAGGGGTGAAATGGCAAGATGGAAGGCACCAGATTCCAGCTGCCGTCATCAACAAGATTGTAGCAATGGTTCCACCGAAAAACAAGAAAGAGACCCAAGCTCTTCTGGGAGCTATAGCCTTCTGGAGGATGCACATCCCAGAGTACAGCCAGATTGTGAATCCTCTTTACTCTGTGACCCATAAAAAAAATGATTTCCAATGGAGTCCTGAACAACAACAAGCTTTCAGGCAGATCAAGCAAGAAATTGTACATGCCATGGCTCTTGGACCAGTCAGGACAGGACCAGATGTAAAGAATGTACTCTACTCTGCAGCTGGAGATAAAGGTCCCTCCGGGAGCCTCTGGCAAAAGGTGCCTGGCGAGACATGACGGTAACAACTGGGTTTCTGGAGCCGAAGCTACAGAGGTTCTGAGGCCAATTACACCCCTATGGAGAAAGAAAACTTAGCGGCGTATGAAGGTATACGAGCAGCTTCAGAGGTAATTGGCAGCGAAGCACAGCTCTTCCTGGCACCCTGATTACCAGTGCTGAGCTGGATGTTCAAAGGGAAGGTGCCCTGTACGCATCATGCCACTGATGCCACGTGGAGCAAAGGATCGCTTTGATTATGCAACATGTCCGAATTGGGAACTCGAACCACCCTGGAATTTTGGAAATTATAACTAATTGGCCTGAAGGTGGGAACTTCAGTCTGGCAGATGAAGAAGAAGAGCCAGTGAGTTGAGCTGAAGAAGCTCCACTATATAATCAGCTGCCAGATGAAGAGACACGCTATGCCCTTTTCACCAATGGTTCCTGCTGTATTGTAGGGAGGAGCCAGAAGTGGAAAGCAGCTGTTTGGAGTCCCACCCGATGAGTGGCGGAAGCCACTGAAGGTGAAGGCAAATCGAGTCAGTTTGCGGAACTCAAAGCTCTCCAATTGGCCCTAGACATTGCAGAAAGAGAAGGATGGCCAAGGCTCTACCTATACACTGATTTGTGGATGGTAGCCAATACCCTATGGGGATGGCTAGACTGGTGGAAAAAGATGAATTGGAGGCGTAGAGGAAAACCCATCTGGGCTGCTGATCTGTGGCAAGACATCGCTGCCAGAGTGAAGAACCTGAATGTGAGAGTCTGCCACATAGATGCCCATGTGCCCAAGGGTCAAGCTAATGAGGAACACGCTAATAACAGACTGGCAGACCGAGCTGCCCAGGTCAAGGTATCACAAGTAGACCTAGACAGGCAGCAGAAGGGAGAATTGTTCCTAGTTCGATGGGCCCATGATGCTTCAGGTCATCAAGGCTGCCACTTATAGATGGGCACGAGGAGTGGATTTAACCATGGACACTATTTCTCAAGTTATTCATGACTGTGAAACCTGTGCCACTATCAAACAGGCAAAAAGGTTGAAGCCCCTGTGATATGGTGAACATTGGGATAAGTATAAATACAGGGAGGCCTGGCAGGCTGATTACATCACACTGCCACAGACCCGCCAAGGTAAACGCTATGTGCATACCATGGTGGAAGCAACCACGGGTTGGTTAGAGACATATTCGGTACCACATGCAACGGCCCCAAATACTATTCTGGGTCTCAAGAAGCAAATCCTGTGGAGACATGGCACTCCAGAAAGCACTGAGTCAGACAATGGGACTCATTTCAAGAACAATCTAGTTGCCACTTGGGCACAAGAGCATGGTATTGAATGGGTATATCATGCACCTGCTGCTAGAAAAGTTGAAAGGTCTAATGTACTGTTAAAGACAACTCAAGGCACTAGGTGGGGGAACTTTTTTAAAAACTGGGATAAGCACTTAGCCAAGGCCATCTGGCTAGCTAACACCAGAGACTCTGTCAATTGAGCTGGTCCTGCCCAAGCAAAATCCCTCCACACTGTAAATGGAGACGAAGTTCCAGCGATCCATCCGAGAGGTATGTTAGGTAAGGCCGTTTCATTTACTCCTCCCTCAGGCCAAGACAATCCCATTCATGGCACTGTTTTTGCTCAAGGGCTTGGAAACACTTGGTGGGTAATGAGGAAGGATGGAGAGATCCAGTGTGTGCCTCAAGGAAATCTATCCTTGGGGAAAAACTAGTTTTGTGCCTTGAGTTGGGTTTTACAGGAGACGAGACACCAGATGAAAAAAGACTTGAGCAGAGCAGATGCCGGTACCCAATGATGAGCCAGCCCAGACCTGTGAACCAGCCCTAAACCTGGAACTGTGATTGTGACTAAAGCACCAAGGATCCAAACTCAGCTGCTGTTGGTGCTGATCTTCAATGACAGCCTTGAAAAAAAGCTGATCTTCAACGACAGATGACAACCTCGAGCCTCCATCCCACCTGTAGATGTTCAAAACGCATGTAGATGTAGCATTTTGGGACATGGTTTAGTAGGCACGGTGCTGGGTTGTCAGTTGGACTGGATGATCTTCAAGGTCTTTTCCAACCTTCATGATTCTTTGATTCTAAGGATTGCAACCTCAGCAGAACTTCACTACCCCTTCTATTCCTTTTCCGGACTACACACGTGGTTGGTGTGCACTTACTGGAGAGGCTTTGCTCCCGAGTGCCGCATCTGATGGACCGAGAGGTGTTTGCGTTGCTTGAAGGTCTGCCCACATTCATCACAGATATAATTACGTACCTCTGCAATGGAAAAAGGGAGAGAGTCAGTGATCCTGCTGATTTCTTAGTACATGAAACAGAGCCACCCACGCTTACTGGTAGAGTCTGAATTCCTCCCCCTGCCTCACAGCCCCCACGTGATGGCTTCTTAAAGGTTTACAAGCAAGGCAGGCTGTTCTCCACTCCATTCACAGTCTTGCCACAGCACCTACAGCACCTACAAGCCTTGTGCAATGAATCCTTGTTTGTGACACCTGGAGTGAGCAGAACCTGCTGGGACACACCTGTATGAATGAGTTTCACATGGCGCTGTAGGTACCGGTCAATCATGAACACCTTGTTGCAGCCAGGATGAGGACAGGGCCTCTCCCGAACCTCTTCGTGATGCTCTTTGATGTGCTTCTGTAAAGAAAGGACAGGACTTCTAACCTCTGGGGCTGCATTTTCGCCAGTGAAAAACCTGAATCCCCCAATAAACAACACCCCCATTTTGGCAGGCTCGCGCAGCGGCGCTGCTTTGCTGTGAAAAGCCAGAGGCTTCCATCCAAATCTATCCCTGGCAGCAGGACTTTAACAAGACACAGTGGAGCTTGTTCCAAGGGCTTTGGTCGAGCCAGTGGCAGATCTCCAGAACAGGAGGAGCACAGAGAGCCAGAGCAGCTCCTGTTGTGTTTGGGAGCACAGAAAAAGGCCTCGGACTCTCAGCAGACTGCTTTGTTTAGCAGCTTATCAACTCCTGCAGAGCGAGGCGCGGAATTCAGTCTGTCAGGGATCCTCTCCTCATATGGAAGCTGCTCTGTAACACAGCTTATGGGTTCAGGACAGGAGCACACCCTGAACTTACCTTCATGCCATCCGCCCCTCTGTAAACAGCTGTGCATCCCTGGTAAGGACACTTGTAAATGGTAGGCAGCTCCTCCCTGCAAAGCAGAGGCTGCTGTCAGCCAGTGTACCGAGCGTGGGTGCTGCTCGGCCACTGCCAGTGGCTCATTATTACCTTTCACATTTGATTTTTTTTTTCCAGCCTGGCTTAGGCACCGTCTTCTTCCTTATTTTGGGCTCTTCCACCTTCTTTACTTCTTTACCGTCGCTTTTCTTGCTAGAAGCCCTCCAAGAAGTAACAAGGAAGGATGACAGTGGTTTAATACTTGCTATTGGTTTCAGTCCTGCCACGTAACCATCCCCAAGTGTTACACCTGGTTTGGTGGCTTAGCTTGGCATGGCAAAGCAGTAGCACACGCACTGGTCAGGTACGCGTGAGCTGTGTTGTGGGAATTAGGGCTGGGCCTGAGGATGAGGGATGTGGCCCAGTTTCAACCCAATGGGGAGCTCATGGAACGCAGGTGCTGGGACATTGCTGTCACCTACAGGCAGGGACGTGGAGGGAACTGAGGCCATAAAGGAAAGAGATCTATGCTGTCCCAGCTGAATCCCACCCAGCACAAGCACAGTGGAGGTGGGCACCAGCCCTCCCGCTCATCCGCAGAGAGCTCTGCTAACCACACAGCAAACCCCTTACTTCTTTTTGGGGAAAGGCTCGAAGGAGTCATCTGAAGATTGCACATTTGTCTTCTCATTTTCATCGTCGCTCAAGAAGTCCCTGAGAGAGAAAGAAGAAACCCTTAACGACACAGTACTGGGCTGGAACTTTAGCAGCAGCAACAACAATATGTGTTCTTCCTTCTCAGTGCATCCATCTCCCCCGCAGCACGGCAACTGAGGTTCCACATGTTCTCCTTCCTCTAATCTCCCCAGGCAAAAAAATACAGCCCCGGTGAATGCAGCAAGTATCAAAATCAGGTCCTTCTAAGGACTAGATCTCTGTAAGAATAATTGAGCCACTGTCAGGGGAACAAAAAATGGCTGTTACTGAAAAGCCCTATTTATTATTGCGGGATGTTGCCACTGCTTTCTACACTGGCAAAAGTAATGTTGTAGAACAATAATTTAATAGAACTGTCTTGTGCAGGTTAATTAAGCTGCAGGTCATTCTGTGTTTCAGCACGCACCGCGGCCACACAGATTTTGGTTATTTTTCCTTTTGAGTCCAAAGCTATGCAAGAAGCAATTAATTCTGAAGACAGAAAACAGGCAATAAATTCTTGTGGCACTTTCAATGTGACAGCCGACAGATTTAGCTGACACACTGAAAAAAGTCTGCACTCAGTCACTTGGTACTTTGGACCCAGAATGACTGGACTCAATTATCAGTTACTTACAAGCTTCACTTTAAATACCTGCATTTGAAGGATTTCACCAAACCTTTGATCATAAGGACTGCTAAGCTGCAGCCCCTCCCACTCCCCATTTAATCACTTTCCCCATGAGCAAATGGGGTGATTTTTCCAAGTGCCACCCATTGTTCCCACACCGACCACACTCCCGGAGCCCCAGCCTGCAGCAGCCGCGAAGGCGAATTGCTCGGAGGCGGGGGGGCTGGAGCAGCCGTACCCAGGACCAAACAAGCCCCAACCACCCCCTGCACGGTTCCTTCCTGTAGTGGGTTGGCTTTTGGATTTTTTAGGTCTTCCTTAACAACGGAGGTCAGAAATCTACGGAAGTATTCCATATCTTCCTTTAACATAACACAATATAAATAAGGCGTAGATAAGAGAGTTCGCTCTCTTCTCTTCCGGCGAGGCTTGGGAGCAGTGGGTCCCTTGTGCTGGTCTTGTTTGTCTGGAGCTGAGGCCTGCGGTGGCTGCTGTTGTCTGCCTGCGCATGGGGGGAGAGTGCTGGCTGTCCTGCTTTTCTCAAGGGAAGTAGTGAGATTTTGGTAGTTCTTTACTTTGTTAGTTACTGGGTTTTTCAGTTGTGCGTACCTGTTTTGGTTTTGTTCCTTTTTGCCCTTTTTTCACATTTTCCCTTTCTTGGGAGTTTTTCATGATATCCTTGCTGTGTGTGGCTGCGTGTATGTAAAAATACATACATATTTAGTGTGATTTCAGTTTTTCTTCTTTTCTATATAACGGGTCAAGTTTTGGGAAGTTTTTTCACTGAGTGTTGGAAAGTTTGTCAGGAAACTAGCTCAAACTTTGTCACTTCCCCAGAGCAGAGCGGGGAATGAACCAGAAGCAGGACTGCTTCCAGGAAACAACATACACGTAGAGCATGCGCTTGTGCAAACACACAGCCCCCCCGCAGCAGAGGCGGTGAGGAGGGCAGTTCAGTGCATCAGCAGTGTGAGCTTTGTCACAGCCACCCCTCTGCGCCTCAGATGCCAGTTCCAAGGGCCTCGAGGACCAGGTCACTCGTAGAGAAAAAGCCCTCCGAGGTGGGTCATTTCATACTCGCAAAGAAGACATTTAGGCTATTTTAAACCCACTCTTCTCTCACCCCTCAGAAAGGTCACTGAACTCGTCTTTTACCCGCTCATCCGACGTTGCAGACAGAACCTGCTTCTCACTCAACTGTCCTAGGGAATGAAGGAGAACACGGTGTGTTACAAGGACAAGCAGCAAAAACAAGCCAGCAGAGAGCTGCTGAGAAGGAACCAACCACTTCAGGTTCACTCATCATGCTCATACTGTGTGAAAATTTGTGCTCCATCACAAGCTGATAATTATTTAAACCAAACTCTGCGTCATATGCTTGGAGCCTGCTCTTCGTGTGCCCCAGAGACAGGGCGAGCTTTGTCACTTGAGTTCCCACAAGCATCTTTTGGTTTCCCCCATGACACCCGCTCTGTAACCAAAAGACTCATCCCCAGGGGACTCCCAGCTGCTGTTTCTCTTTCCAGCAGCGGACATCTCCCACAGCTGTCAGAGCTAAACACAGGCCAACTTATGTAACTCAAAATCACTCTTAATCCCCACACCCCACCTCCAGAAGAGAGGCGAGCTCAGCAGTAAACCCACGGTAACTTGGCCTTTGATAAAGCCCACCCGGCAACCTTCCTTTGCAGACAGAAGGGGCTCCTGCTGTTGAGCATTATTTGCAGCAGGAAAGGGAAGTGCCATCCTTGGCAGCATATGGACAGGGCTTGAATTGAGCAGAAACACCTGGTTAAGGTTGTGCTGCAGAACCAGCGACCATTCTGCAATACCTGATAGGTGCACATCCCCTGGCAAAAGCCGGGCAGCAGGGTCTCACCAGTGAGGCAGGGCTGCCTAAGGAACAGCCAGGTCTCACCCCTCTATCAGAGAAGGAACCACATACAAGATAAGGAGACCGGCTCTTCATGTGTGATGCAGTCTTTTGAACCTGTGTTCCCCTTGCTCTTCTGTGAAGCTCAGTGTCCCTGATCAGAGCCACCTCCCTGGGCAACCTGCACTCCCAGCCAGGCCCCACATCCTCCCTGAGGCGCAGGAGTCTCCGAGGAGGGGCACCAGCCCACCATTGCTCCCCAGAGGTCTGGGGGAAGATTGGAAGGCAAATCCCTTACCTGTGGCACCGCTGAAAGGTGACTCAGGCTGCAGCAGGGCTTTCTCCTGTGAGGAGGCTGTGCTGTCCAGTTGCGAGTGAGATGAATCCCTGTTCTGCAGCGACTCATTCTCCATGTCCAGTGGCACCGATGTGGTCCCTTTGTTTGTGGGCTGCTGGCAAGGAGTTGTCCTTACTGGAGAATGCTGGGGTTTGGGAGTAGAAACAGCCTCGGCATTGTCTGTCCCTGCCCCGTTGTCAGTCAAGTGCTGCACTGCGCTCTTGTTCCACTCCTGTTTGGCAGACAAGGCGTTGTCGACAAGCACTGTGCTACAGTCTGAATCTGTATCCATGACATAGTCGTGCCCATTCCCGCAGCCCCAGACGGCATGGATGATCCCGCAGTACTCGGAGGAGAGCACGCTCTGCAGGCTGGGCACCGATGCGCAGCTCCCGGCGTGCGTGTGCGTCCATGTCACCAGGCTGCGCAGACACTGCGGACTGGAGGTGATCAGGTCGACTGTCAGAGGGGAGAGGCAGCACACGCAGTCAGTTCCCCATGCCAGGGAAGGGCACAGCCGCAAGGAAGGACAGGGATGCAGACCCAAACCCCCCAGGGCTGCATTGGACTTCTGCATCAGAACGCAGGTGGTAGACACCCTAAAGGCACTGGGGTGCCAAAATGGGGTGGTGGCAGTCCCATCAATTGCCAATATCATTAATTTTACAGCTGAAAATGTATTTCTGACTGTCCCCAGTGCCCAATAGTGGCTGGGACAGGCCTAGCTCTGCCACCTCCCTCCACTCCATCTGCTCTTCACATCCTGGGTGTGAAGCTGCACCCGTTCAGCTCAGAGGCCGGTGCCAGCGAGGATCCTCCCAGGGAGATGGAGCAGAGAGTTCATGGCAGAGGGAGGAGGGGGAACCATAACCAGCCAGACTGGGGCAAGGCTGAGCCAAGGGATGCAGGGACTGCCCTGCCAGGTGGTCATTCCTCAGCACCCAAAAACCCCAGCCCTTTGTTGATGGTAACACAGAAAGAAAAGGAAAGCAGCTCCGAGAGCAGGCACTCACCCAGACAGGAGGCACCTCCTTCTGTGCCCGGCTGGGCCTGGGCCGCGCCACTCCTGCAAAAGCCAGAACAACACAGTGGGGTCTCAGAAGTTACGGAAGGACACACGGTAATTTACACTCCCAGGAAGACAGAAACGCAACGTACTTTCCTTTCGACTTTAGGAGGCCCGCGGGAGATGCATTCACCCTCTGGATGAATGTCCTGAGGACACTGCGGCATTTGTAGAACTGGGCATGACATTTCTTGCAGATGAACTGGGGAGTGAAGGGTCCTGCCGCACCGCCACGCCAACCAGCCGCTGGAAGTCGGTGAAGAAGACCTGATCCACACGGCGCTGCTTCTCCGAGTTCTCTCCCATCACAGGCACCTTCCCAAAAGCATTGCGCAGGCTCCTGGATGAGAACTTCCCGTGACAGAGGCGACAATATCCGGTGCTCAGGGCTCTGCCGATTCCTGCCAGAGAAGGATTGAATACGGTCGCTGGGTGCCTGCTGCAAGGGTATGGCAGCTGGCTACAGTCACAGATGTGCTGGAAGATGTTCCCCTTCCTTCAATCCAGGCTGCCTTTGAAGCTCTGGCTTCAGCACAAGCACAGAAAAGCTGGGCATAAAGAGAGACCTTCCCCATGAACCCCACTGCAGATCAGGGCACCACAACACAACCAGCTGACCCTAAAATCAGCCTTTCTGGCCCGACTGCTCCAACAGAGGAACCTCATCTCAGCTACAGTGTTCTCAGGGCTTGCTCACAGGCATCTGTGCTTTTGCCAACACTGTCTCTCGGCTTAAATAATTCTTCCTCCCCAGCATTTATCTATGAAGTATTTATAGCCAGCGGTCGTGTCCCTCAGCCTGAGCTGTCCCAGCTCTCACAGCCCCTTCCAAAAACTTGCCATTTCTCAGCTACTATGATGGTGCCCTGGAGCGGGACAGGGGGCTGAGGAGGCAGAGCTCCTGCGCGGGGAGCAAGGCCAACCTGGAGCAGTGGGGTAGGATGTGAAGCATCTCTCTGGCTCCTGGTTCACTGACTGCAACACTCTCCTGCCCAGCCACTTCCCTCCCCGGCTGGCAGCTTTCTTGCTCTGCGAGCATGGCTCTGTCCCACCCCTGCACCCTAACTGCCTGCCAGTGCAGGAAAAGCTTCAGATGCAGCCTCTTTCCAGCCCTGATGCAACACAGCTGTGCTCCACCATACCCTCTGGTCCACCCACCCAGGGACAGGAAGGGAGCAGGGGCTTCTCTGCAGCCCTCTGCGAGCTCCCCAGCTATTGCTGAGACCACAAAAATGGCTTCACAGCAATTTGGTGTCCTGCTGCCAGGGGGGACAGCCTGTGGAACCCTTGGGGAGGGGACAGAGATGGGAAAGGCAGCACGCATGGGGGTGAGCATTTCAGAGGGCTGAAAACCATCCCAACACCCAGCCTGGGTGCTGCCCCTCTCTGCCATCGGCCGTTTGTCTTTGACAACCAACTTTGAGCTGTTTGATGATGAAATTTATCTCATGCCACCAGCCACACCGGCAGCAAAGCGCTGGGCTATCGGCCACCTCCATACTGGGGCATCCGAGGATGGAGAGGAAGGCCAGTAACCAGCCGCTCTCTCTCGCTGTGCTGCAGAAACCACTCCTTACCTCACTATTTACCAGCTCCGGGGGCCTCTGATTACATAGGAGGAACAACCACATAGAATAGCCCTTCTATGCAAACAGGGAAACCCGGGCACCAGCACAGGACAGATCAGGTGCCTGATTGTCAGTGGCAGGGAGAGCAGGGAAGGCTGGTGGGGAGCCCTGAGAATGGTGATGGTGCTTCCCGGGAACAGGGAGAGCCCTGAGAAAGGGTAGCGATGGGTTCCCAGGAAGGTGTTGCCGGGGGCACCGGGAATGGAGGTGGAGAGCCCTGGGAAGGGGTGGGGAGTGGGGGTTACAAGCACTAGGACGGGTGGTACGGAGCCCCCAGGAGGGGAGGTGGGGAGCCCCTCCGAGAAGGGTCTATGGGGGCCCCTGGGAAGGGGCGGTGGGGAGGGAGCACCAGGTGCGGAGGTGGGGAGACCCCGAGAATGGGGAGAGGCGGCGGGGGTCCCGTGCCGGCCTCCCTCCTGCGGGACCCCCGCCCCCCACAGCCCGTCCCGGCGGTGCCCGGCTCCGGGGCGCTCCGAGCCGGGTCCCGCCGGTGTTCGGGCTCCGGAGGCCGCTTCCCCCCCATACCCCGCCCCCGCCTCGCCTCACCTGCCTCCGCGGCCCCGCCGGGCCGTGCCCAGGCGGCCGCCGGTGCCCACCCCGCGGGGGGCTCGGGCCGCTCCGCCGCGCTGTCGCTGCCCGGGGCCGCCGCGCCAGGGCGCGGCCGGGGCTCGGGGGCTGTGCCGGAGCCGCCTGCGGCCGCCAGGAACCGCCCGCGCCGATCGCGCTTCATCCCCAACCCCAACCCCGCCGCCGCGGGCCCGGCGCGCCCCGCACCGCCTCGTGCAGCGCCCCCAGGCGGCGGGGCGGACCCCGCACAGCGCCCCCCGGCGACGGGGCGGACCCCGCACAGCGCCCCCCAGCGGCGCGGATGGGGCTGTTGCAGCGCCCCCTGGCGGCGCGGAGGTCCCGGCGCGGAGGTCCCGGCCCGGCCCGCGCGGTTCCGCCATGGCCGCGGCGGGCGGTGCCGGGACTGGTGGTGCCGCGGGAGCCGCAGTTGGGCCGGGCCGCGCTCTGCAGAGCGCCATGAGAGCAGCGAGCGGTGCCCTGGAGCTGGACAGCGCTGGGCGGGCGCGGGTGAGCGCGGGCGGGAGGGGCGTCACCGCCGGAGCTCAGCGCGCATCTCCGGGACCGAACCCCCCGCGGGGGCACCGGGGTGGCTGGGGTCTCTCTGAGGCAGTGGGAGATGCTCTGGGCAGGCCGGGGATTGGGGGACCCCAGGCCACC
>JAUMJL010000244.1:0-266930 GCA_033558185.1 Dromococcyx pavoninus | reverse complement strand
GGCTGAGGGAGGGGTGGGCGGGGCTGAGGGAGGGGTGGGCGGGGCTGAGGGGTGTGGGCGGGACCCAAATGGAGGCTTAGGAGGGGTCCCCAGGGGATCCAGGAAAGCTGAGCAGGGGCTCTTCACAAGGGCCTGTGGTGACAGGATGAGGGGAAACGGCTTTAAACTGTAAGGGGGAAAATTTAGATTGGACATCAGGAAGAAATTCTTCACGATGCGGGTGGTGAAGCACTGGCACAGGGAATTATAACTGTCAGAAAAAGGAGCTCCAGGAAACCTGGGGAGGGGCTCTTGATCAGGGAGTGCAGGGATAGGATGAGGGGGAAGGGTTTTCAGCTGGAAGAGAGAGATTGAGATGAGATCTCAGGGAGAAATGTTTTGCTGTGAGGGTGGGGAGGCCCTGGCCCAGGTTGCCCAGAGCAGTGGTGGCTGCCCCATCCCTGGAGGTGTTCAAGACCAGGTTGGATGGGGCTTGGAGCCCCCTGATCCAGTGGGAGGTGTCCCTGCCCATGGCAGGGGATGGAACTGGATGGGCTTTGAGGTTCCTTCCAACCCGAACCATTTAATAATAAAATAGAGTTAATAAGGGGCCAGATTCTGCTTCTCTGGTGCTTTCCAAGGCATCCCACTGAATGCAGGACACCTGTAGGATGGGCGGTGTCTGGTGCTTTGGAACTGGATGGGCTTTAATGTCCCTTCCGGCCTAAACCAATCCATGATTCTATGATTTGCTGCTTTGCTACCTTGTCCTGGTGGCAAAGGGATCCAGCTCCTGCAGTGCTGCAGATACCTGTGCCAGGAAGCCAGCCGTGCCACCTGAAATAGCTACCTTAATGCTTGGTTTGTGGCAGTTTTATAACCTAAGTCTTGCTTGTCTTTTCCTCTTTTCCACATGGAGTTCCTAAGTTTGTCTTCTGGCTCAGAGCTCCACCTCTTAGTAATGCAGTGCTCCAGGGTGCAAAGGGGAGGGAGCAGGATGCCTCCTATCACTGTGCAACCAACAGGTTGCTATTTCCCTTTCCAGGAACAATGGCAGGTGAGGAATGCAGCCAAGAGGGGTGTCTGGCTGCTGCTGTCACCCTGAGACCCTTCTTCATCCTTCCCTGCACTCAGACCTGACCTCTGGGTGTGCACATCCAGCAAGAAGCCCCGCAGCGATGCAGATGCTGAGATGGGTCTGTAAAACCCAATCAGCACCGATCACAAGGCCACAGGGCACGTGTGAGCCAAGGCAACTGATGACTCAATCCATTCACTACTGAAACACAGTGTTTGTGGCTTTTTTTATAGTCATTTGAGTTTGTGTGCAATAAATATGCAACACTGTGAGCAGTATCCAGTAAAATAATGAGGTCTTCCCAGGCGAACTTTAGGCCAAGTGAAATAATGCAATGGGGCCTGATGACTTATATTTTCTGGCTATAAATTGTAGCAATTCACCAGCTGTCTGCAGTAAAATACAAGGGAAGGGGTCTCCCGTGAGGTCTGGTGTTTAAACCTGTGGAAATAATGGCTCTTTTCAAAACATACAGCCCGAAACCAAAAAATAATATAACTTAAGGATGCTTTCAAAGTTGAAAAGAGATGAACAACAGGTGAGAGTTACTTAGACAATTTTATTTATATCCCCACTCCCCAGTAATGGGGATCTGTAGCTCTGTTCCTCGTGTAAGGATTTCTCTTTCAGGTTTCCCACACCATGCAGGAAGGAATTAGATTTGTTCCATAATAATAAAATCTGTCAACAAAAGCTGTAAACATTATTTTGAGTCTTTTGTTATTGTCTTTTGCAAACACACACACACAATATTTGTATCAAAGCATTTCTAGGTGACCTTTAATGTCAGTCCCTGACTCAATCTCACACTTTTTTTCTCTTTTTTTTTCTTTTTTTAAGCAAAAATTTGATGTGAATGTGTTTTTTGTGACTGGTATCTGACAGAACCATCACATTCCCATATTTCCAGCCCCTATGGAGCCTTCTTTGCTTATAAAGTTTCTGAAACGTGCCCTGGTACAATCCTGCAGGGATCCTAAATGTTGGTGAGGTCTGGTTCTTGGTCTGAGGTCCCTCTTGAGCAGCAGGGAACTCCTGCAACATCTTTTATGTCTGCATTTCCATACCCACACTG
The DNA here is from genome assembly GCA_033558185.1 of Dromococcyx pavoninus. Taxonomy (NCBI): domain Eukaryota; kingdom Metazoa; phylum Chordata; class Aves; order Cuculiformes; family Neomorphidae; genus Dromococcyx; species Dromococcyx pavoninus. Next base: position 264,798 of record JAUMJL010000244.1, on the reverse strand, counting down.
CACAGAGAACGCCCTGGGCGTGCAGGGTGTGAATGTTGGGGTGTGCAGTTTGCTTTACTACTTGTGTCTTTGCCTTCAGCTCGCAGTTTGGAGCATGAGTTGAAAGCAAACTGCAATCTGTTCAGACCTGCCAGCTCATTTTAATAGTCTCACTCAATGCACAGCATCTTTGGCTTCACAAGTGTTGAGGTGAGCAGGTCCTGTTTTATCATTAAGACTCTTTCAAGTAATGCTTTCTTTTGCCTCACAAATAAATCAAGGACAGCAGTAAAACACGAAAGGAAAATAAATCTTCTGATTGATTGCAGATAGAACAGATTCTTTCAGCTCTTTGCTTTTTATGCTTGTGTCCAGCGTGGCTTTTTCTTTTGGCACTTCCCTAGCAAGCTGTCTGTGCTCTCCTTCCAAGCCGTGCCCGAGGCATCCAGGAGCTCTGAGGGTCCCAACTGACCCGACGCGGTGCTTTTCAGGGCTATCAGTCACTCGTAAATCCAGGCTGTTGCACAGAACTGATCATTTCCCTTCTGATATATTCTGAAGGATTTTGATGAGATTCTCCAACCCAAAAATATAACCCTGGTCTGGCCCATCGTACGTGGTGTGATTGCACTTGGAGCCTTTGAAAGTGGTGTGGGCAAAGTCAATCATCCGGACGTCAACCCTGGATTGTGAAGTGGTGCAGTTTGGTTTGTGGAAGTGCAGGTGATTATCCAAGGGTGCTGTGTTCTCCTTGTGCTCCTGTCCTTCATAAATGATGAGAAGGGAGCTGGAGTAGAACCTGTAAGAGCTTTGCTTCCTAATGACAGAAAGCAGAGCTTTGAGCCGCACGATGATGGGCTCCAGGAGATCCGTTCGGAGGCGGTTGCCGTTGCACAGGAACTGGCGCAAGGTTTGCTTGAAGCCCTCTGATGAGAGTTTCCTGCCGTAATACTTATCCTTGCAGAGAAAATGGCCAGTGTCCACTTGGTAAACCTTGAGGAAAGACAGAAACAAAAGGACATGGATCTCTTAGAGCAAGTCCAGAGGAGCCTACAGAGATGATCCGAGGGCTGGAGGACCTCTGCTGTGAGGAGAGGCTGAGAGAGTTGGGGTTGTTCAGCCTGGAGAAGAGAAGGCTCCGGGGAGACCTTAGAGCAGCCTCCCAGGACTGAAAGGGGCTCCAGGAAAGCTGGGGAGGGGCTCTTGATCAGGGAGTGCAGGAATAGAACAAGGGGGAACAGTTTTAAGTGGAAGGGGGAAGATTTAGATTAGACATTAGGAAGAAATTCTTCACAATAAGGGTGGGGAGGCCCTGGCTCAGGTTGCCCAGAGAAGCTGTGGCTGCCCCATCCCTGGAGGTGTTCAAGGCCAGGTTGGATGGGGCTTTGAGCCCCCTGATCCAGTGGGAGGTGTCCCTGCCCATGGCAGAGAGTTGGAACTGGATGGGCTTTGAGGTCCCTTCTGCCCCAAACAATTCTGTGATTCTGTGATAAAGCAGCTTCAATTCAGTTTTCCCAAAGCTCTAGATTTCACCCTAATTTAACAAATTCAGACCCAAGCAGAGGAACAGGACACCAGCCCTCTGCAGTCTGGCAATGTCTAGCAATGCAGTGTGCTGCCTGCTGCTCGCTGAATCCCACCTCCTGTCTATGCTGGAGATTTAAACTGTTCAATTTAAACCACTGGCGCAGATTCTTGCTGTACTGCTGTAAATTATCCCTTTGTGAAACCCAAATAGCTGTAAGTCATCGCCGTGTCACCACTGATTTACAGCATTTCCCCTCTGGCTACAGTAGGAGTTTGCAGCAGTGCAGGAACCCCCCCCAGCTTTGGACCATCTCGACATTCCTAATGCACAGGTAGAATAATCTTGCTTTCTTAAACACAGAGAGACAAGATGTAGACAGAAATTCGTATGTGAGGCTCTGGTAGCACTGAGTAACAAATGAGGGAGTGAATTTAGAATTAGTTCACACGCCAGTTGTAATTTAAAGGATAATCTGCTCAACAGAAGGATGTCAGAGACCAGAAAGGGACACGGGTTTTGACACAATGTGTTTACACTGCTATGTGTGTGCTGTATAATCATCATTGTCATAATTATCCTTCAGGCACAGCAGAAGATTTTGAAACCTGATTGAGAAGCGTGAGGGAAACAAATGCCTGGCTTTGGTTTCTGAGGGGAAGGGCAGCAACTGGGAGCAAGAGGAACCATAATATTTAGCACAAAATGAACCCCTTGCTTTTGTGGGGACGGGATGAGACAGCTCTGCGAAGGCATGAGTGGGGGAAAAAAGGATACTGCTGTGGAGCTGAGCACGAGGGGAATCTGTGTTCATGTACAGCATCATGGAATCACAGAATCATTAAAGTTGGAAAAGACCTCTAAGCTCATTCAGCCCAACCCCACCGTGCCTGCTAAACCCTGTCCTGAAGCACCACAACCACACGGTCCTTGAACCCTTCCAGGGATGGAGACTCCCCCACTGCCCTGGGCAGCCTCTGCCAGGGCTTCACCACTCTGTCAGTAAAGAAATTGTTCCCAATATCCAACCTAAACCTTCCCTGGTGCAACTTGAGGCCGTTCACTCTCATCCTATCTCTCCACAACCTCCTTTCAGGCAGTTGTAGGCAGTGTGATGAGGTCATCCCTCAGCCTCCTCTTCTCCAGGGTGAACAGCCCCAGGTCCTTCAGCCACTCCTCATAACACTTATTCTCCAGACCCTTCACCACCTTGGTTCCCCTCCTCTGGACACTCTCCAGCCCCTCAATGTCCTTCTTGGAGTGAGGGGCCCAAAACTGAACCCAGGATTCGAGGTGTGGCCTCACCCGTGCCAAGGCCAGGGGGACAACCCCTTCCCATCCTCCTGCTGGCCACACCTTGGCTGATCCAAGCCAGGATACTGGTGGCCTTCTTGGCCACCTGAGCACACTACAGGCAGATTTCCAACTGGGTTAAACTGGTTCCAGCTGCTCAAACTGGTGGCAGTGGTGCAGGGTGGTGCTTGTGCAGGTGCAGCTTGTGAACGTGGTCAAGTCCCCCAAAGCTGAAGAGGGGATATGGCCAAGAGTTACCCTCTGTGTGCCGCATTCCTTACTCTTCCCTAAGCATCCTTTCCTGTTTGTGGATAGGACAAAGGGCTGAGTGGCCAGCTCTTACAGCCTGTATTTGGAGGGAGACAGGAATTCTTGAAGGAAAGAGTCCCTTTAGATGTCCAGCTGAGTTTCAAGCTGTGTGTTGGGCAAACACCAAAAGGCCCAACGCTTCCCCTTACCTGCATCCCACAGATGCGAACGCCCAGGGACGCAGAGGTGCTTTGTTCACACTTCTTGATGTGCCGGGCTTTCTTCTCCTCCGAGGCGTCATCACCGTGCTGCCGGGTTCCCATCTTTAAATCCAGGATGCAGGGATAACTGTATTTTGATACCACATTTTCCAGCAATAGAAACTCTGACCATGAGTTAAGGAAAACCCAATACTTTAACATTCCAATTGAAAGAGGTCTTAAATCACAGCAACTGCTGACGCTTTCCATAATAGCTCACAACTGTAATGAGACTTTCTGAGCCAATTTTACCAACATGTCATTGCTATAGGCCCCTTGCTGCCAATTTCAGTTAATTTACTGTAGTACAGTCCTACCAATTAAAGCACCAACAGCTCCATTCTCTAGTGACACGATAGCCCTGGGCTGTCGATCCGACACCTTCCCTCGGCTCTGTGCTCACTCCAGTGGGTGTGGGGGAAGTTGTTAAACTGTATTACTCACATGACTGGTGGGTAATGAAGTGTAATAGGAAAATAAAAGGCGAGGCAGCTGCTAATTCCTATAGAGCTGTGTTTTTAAATGTATGCCAAGGGGATCCCTGACTTACACTGAATTCCCTTTATGGAAAGTGGGGCTTTCTTTTTTTTTTTAGAGTAAAATATTTAATTTGGAAGGGACCTACAATGATCATCTTGTCCAGCTGAACAGAGGGAGGAGATACAGGCTGGGTGGAGAATGGATTGAGAGCAGCCCTGAGTGCTGGTGGACGAAAGGCTCAATGTGAGCTGGAAATGTGCACTCCCAGACCAGAAACCACCCGTGTCCTGGGCTGCATCCAGCAGGACCAGGGAGAGGATTCTGCCCCTCTGCTCTGCTCTGGTGAGACCCTACCTGGAGACCCCATCCAGTTCTGGAATCTTCAGCACAGGAAGGAGATGGAACTATTGGAGCAAGTCCAGAGGAAGCCACGGAGATGATCCAAGGGCTGGAGCACCTCTGCTGTGAGGACCAGCTGAGAGAGTTGGGGTTGTTCAGCCTGGAGAAGAGAAGGCTCTGGGGAGACCTTAGAGCAGCCTCCCAGGACTGAAAGGGGCTCCAGGAAAGCTGGGGAGGGGCTCTTGATCAGGGTGGGCAGGGATGGGACAAAAGGGAATGGTTTTCAGCTGAAAAAGGGGAGATTGAGATGAGATCTTGGGAAGAAATGTTTTGCTGTGAGGGTGGGGAGGCCCTGGCCCAGGTTGCCCAGAGCAGTGGTGGCTGCCCCATCCCTGGAGGTGTTGGATGGGGCTTGGAGCCCCCTGATCCAGTGGGAGGTGTCCATGGCAGGGGGATTAGAACTGGCTGGGCTTTGAGGTCCCTTCTGACCCAAACCATTCCATGATTCTGTGATTCTGTAACAGAGCAACTTTATTCTGTATATTCTATATATTCTGTATATTCCTATATTCTCTATATGCTGCATATTCTATGTTTTTCCAGGGACTGGGAAGGGATGCAACCCCCCTGCAATAAAACATAGATTGGTTACGAGCTGTTATTTGTAGCTAAGACTCTGCTGGAGGGGTGAGAGGCAAAAGGATACGATGAAGTTTGTTCTCATTATGCTTGGAGGACATGCGGTTCAGGTGCTGCCTGTGACAGTGCAGTCCCCAGGGGTTGTAGCTGTTTCTTTCTGGTTGGTTTCCATTGGCATCTTCCAGAAGTGAATCTGTGTGGTACTGAAGGTCTGTCTTTAACAGCATCTTCCCCGGGCAGCTAGACAGAACACACAAAAGGACACGTTGGGTTTATAAACTCTAGAAGAGAATATTCCTCCTTCTCCTCTTTTGTAGAGCCTCACACTTGATAAGGTAAATTTTCAGGGGCTCTCAAAGGAGACATATTCATCATTCCCAGCCTGCAGAGATCCTTTGTTACTCTGTAAGAGTAATTTTCAGAAAGGCAGCTATTGCTGGGTGCCAATATCTCCCTTCGTTATAATTTCAGAGTGTGCTTGGCTCCCATGAAAAGCACCATTCACGGAGTCAATGACCAGGAATCTTTATTTATCTGCCTAACAGGCACAGCAAAGGCAATTTGTCCAACAACAGGAATGATTCCCAATTTAGAGAGGCTGCCTTCAAGGAGGGGAGAGAGGGAGGGAGTGATGAAGACATTTGTTCTCCTTGGAGGGTCATTCCCTGATCTCACGCATCCAAAAAACATGCCCAGGGCAGCAGTTTCACGGTACCAATATTGCACCCTTCAGTCATCGTTGACCTAGGTCATATCTGAACCCATTTGAGATGAAAGATGTCTTATGGAAAGCTTCTGCAAGCCCTAAGGTCGCAGTGTGCTTGCAAACACCACAATGTCTCTCAGAGACAGCTCTCCCCTGGGATAGGGACCGGATTGATCCACCTCAAGGCTTCTGCAGAAGGGCGTTACGTGCTGTGTGCTTGGTGGTTCTTCTCCTGGGGCCTCTTGTCCTTTTGGAGCATGAGGAATCAGGTTTAAAGCAGAGTTTGAGGCATACATTTGAGCAACGACATCTTAGCAATAGCCAGATCTGCCCTGCTCCATCCACAAACCAGGAAAGACATGAACCATGAGGCCACCAAGCTGGGTTTGGCTTTCCTTCACCTTGGCTGGGCATTGCTTTTGCTCACTTTGCCTTAAACCAAGAGTTGTGCCACCAAAACCATCCTGGTTTAACACTTTACAGAGAGGATCATAGAATCAAAGAATTACCTGGTTGGAAAAGACCTCTGAGATCATCAAGTCCAACCGTACCTGTCTCCTTACTAAACCATGTCCTTAAGAAACCCATCTGCTTGCCTTTTAAACCCCTCCAGGGGCGGGGACTCCACCCCCTCCCTGGGCAGCCTCTGCCAGAGCCTGAGAACCCTTTTAGTGAAGAAATTTTTCGTGATGTTTAATCTGAACCTGCCCTGGTGCAACTTGAGGCCATTCCCTCTGATGCTGTCACCTGTTACTTGGGAGCAGGGACCAACACCCAGCTCGCTACAACCTCCTTTCAGGCAGTTGTAGACAGGGATGAAGTCTCCCCTCAGCCTCCTCTTCTCCAGGATAAACAACCCCAGGTCCCAGAATGAGCTTGCAGGGAGCAGCAGACCCTCACCTGTCTTTGAAGGTCTTGGTGAGCTGTGTGTGGCTCCACTTGAGGAGCGCACGCTCGGTGCTGGTGCCAGTGCCCCTCTTGCACTGGTTCCAGATCGTCACCGAGGAGTCACCGACGGTGCTATCCCTCCGGCCACAGCTCTCCACCTGCGGGCTGGGGCCGGCGATCAGGGTCAGGTTGCCAAGGCTGTCCTTCTTGAGGTGCACCAAAACAACTCCTGGGCAAAAGAAAAGGGGGAAAACCAAACCACAATGAGGTTAACCAGTGTGTTACCATGACAGGCTTGGCAACCATCTGCACCACCCTGAGGTTAGCATAGAATCGTAGAATCATGAAGATCTCTCAGCTCATCCAGTCCCACCATCAGCCCAACCCCACAGTGCCTGCTAAACCATGTCCCAAAGTGCCACAGCCACATGGTTCTTGAACCCCTCCAGGGATGGAGACTCCACCCCTGCCCTGGGCAGCCTCTGCCAGGGCTTCACCACTCTGCCAGTAAAGAAATTGTTCCCAACATCCGATCTAAACCTCCCCTGGTGCAACTTGAGGCCATTTCCTCTTGTCCCATCACTTGTCACTTGGGAGAAGAGACCAGCAACCCCTCACCACAACCTCCTTTCAGGAGCTGCAGAGAGCAGTGAGGTCTCCCCTCAGCCTCCTCTTCTCCAGGGTAAACAGCCCCAGGGCCCTCAGCCACTCCTCATAACACTTGTTCTCCAGCCCCTTCCCCACACAGGTTTTGAACCCCTCCAGGGATGGAGACTCCATTTCCCTGGGTGGAAGGTCCAGTCTTCCTCAGAGGGTTGGCACTTAGCAGGACAGCTGCCTCCTCGTGGTTTAGTGGCCTCTGATCCTACTCTGATTTAAGGCCCAGTAAACACCATTACCCTGAAACCTGGAAAACAGCCACAGACTTTCCTAATGATGCCTGAGCTGGAAACCTCCTCTGAACATTGTGTTCCTTCACCCTCCATCCCTCCAGGCTCTGCTGTGCCACAAATGACTCAGCAAAGACCCCCGTGCTAGACCCAGAGCTCCTGGGTTTTATGTCCCAATGGATTTAGGTCTCACTTTTTAAGACAACGGCAAGGTTGGAAATATTTTCATTGGCAGGAAGCAAAGGGAAGGCTGGGAACCAGGAATTTTCCGAAGACAACCAGCATGCCAACTCCTTCCTTTAATTGGAAAGTCCCCAGGAGCAAGGGCAGAAGCATTTGCAGGGGCTGGCAGTGCTCCTTGCCTACGTGATGCCCGTACATCCTTGTGGTCATGTCCTTCCCCAAGCACCAGCACCCAAATTACTGATGGGGGGCACCAGACCCTCATGAGTTTGAGCACGAGGAGGAATATGACCATGAACAGGGATTATTCCTTTCCACCCTAAGAGTTTAAAACACCCCTGTGTACTCCAGCATTGCAATATTCCCTGACTCTAACAGGAATCCCAGGGCTCAAATGGCATTCAACTCATCACATATTTAGCTCAGTCTCTGCTCAGTCCCTGCCCACCCCTGGCATGGGGACAGCTGCCTCCAAGTCTCAGATGACAGAGCAGGAATGACCACGGCTCGTGTACCAGACAGCTCTGACCTTTCTGGGAAAGGCTGATAACTGGCTGCTGCTCCTCCTGTCGGGGCTGCCTGAGCCTCTCCAGGCAGCAGAGGCATTTTTAGATCCTTTTGGGTCTCAGAGGGGATGCCAACTGCATGAGTTGCCCACAGTGATACCCAAGTAGTTGCTTTCAAGTCTAGCTGTGCTAAGGCAGGTCCAAAAGAGGATGGTCAAGACTGTTGGAGCAGCAAAACTCATCACTAGAAAGAACCCCCATTAGCAACACGTGGTGGGTATCCTCCAGCTGTCCCAAGGGTATCCTCACTTGGTCTTTGAGATGCATTTTGATAGCTCTGTTCTCCCAAGCAAATTTGCCAAAGCAAATAAACAAGCAAATTCCCTTCTCTCCATTTAAAGTGAGATTATAGTAAGGAAAGAGAAACCCAAGGGTCTGCCCTCGCTGCCTGCTGAGTTTTGCTGGCTGAGGGAGGTTTTCCACTGCCTGAATTGCAGCAGCCCTGGGTGTCTGCAACCATCAGCCACCTTCATTAAACCCGGGGTGCCCATCCCTTCCCAAGTTTGCACCCCATAACCCCCCAGGCTCAGCTGTATTTGGCTGCTCTTCCCTTCCGCTCCCCACACAACCTCTCTGCTCAAGGTACCACAACCAATTAGCTGTGAAATCAGCATTAATCAGCGTGGCTTGGTTAAATCAGCTCATTTTACCCTGAAATGGGGGAAAAATATACACAGGCTGCTCTGCCAAGGGAGCTGGGGGGGCTGAGAACCTTCATTAGGGGTTAAGGAATACTTTTAACCATCTCAGTCCTTTGCTTATGTGATGGGAAGCACAGGGAGCTCTTTCTCAACATTGCCCACCTGATCTTTCACCAAGTCCCATTTGTAAAAAATCTATCTTATAGATACCTAAGAGTGAGAGAAATCCCTGTCAACTCAGACACTTGCTTTGAATTTTCAAGGGGAAAAAAAGCCAGTGTATCTTTTGCCTAAATCAAAGCCTTTTTCTCTTTCAAAAAGTCACTGCGAGGCCAACTGAAGTCCTTGTTTCCAAATCTAGAGCTCCACCTCGGTTATGGTGCTAGAGCAGCCTGTAACCTTAAAATCTGTCCCAATTACATATCTGCAAGTCAATGGAGCTGTGCTGATTTGCATAGTGCTGACAATCTGGCCCTAAACCCGTTATATATAGCGTGAAACTAAGAGTTCTTAAGTATCTTACATTAATATGAAAATTAATGGGGAGATTTTCAAAGGCAAGAATGAGCAGTTAAATTGCAAGGGAATGTGATCCTCTCATTCCTTCCAGTTGAAAACTCTGCTTTCATAAACCTCCACTTCATCCTTAAATTGCTTGTGTTTCCTGCTGTGCTTCCATATGGGTTTTGCCTGTGTCCTGTGAGAGACCTACGTGTGCGAAACAAGGACAGGCTGGGAGAGTTGGGATTGCTCAGCCTGGAGAAGAGGAGGCTCCAGGGAGACCTTAGAGCAGCCTCCCAGGACTGAAAGGGGGTCCAGGAAAGCTGGGGAGGGGCTCTGGATCAGGGAGTGCAGGGACAGGGTGAGGGGGAAGGGTTTTCAGCTGAAAGAGGGGAGATTGAGATGAGTTCTTAGGAAGAAATGTTTTCCTGTGAGGGTAGGGAGGCCCTGGCCCAGGTTTCCCAGAGCAGTGGTGGCTGCCCCATCCCTGGAGGTGTTCAAGGCCAGGTTGGATGGGGCTTTGAGCCCCCTGATCCAGTGGGAGGTGTCCCAGCCCATGGCAGAGGGGTGGAACTGGATGGGCATTGAGGTCCCTTCCAAGCCAAACCATTCCATAATTGTATGGAATCTGTAACACACAGCTACCAACCAAGGAGCCATCTATCTGGGAGCAAAGGTGCATTCAGGTACTTGTCTTTGGTGGCCACCAAAACCACAATCCCCTCCTGCCCAGCCCCAGCGAGTGTTTACCGGGTGCTGTCACCACGTTAGTGCCATCCCAGTGATCCTCAGGAGAGGTTTGCCATGTAGCTCTACCCTCCTGGATTTATTTTTAACTTCCCATGTGCATTTATTTCCTGCCACGTGCAATCGGAGTCTGAGCAAACCCAGGCTGGAAAACAAGTTCAGCATCCTCGTGCAAGCTCAGCTCGGGGCAGGCAGAGCTTTGCACGGGGCTGAGGTGGGGAAAAGCCAGTCCCAAGGTCACCAACCTGCCTGAAATGGTTAAGTGGGCGATGGGGATTTCTAAAGCAGCCAACTGGGTGTTAAGATTTGAATGATGACATTTGCTCAACACCACACAGTGTCAGCATTACATAATGGTCCCCCCGAGCCGTCCCTCCTTGCAGCCTAAGAATAGAGATGAGGAACACGGACACGTGTGAACGGGTGATGAAGACCTTCGGATCATTCCCCCTCGGTGCTCATCACCCTCATGGGATAACGTTCCACCTCTTTAATTTCCCTGCCATGCAGGGCTGGGATGGTTATAATCAGAATTTCTTAAAAAAAAGCCTGTGCCCAATGACAAATTGGAGAAGAATTGCTATTTAATTACCCCTCGTCGCAAAACCCGCTGGGACTTGCAAGAGAAGAGAAAGAGAAGACAAAAGGGTATTTGGTTATTAAACCAGGCCAATCCTGAACTGATAAGCTGGCACTGCTTAACATCTTTATTAGAGAGGCAGAGCAGGGTCCAGCTCTCCCCTGGCCCCTCCTGAAGGAAACTGCTTAAAACTGTTGTCTTTCTTAAGCATCTTTTTAATATCGTCCCGTAAATCTACAAAGGCCTCTGACTTTCTGGGAAAGGGAGAGATTGGATTGGAAGAGCATTAAACCCACAGCTGATGCTTTTTGGCTCTTTTTCTGTAACATCGAAGGTCCAAAAGGTATTTTAAGTTTTTAGGTGACAGCAGAGCTTCTTGGCTCTCACAAAAATCCAGGGTCAGGAGCTTTATGAGCAGCACGAGCCGGGCAGTAAAAAGCAGAAACAGGGAGGAAATAAGAAAGGAAGGGAAGATGGCTTTAAAAAAAATGTCAGGACCCCCACAGGCAGCAAGTGCTGATTTTTGATAGTTAAGAGGAGAAATTCAGGTGGGAAAGTGGTTCAGGGCAAGGAGAGTTTGGGGACAGGGAAACTAAAGGGGGGCACCAAGCGAAGGGGCAGGCAGGAGGCTCTCCCCTGCCCCAGTTGGATCTCAGCTGTGGCAGCACAGCTGCCTGGATGTGATTTTTAAGAGGTTAAGTGCTCTGTGCCTCTGGTTTTCCAAAGGCCCAGAGGGAGCAGGGCTTGGCTAAGGTGGAGCAATCAGCAAGCACAATGCTTGATACATCCCTGGGCTGGTTTTTCAGGTTGGCTCCAAGGACCATCTCCACACTGGGTCATTCTAATGCCAACCCTGACCATCTCCTTGCCCTCACCAACTTCTCGGCCTCTGACACAAACCTCCACCTCCTCTAAAGCCAAGGCATGGAGCAAAAGGGCCGTGCACGTGGGGCAAAGGCATCCCTGAGCTCTGCTCCTGGTACAGGAAACCTTCCTCAGCAGGGATGATGCTCAATCAAAATTCTACTGAACCGAACACACAATGTGTCAGACCTTGGGAACCCTGTTTTGAACAAGACTCTCCCAGTCCCTGCTTTCCTACACCCACTCAGTGCCACATCCCATCAGACCACGACCTGCAAGATGCTCAAAGCAAACACTGCCAGGAAACCCCATCCTGTTCCTGCCCCTCAGCCTGTGTTTGCCCTCTCTGTCCTGCCCCTTTGCTGCCCAGGCTCTCAGCTCCCTGGAAGGGATCCTGTTCATGGTCTCAGCCTCCACCTTCTCCTGCCTATCCCCCTTGGAAGCAGACCAATTTCATCCCAGTTTGACATAACTGGAGTCCCCTGTGTTACCAAGCCCAACCACAGCAGCAAGGGGATGGGAAGAGGAGGGGATCTCCTGGTGTCATCAGTCAGCGCTCAAGCCTTATTAGACAGCAGAGACTCTCCCCAGCCACAGAGACCCAGGAAACTCTCCCAGTCTCACAGACCTGCTCCTGTGCACAGTCACTCAGGAAACATTCTTGCTTAGCAAACCCTGCACAAGTGAGGGGGCTCCACAGCTCAGCCCCAGCCCCAACAGAGCCAGCCGGTACCTCCCACACCACCTCTCAGCCACCAGCCCTTATCCCCATCTCAGGACTAATCCTGAAAACAGCTTCAGGGAGACCTTAGAGCAGCCTGAAAGGGGCTCCAGGAAAGCTGGGGAGGGGCTCTGGATCAGGGAGTGCAGGGATAGGATGAGGGGAATGGTTTTCAGCTGAAAGAGGGGAGATTGAGATGAGATCTCAGGGAGAAATGTTTTGTTGTGAGGGTGGGGAGGCCCTGGCCCAGGTTGCCCAGAGCAGTGGTGGCTGCCCCATCCCTGGAGGTGTTCAAGGCCAGGTTGGATGGGGCTTTGAGCCCCTGATCCAGTGGGAGGTGTCCCTGCCCATGGCAGAGGGGTGGAACAGGCTTGGCTTTGAGGTCCCTTCCAACCCAACCCATTCCATGACCCTATGACAACACTCAGCTCCCTCCCCAGCATCTCCCCTTACCTTTGTACTGGGGGGTGAACTGCTTCATGGCCAAGGGCAGCGACTGGTAGAAGCTCAGCTCCTGCAGCACCAGGGGCTTGCAGACCGTGTGCTCGTCGTACTTCATCATGCTCATGTGGCCGCCCACCTGGTGGACAAAGGGCTCCAGGAGGACAGGGGTCCTGCTCTCACCCGGCTCCAGGGGGCTCTGTCCCACCATGGTGCTGGGCAAAAGGCAGCGGGGAGGCTTCAGTAGCAGCAAAGGGGAGTCAAAAGCAGGGTTTGGGACATACTCTGCTGGCCCCACGCTGGGTTTTCACTGGGGGTTTCTGCAAAAGAGAGAACATCGGGAACGTGAGAAAGGAGGGGTGGCAAAGCCACCATCTGAGCTGGGTGGGTGGGTGAGACCTTTAGGTGCCCAAGGGCTGGCAGGGAGCCCCAGCCTGAAATGCAGAGGCCAGAAAAGACCCGATTTAGATCTCCTGGGGGCAAAAGAGACAGAGGGGAATGATCGAGAAGAGCTATCAAGTTAATGTGGTGGCCTCGTCAAAGGATCAAAATGGATCAAGGCATTCCTTGGATGGGTAATGCCAGGTTATTAATACACTGCATTAATGACAACCCCAGTTTCCCTCAGGAGACAGTGTTAATGATGGTCTTAGTTTTTCCTAAGCCAGGGCATTCCTTGCAAAGGTGGTTTATTAATAAAGCCCCTGCAAGCTGGCACCCCTGGGCAGTCCCTTCTCTGTTAGTGCTGCTGACAGAGCTGGCAGCATTTTCTGCACCTTCTAAAGAAACTATAATTTGGGATGTTCCCTCTCATTTAAGAGCAGAGCACAAGCAGGGACTTCTGCTCCACCACACTAAGGTGTGGCACAAGGACACATCAAACCAGCACTGGCTCCCCTGAGCCCTCCAACCCTGCCCTCTGCTGCAGCCCAAGGGAGCAGCTCTCAAAAGGGGTGTTCAGAGCCCTGGTTTGCCTGCATCTGTAGCACAAGTGACTTTCTCCTTGTTCCTCCAGCTTCAGCCAAGCTTGGGGAGTTTTTCATCCTACTTCTGTGAGGAGAAACCCAGTGCAGTTGATGGCAACAACTTTGGAAGAGCTGTTTCTCTCTAGCAGAGCTTGCTACACGTGAGCAACACCACATCTGCCAATACCAAGCCTTGCTGGGACCAGGGCAGCACCATCACCCTGACACCAGCACCTCCATAACCAGGAGACACCGAATGGAAGGTGGTGGAACCTCCCTGCTCACACCAGTTTCCCATCATGGGCAGCCAGCTGCCAGGCTGCTCTGGGGTCACAGAGTCATAGAACTGTTTGTTTGGAAAAGACCTTTGAGATCATTGACAGCAACCATACCTGTCCACTACTAAACCATCCCTGAGCACCTCATCTGCCTGTTTTTTAGACCCCCCCATGGCTGGTGAATCAACCACTGCCCTGGGCAGCCTCTGCCAGTGCCTCAGAACCATTTCAGTAAGGAAATTGTTCCAAATATCCAATCTAAACCTGCCCTGGTGCAACTCGAGGCCATTTCTTCTTGTCCTATCTGCTGTCACTTGGGAGAAGAGCCCAGCACCCACCTGGCTCCAACCTCCTTTCCAGGAGCTGCAGAGAGCAATGAGGTCTCCCCACAGCCTCCTTTTCTTCAGAGTAAACAGCCCCAGGTCCCTCAGCTGCTCCCACAACCCCTGTTCTCCAGCCCCTTCCCCAGCTCTGTTCCCTTCTCCAGGCACTCTCCAGCCCCTCAAGGTCCTCCTTGCAGTGAACCCAAGGTTTGGCCTCACCAGTGCTGAGTCCAGGCAACGATCCCTTCCCTGCTCCTGCTGCCACACCACAGCTGATCCAAGCCAGGATGCTGGTGGCCTTCTTGGCCACCTGAGCACACTACAGGCAGATTTCCTACTGGGTTAAACTGGTTCCAGCTGCTCACACTGGTGGCAGTGGTGCAGGGTGGTGCTTGTGATAAGGTCTCCCCTCTCCACAAGGTCTCTGCACGGCTCAGCCTTTCCTCTGCTGCCAGCACTTCCAGCCCAACCTGGGAGCTTTAACCACTAAAACACAGCACATTCCTCATCCTGCAACAAAGAGCCAAAGCTCAGCTGCTTTAATTTCCTCTTCAAGCTCCTCCTGCTCCAATTAAAGCTCTGAGCAAACCAGCACTCGGCGCAGGTGCCCGCTTTGTTCTGCACCCGGAGGTGTGGGATGAAGTGGGTTGTAGGTAGAGAAGGGGCAGGAGAACCCCTCCTACCTCCAAAACACACAGAGCAGCTCCTTTACCTTCCCCCAAGGTGGCTTTTCTTCCCCCTCCCCGTTTTTCTATTCTTCCATCACCCTCACTCTACAATTACCAGCGTGAGGGAACAAAGCCAGGCCACTTCCATGAGTGCTTTTCAGCCGGAGAAGAAAGCGGCTCTGCAGAGCTTTGCTAGAAGGTAATAAAAGCATTTAGCATTTTGTTAAGTTGCAGCAACTTTTAAAGAGGATTTCTCCCTTGAAACCTTGCTGTGGGGTTTGGGTTTGGGTTTTTTTTTTTTCCCCTCTCCTTAAAAATAAAAGGAGAAAAGCAAAAAGCAAGTGGATTTGTCGTAACACCTCTTTGGAGGAGAGCTCACAATATGACTTCAATCCAGTATTTATTGCCTCAGAGACAGTCCAAGGCTGAAACTTGGCTGATATAACACACAATTCTGGCAACCTTGGCATCACAAAGAGAATTGGGGGGAAAATAACCCCACAATTGGATAAAGCTCTTTGTTATTTTCTCTTAAGCAAAACTCAGAGCAAGCTTTGCAGTAAGAGGAACCGGCTCTTTTCATTTTTGATTTTGTTCTGAAGCAGTTCATCCATTCAGAGCAGATAAATGTTACTGCAAACACTTACTGAGCTCCTCTGAAACAGGACACTCTTGAAATAAATCACCTCTGCCAGCTCAAGCCGTCGCGAATGTCAAAAGATATTTATGTCACTAAAAATACACAGAATTACAGATAAATCTATATCCTCAAAAACAAAACTAGAAACCTTGAATATGTTTCCCCCAGCTAAAAAAAATAAAAGAAAAAAAGCAGCAGCCCAAGCACTGCAGATGAAGATGAGTCAGAAAATATTGGGGAAGGAGAACACTTCTCTCTAGAGAGAACTCTCCCCTCCAGAAAGAAAACCCCAGAGACACTTTAAAGCATCCACCAGCAGGCATCTGCCCAGCTTTTCTCCCCAGAACACAGCAGCTCCTCTCCCAGTGCATCGTGGCAGCATCCCTGCTCCAAGACAGACTTGGTTTTCTAATGGTCACATGTGTGTCCTGAGGACCTGGTGGGCACCATCCACACCACGACTCTGCTGCCAGCACTGGGTGCTGGGTACCGTGTCCCCCCCCACCCTGCTCTCAGCTGGGGCCAAGTGTCAAAAGATTCTGAGCTGAACGGGGTGTTTCCTCCCATCTCTAAGCAGAGCCAAAAGAAATCAAGCAGATTAAATTCTCTAATCTTTAATTAGTGCCTACTCCACCCCACCCCAAGCAAAACCATCGTGATTCCAAGTCTGACACGCCGGGGGCAACACGAGGACAGTCTGACCCTAAAGAGCTGGGGTCCTCTTGGCAGGGATGCCTTGGGGTGCTAAAAAGCAAAATCACTTTAGAAACAAGTGCTCTGTCAGCACAGGACCACGTGGTCTTCCTCTTCTATATCATGGTCAGCACCTTCACCTCTGCCTGATTGCACCAGGAGATCCCTTCCTCTTCCTAAAGCACCTCAGAGCACCCTTGCTGCAAATTTGAGTTTCAAGCACTGCAGGAGGCTGCTAATTTCTTTTTTTTCTCTGTTAAAAGTCAATAAAATAATACAGCTCTTAATTTGAAGAGCTCTGATAGGACAAGAGGAAATGGCCACAAGTGGCACCAGGGCAGGTTTAGACTGGGTGTTAGGAAAAAATTTCTTCACTGAAAGGGTTCCCAGGGCCTGGCAGAGGGTGCCCAGGGAGGGGGTGGAGTCCCCATCCCTGGAGGGGTTTGAAAGATGGGCAGATGAGCTTCTTAGGGATCTGGTTTAGTATTGGACAGGTGTGGTTGGACTTGATGATCTCAAAGGTCTTTTCCAACCAGATGATTCTATAATTCTATGATTCTATGACTTGGATCCAAAGCCAGCTCCTGCTCTGAGTACCAGCCCAGCCCCAGAGAAAGTGCAGATGCACGTTGCAAAGCCCAGTTCCCCTATTTCCCCTCAGCCTCTTGTGCTTCCAGACTCCACGATGCCTTGGCCATATGGAAACTCCTACTGGTTGCAGCTCAGCACCCATCCCAGCAGGGCTCAAAGCAGGCTCAGGCTGTTTGAGTGGGCAGCAAGTGGCTGCAACACTCAATGAGCCTTCAGACCTGCCTTTCCTCTTCTTCCCTCAACTGCAGCCGAAGCCACTGGGCAGCACCACGCTGGGAGGGAAAAGCTCAGCTCTCAGCAAGAAACCCAGCTCTAACCACCCTGCCATAAATCCTTACTTGAAGAAATCCTCAGCACTTTTATCTTATGTTTCCTTTCCTAAGAGAAAATGATGTTCATAAAGTTGATGACCGGCCCCCACGTCCCTCGTGAGGAAGATGCAAAGATTCGCTCGGCTGCGCTGAAGGATTTATTTGGCGGCTTTGTGGGAAGCAGTAGGATCGTTGGGAAGGGCTGGGAGCCACCTTAGCTGGGGCTGCCAGGCTGCTGAGAGCCCGCTGCCCACCCCGGGGCTGGCATGGGCATCGGGAGATGGTGCAGAGTGACAGCGGGGCTGGAAAGGACTGGGCTTCCCAGTGGGACACAGGAACATGCCTTTGGACCACAGTGGGGAGCCTGGGGCTGGCAGCAGTGCCAGGGGGGACACAGTGCCACAGTGTCCTGCAAGAAGGACCATGGCTCCCCTCACCCCCCTGCCCAATCTCTGCCTTTCACACCACCAAACAGCATCTTCCCCTCTGCCAACCAGTTTCGGGCGATGCCACAAATGCAACGAAGAATGAAAGCCACCAAACTCTCTTTGTGCAGCCCCTGGGTTGCTCCAGAGGGTGCTGGCTGTCCCCTCGCTCCCATCCCTCCCCACAAGCACTTGGAGCCTTCCTAATAACATAGAATCATAGAATGGTTTGGTTTGGAAGGGACCTCAGAGCCCATCCAGTTCCAACCCCCTGCCATGGGCAGGGACACCTCCCACCAGACCAGGCTCCTCATCCCATGCATTCTCCAAAACCTTGTTCTTCCTGCCCTTACTCATCCTGCCCTGGAAGGTGGAGGATGCTGATGCAGAAGCCCCCCTGGCCCTCACCTGTTGAGTGGTTGTGGCTGGTCCAGGCTCAGCGTGGCTTCAGAGCCCTGCCTGGGCTTGTTGCTTCTCGGTGTGGCTCAAGTATGAGAAATGAAGGAGCAGGGAGGGAGATCCACGGGCATTTGGGCCATCAGCTGACTGCCACCACGCTGGTGGTATGTCCAGCTGACAGCTGAGCTTTAAAGGGGGGGGAGAGACACCCTTGGGTGTTAAAGGCAAACAAAGCCGCGTGGGCGAGACGCTCAAGGATGGAGGGAGAAGGAGCCGGTCGCGTGCAGGGCTTCCCAGAAAGTGTGGCCGTGCTCCAGCTCCCCTGTGCAATCATCTCACCAGGAAAGCAACTGGTGTTTTTTCAGGTCTGTTTTCCACTGTACCACTCAAATTTCCCCCCCCCCCCTCCCAGTTTGGCCCCACTGGTGTTTATCATCTCTCTTTGGGAGTGCACTGGGAGCCCAGCTGCTCCCCAACAGGGTGAGGGCAGGGGGCTGGTGGTGGGAGCAGGGTGGACACCAGTTTCATGGAGCTCCCAGTGAAGAAACCGACTGGTTCTTTGCTCCCTATGTGGCAAAAAGGTGCTGGGGTGATGCAGGGAGGATGGGGCAGCGGGGCTGTGGTGGCTGGAGGGAGCTGGGATGCTGTGGGACAGACTGAATCAGAATGTTCTCGGCAAAGGAAAGCTGTTTAGGGCAAAGGGGGGACAAGGCACGAGGCAGGACTTTTGCCCCAAACCACACAGCAGATAAGTGGATCGGGGAGCAGAGCCCAAAGCCACCCAGCCCCAACCCTGCCAACCCTGCCACCAGCCTTGTGCAGGGAAAAAGGGCACCCCAGCACCTTGGGAATGGTGTGGTAATGGAGAAGTCCCAAGGAGCTTCCTGCCAAGGCCAAATTGTCTCCTCCTGCAAGGACAGTTCGTGCCCTCCTTCGGACCCCTTCCAGCCACAGGGAGACAAGCCTGGTGTCCTGGTGTCCTCTCCAGAGTGTGCTGAGGACAATGTGCTCTGGACACGCCGTGCCAGCCACTGCCAGCCCTGTGCAGCCCAAGAAGACAGGACCCAGATATTTAACAGGTTGAGAGAGTTGGGGTTGTTCAGCCTGGAAAACTGAAGGCTCCAGGAAGAAGGTTGAGAACTCACCCTCAATAACGTGTCCCAGGGAAGAGGTGGAGGTTTTTGGTGGGTTCAGGTGCCGTTAAAGGGGGGCAGCAATGTGAGGAAGGGCCCAACCCTGGGGCTGTGTTTGAAGCTGGGGATGCAGACCTTGACCCAGCTGCTGCCTTCTCCATCCCACCTGGACTGTGGTCCTGCTGGGCTTTCCTAGACAGGGCTTAGCACTGAAACCCCTGGCTCTCCTGAGACAGAGGGCACAGGGGACACAACCCAGAGATATCCCAGGGCTAAAGCATCTCCTGCTCTTCAACAAGCCAGAGGTGATGACTCCAACCACCTCTCCTGTGCAGCTGGAAAGGGCTCAGCATCACAGGATGGGGTCCCACACATCACTGCTCGGCATCATGGACCATCCCAGCAGCACACACACACTGATTCCCTGCATCAGTCCCCTAAGTCAGGCTGGTCTTGACATTTCTTCCTCCTTTTCCTCTCCCCTTTTCCAGGACAGACAGGGCAGGGCAGGTTTTCCCCCTCCCTATGCCTATGACAAGGGTGGAATGGCCAAGCAGCCTCTACATCCCTTATTATTTTGGAGCACGTTGCTCCAAAAGCCCCCCAAAAAGAGAAGCCAAGCCAGTCTGCAACTCCCAAACACTTCATGCTTTAAATCTAATCGTTATTAAGCTGGTGGGAGAGGGCTGGGACCACACTGGGGGGGCAGAGAGGGGCAGAACCGAGCACCCAGGTTTGCCCAGTGCGCCCAGTTTGCCCAGTGTCCGGCTGCTGCAGCACTTCACCAGTGCACACCTTTCTCCTTGGCAGAACTCGGTGCTGCTGGATATCAGCTGTATTTTTGATGCTTGTGCTAATTGAAGCAATCTCATTTTTATGTCGGGTGCATTGCTGGGCTGGGAGAAATGTCCTTTGCATTAAAACAAGTGCACGGAGGATGCCTGAGCCCGGCTGAGGGGTCCTGGGCTGCCAAGAGGCCACAGAGCCTCAGAGGCAATTACTCAGCCTCTCGTAAAAAGTAGAGAGCTCTAAGGGGAGAGCAACCCTGGCTCATATTAAAACTATGCTAATTAGGAACTAATTACGGGCACAAAGATATTATTACCCTTGGCTAGGCTGCAGGCTGGGTCCTGACGCCAAAGCTCGCCCAGCTGGGCACGGTGGGCACGTTGTGATGAACAAAAGGGGAGGCCAAGGCTGGAGTGAGCCAGGGTGCTTGGTTCCAGCTGCTGGGTAACCTCAGCACAGCTCAGCCTCATCCTGACGTGACCCGTGCGGGGCCCTTCTCGTATGAAAGGACTAAATTTATCTCTCCAGGAGAGCTGGAGTGAAGCTGTGTGACTGAGGTTTGCCTTCATAGGGAAGGAAAAGCAGTTAAAGACCATCACAACCTGCTGAGGACACACAGGGAGATGACAGCACCTCTGCTCTGCTCTACCCATCGTTTCCCCACCCTGCCAACAGTGCAGGTTTTTCCCTTTTCCACCCCCAAAGGCTTTGCGCCTTCCTTAAGTCATAAAATGATAGAATGACCTGAGTTGGAAGGGACCCAAAAGGATCATCAAGTCCAACTCCTGTCCCTACACAGGACACTCCCAGCATTCACCCTGTGTGACTCAGGGCTGTTGATTCATTCTCCACTCTCTCCTTGGTCAGGCAGTGGTGCCAGATGGGAGTAGGGACGTGGTGACATCAGGACATCCCCGTGGGCCCCAGCTGGGTCACTGCCTGGCCCAGAGGCAGCCCCAGGGCTGGCAATGCCCTTCACGCTGGGGATGATGGATGCTGCATCACCGATGGGTGCTGGAGCCTCACCCACCTGCTGGCAAATGCACGTTTACTCCTCGTTGAGGTGTCATTGCTGCTGGTGGCACCTTTGGGACCCCAGGTTGGAAGCAAAGCAGGAGCTGCTCTCGCAGACAGAGCAGAGGGACTTCCCCCAGGACCTGTTTCTGGGCTGTTTCATGTGGAAGCAGCTGAGCTGCACACTGTGAGACCCATCCTGCTCCCAGCAGCCTCTCCCCACCCTGGGCTGTTTTCCTCTGCTGTTGCTGGTTGAATGCCAGGAGCTGTTTTGGACGTAAACACCAAATGCAGCCCTCCAAGAGGTCACTGGGAATTGATAGGGGGCAGGCGGTCTCCTCCATCAGAATGAGATCAGCAGAGGCTCCAGTGTCCCCCTGCCATCCCACAGCACATTCCCGGGGGGCTCCTGCTGTGCCAGGAGCTGGGGAAGGGAAAGGAGGGAGGTCCCAGGGTGCAGAGATGAGCGTGAAGCCAAGCAAGGTTCCTACAACACACTGGGAGTCTCCTCGTCTTGGAAAACCACTTCAAAGACCTCAGTGAAGTCAATACAACTTGAATAAATGAAATTTGAGAATTGGAAGCAAAAGGCTTTGCCCCAGACCTCAGCAGCATCACAGAAGTGTCCCTACAAAACTGATTTGCTGCTTTGAGGTCTCTGGTCCCTGTGTTTGGAGGCTGCTGTGCAGCTGCTGGCAGTCCCCTGAGGGGCAGGGATGTGGGGACAGGACTCACACCTTGCTCTGCTGTAGCTGAGGTCTGTGCATTGCTCACGACACCTCACCTGGAGCCCAGCAGTCAGCTCTGGAGTCCTCAGCACAGGAAGGAGATGGAACTGTTGGAGCAAGTCCAGAGGAGGCCACGGAGATGATCCAAGGGTTGGAGCCCCTCTGCTATGAGGACAGGCTGAGAGAGTTGGGGTTGTTCAGCCTGGAGAAGAGAAGGCTCTGGGGAGACCTTAGAGCAGCCTCCCAGGACTGAAAGGGGCTCCAGGAAAGCTGGGGAGGGGCTCTTGATCAGGGAGGGCAGGGATAGGGCGAGGGGAAATGGTTTTCAGCTGAAAGAGGGGAGACTGAGATGAGATTTTAGGGAGAAATGTTTTGCTGTGAGGGTGGGGAGGCCCTGGCCCAGGTTGCCCAGAGCAGTGGTGGCTGCCCCATCCCTGGAGGTGTTCAAGGCCAGGTTGGATGGAGCTTGGAGCCCCCTGATCCAGTGGGAGGTGTCCCTGCCCATGGCAGAGGGATGGAACTGGATGGGTTTTAAGATCCCTTCCAACCCAAACCAGTCTAATTCTATGGTTAATGTGTACAAACCCCTTTTGCAACACCTCCCTGGAGGTGTTCTTTAAAGGTTGGGTGAAGTCACGGTGAAACCCCGCGGGAGGCTTTGGGGAGTGATTGTTTCAGACAGGAGCCGTGCTGGAGGGAGGCCCCTTCGGGCAGGACTCTCTGGCCACATTATTCCTTCTCCAATTCACGTTGATCTTCCCAGGAGAACTGGCACAGCACCCTGACTCCGCACCCCATAAATAAGGGGCAGCTTCAGCTGTCGTGTCAGCAGGAGACAAAAAAACCCCATTTAATGGAAAAGGCTTTAAATGGAAGCAGGAAATGAAATAAAAAAGAAAGATAAAGGGCAAATTTTATTTTAGATTCCTTGTTGGTACATATTTTCCTTTCTGACAGTAAGGGGATGCGATGGCTTTATCAGCCCCACCGGTGGAGAAGTTATTTATAGAAACTTAATACTTGGCAAGGGAGTGGGAGAGGGGGGTGTTGAGCTCTGGTAAGGAGAACAGGGCAGGGGGGATGAAGGACCCTGCTATTCCAGTTTCTTTGATGGGACCTGGGGTTCTGGGAAAAGTGCTGGTGCTGCAGGAATTATCAATGCAGTTTGTGCAGAGCAAGCAGGAGCTTGGTGGGGAGCGCGGCGTGAGACAGGGCTGCTCCGCTTTCGAGAGAGCAGAGAGAGGGGGGACCCGGGGGAAGGTATCACAGAGAACCTCCTGGCAGCTCGGTTCAAAGCAAAACATCCTCTGGCACGTGGAATTGCACCAAACCAAAGAGCATTTCCTAACCTTGAATGTGTTTCAGCTGTAACTTAGCAACGTGGAGGGGGTGAAAGCATCGGAAGAGGAAGGCGGGTTCAGAGCAAGGATTGAGCCCTGCAGGTGGAAATCTCCCCCTCTGTCATCCAGAGCTGGGTTATGAGATGAATCCAACATTCCTCTAACCAACCACGAGTGAGTCAGCCGTGTCCACAGCACTCACACAACGATGATTCACGGCCTGCTCGTGCTCCCGGAGCAGCCTTTGAAGGATTTGAAAGGCGTGGTGGCACATGGGCTGAGTCACGGGCACTCGGCTGAGGGAGGAATTGAGAACACTCAGGGAAACAGACACTAAAGACAATGCAAGACTGGGCAGCAAGAGGTGCTGATGTGTCTTCTACACACCAGGCAACCTTGGGTGTCTGGCAAATGGATTCAGCCTTGACTTTCAGCCTTTATCTCTGACATAATATTCCCTTGTTGCCTTCCAACCCAAACCATTCTATGATTCTATAAAAAGAACCTTGAGTAACCAAACGTTTATAGATAACAAAACACCACGAAGAGAGTGAACCTGAATGTCAATCTTCTTTAAACACATTCCCTGATGGACATTGCCACCAGTTGGCCTTTGAGGTCAAATTTCAAACCTTTGTCAGAGACATCCCAAGTCCCTCCATACTGAGGGCTTTGCTTCTTAAAAAGCTGTTCCAGGTTTGTCTGCCTCTGGAAGCCAGATACCTGCTGGAAGGTTCACTTTGGTGCAATTCGAGCTTCCCACCAGCTCATCTTCTTTCCAAGCCAACATTATTGCCTTGAATTTTTGGGTGTGAAGGTTTTCAGGAAGAAGAGCAAACAGATGCGTGCGCTCCCCAGCCCCAGGAGGTCAGGACCGTGCCCTGCTCTTTCCCACCACCAGAGAAGGGACTCTCCCCACGCAGAGGTCCGTATCAATGCTCAACTTCTGCTCCTCTTCAGAGCTCTGAATCTGAAAAGTAAGAAGGCTGAGTCCATCTCCACACTAGCATGTCTTCTCCTGCTATTCTGTGTGACTCTGTCTGAATCTGTGCCTCATTTGAAGCCAGAAAATGCTGCAGCCTTTATCCTTGACATAAATATTCCCCGTTCAGAGCGATGTGCAATGGCCTTGCTTGAAGAGTGTTAACCTTCGGGACACAAGGAGGGAAGCCATGTGGCCAATGGCCAGCAACAGCCTAGGATCAAGGGCTGGAAGGGACATCCACCCCCCCCCCCCCCACATATCCAGCACCTCCCTCATTCCCAGTCTTCCCACACCATCACCTGGCACTTCATACCCCAAAAGCAGGCGAGCGAACCACGGCCCAAGGATGCTGCACGACGGAGCATCGGCCGCCCGGGCCAGGGTCAAGACTTCCTGCAGCAGCTGTGGAGTCCAGACACCCAGTGGGTGAGGGATCTGCCTTTGGAGAACAACAGCAAAGCACACAGAGCTCGAGACACCGTGGACTTATTGCACCATCCACTCCCTGCTTTAAATAACCGTGTTATTACGGGCTGCAGGAACAACGATCAACCTGCTCAACTGATATTTACAGTTTCACAACCCTCCAAGCTGTCAATCTCTACAAAACGCTGCTGCACGAGTTTAACTGCTTCCCATACACACCTCTGCTTAATGCCAACTGTTCCCAAAACACAGGTTTAATTTGCAAATCAAACACTTGAGACTGCTGGCTATTGCACCAAGATCACCGACTGCCACCACGATCCAGGCTTCTCATTACCAAGCCACCTCATTCCTAGAAACCACGAGCTCCCTGGAGCAGGATCTATTTGATCTGCATGAGTGAAACCAGTTGGAACAATCTGTGACTCCTCAATAAAAAATAAAGGTAACAATTTACTTGTAATAAAATTTATTTCATATATTGGTTTACAGAGCTAAGTTGGACAAGTAATAAACAGCACCAAGCCAGAGAAACTTATTCTACAAAACCAAGTTTAATAATACAAAAAGATAACTGCAATGCAACTCTTCACTCCTGGATTTGGATGGTTAAAAAAAAAACAACCCAAACCCCACAAATAGTTTAAAAAGGCTTAAGAACGTAGGCACCAGTGTTTGCAAAAATTGCTATGGCAGCAGTGAAGATCTGGCTGCAACACTTCAGAAGAATCAAGGCTGCCTTCTCTCTAGGCCCTATGTTCTTAACAGTGGAAGAAGAGGGTCAGTGCCTTGAAGACAGCTTTGAGTCTCCTCTTCTATACAAACACCTCCCCTTTGTAATAGAAAAGAAAATAAGGGAAGAGCCAACTCCACACAGGATATTTCCCACTTAATGGGAAAGACCTCCTCGTGTTTTGTTCCTGGAGAAGTCTGCTCTCTCCACTCATTGCTGACCACCAGTGGGAGGGATGGAAGGAGTCTATGGAGCCCTTCCCCACGGGTGGAAAACCCCACCTAAGCCAGCAGTGGGGCCAAGTGCAGGCTTTGTACTGGGAGAAGAGCAGGGACTGGCACCTTGCACGTGGCATCACCAGCCTGCAAAGCGGGGAGCAGAGCTCTGGCAGCACCCCAAGCCAAGCCAGAGCCTGGCAAGGACACTCTCTGAGCATCCAGTGCCAGAGCTTAATGGAAGCATTCACACCGTGCCCAGGATCCTAAGGAGAACATCTACTGCTGACAGCAGTTCAAACCAACGCTGCCTCCTCTCTGCAGGTTCTGAAGCCAGAAATGAGTCCTGTCCCTGCTGTCCCAGTGGTGAAATGGACGGTTGTCTGACAGTCCTGGGAAGAGCAGATCAGCAGCACCTCTGCCAGCCTAAACTGCCACAAACCAGTGCCGTTTGCTTCAAAACAAACATTCCTCTGCTGGATGTAAGAAGTGACTTGAGTAACCAAACACTTATAGATAACACGATGAAGAGCATGATGAATATGAATGTCAATCTTCTTTAAACACATTCCCTGATGGACACTGCCACCAGTTGGCCTTTGAGGTCAAATTTCAAACACCTCACCTTTGTCAGAGACATCCCAAGTCCCTCCATACTGGGTATGCATTGGGCTTTGCTTCTTAAAAAGCTGTTCTAGGTTTGCCTGCCTCTGGAAGCCAGATACCTGCTGGAAGGTTCACTTTGGTGCAATTCCAGCTTCCCACCAGCTCATCTTCTTTCCAAGCCAACATTATTGCCTTGAATTTTTGGGTGTGAAGGTTTTCAGGAAGAAGAGCAAACAGATGCGTGCGCTCCCCAGCCCCGGGAGGTCAGGACCGTGCCCTGCTCTTTCCCACCACCACGCAGAGGTCCATATCAATGCTTGCTCAACTTCTGCTCCTCTTCAGTGCTCTGAATCCGAGAAATAAGAAGGCTGAGTCCATCTCCACACTAGCATGTCTTCTCCTGCTATTCTGTGTGACTCTGTCTGAATCCGTGACTCATTTGAAGCCAGGAAGTCCACAGCTCTCTCCCACACCCGCTTCATTTTTTTCCTGCGAGAAACAGCAAGAAAATAAATCAGAATCATATCCTCATTGTGCTTTCCTGCTTACAGCAACTGTGGCTGCTGATCAAGCTATCACTAGCTGCCTCCTGTTCCCTCTGCAACAGTAAAGGAGATTAAACCAGAATTCTAGTTTAGAGGCAATTTCAGGCCAGGACACGAAACCGCAGACCCTGCCTGGAGGAGAAGAGGAGAAGACCCTCTGTCAGCACCGGTAATTGATGGCTGCCCTGAGTTTCAAGCTCAATTTGTACTGCAAAGGGACTTGATTAGCAAACTGCCCTCACCCTTCCTGCACAAAAGAGATCCCTCAGTCCAGGGAGGACAAACTGAAGTTTGAATCGCTGTCTGCTAATTCTGGGCACCGAACACACCGCTGGGTTCAAACCAGCTGAAATTCCCACTAGCAGGAGAAGGAGTTCTGCAGGTGATAAAGAGTGAGGATGTTTAAGACTTGGCAGCACACGTAGCATTTTGTGTCATCAGGAGAACAAAGCAGCTCCATTTAATGAGAACTTCAAGGAACAACACTGCAGAGTTGGAGCAAGTGACACATAAACCAGGAGAACCAGGCTGGAGCCCCCCGGCCCCACCACTGATGGAGAAACCACCTCGCCCACACTTCCTTTTCTAAAAAGCACCAGAACCAGCCATCTCGCTGTACCTTCCTTCCAAAGCTGCCCAACTCCAACTGGTAACTTTCCAGGCACAACCACTTTGGAAGAGCCTCCCAACAGCCTGTTTTGACTCATGGGAAGGTTTGCTCTGAAAAGCACAGCACCTGCCTGGAGAATAAAGAGCGATGGCTGAGAAAGAGGACAGCATCCTACACACGTTAGATGAGGGAGAGAAAATCAGATGCTCTGTGCCCCAGCAAAACAAAATCCAATTACTGTTTGATAGTCACACCCGTGTGACTGCACAAAACACCAGCTCTGGGACTGTCACATCAATCTGCTGCAGGTTAAAGCATGGCCTGAGTTATGTCAAAATACTTTATAAACTGAAAAGCCAGACAGACTCCTCTTGCTGTCCAGCTTCCCATCATTTGTCTGCCCATGGTGTGTTGCCCTGTAACTGGGTTTTTGAGCTGAGCCCAGTAACATCTTGCTGACAGCTCTGCTTAATGAACAGAACCCAGCTCACCTGCTCTGTGGAGGGATGAGGCTGTCCCGAACGTGGACGATGCCGACGTAGGGGTAACGCTCCAAATTCCGTTCCCATTCCTTGTAGTGGTCCTGGACAACAGCTGGAGGGCAGGAGGACAAACCAGTGAGATTTCAACATTGCAGAGAGGAGAACAGGGCTATCTGCATGTACAGAGCTACTGGATCCTACCTATGATCTTCTTCACCATTTCATACATGGCTTGTTCCTCTTCCTCCATCTTCCGCCAGCGATACCTAAGGAAGATCAGGATCCCCCAAAGAGCCATCAGACCTAGAAGAATGAAAACCAAATGGAATTCAGTACCTGACAGATGTGTACTTGCTGCATGCCAGCAGTTTTATTTCTGACACTGCTTCTCCCAAGAGGCAGCTTTCACCCCCTGCTACCCAGGCTTGCTCTGGAACAGAATCCAAGCAATTCATTTTGTTCACCGGTGCAGCTGCGTCCCGCAAAAACCTTGGTGCTGACAACACCTGCAGCAGAACAGCACACGTGGATGTGGGAAGAGGTGGGCAGAGGCCTCATTACAAAGGCTCTTCCCCACCACCACCACCACCAGAAACCTCAGCACAACCCCAGGGCTTCAATTCTCCAAGTTCCAGAGCTCTCTCTTTGCTAGAGGCCTCCCCCATGATAATCACTTTGGAAGACTGTCAGGCTTCGCTGCTCAGAAGATAAGGAAATAAAGCCTGGGGCTCCAGCACCAGCCTGAAATTCAGGAGATCTATACAGAAGGTTTAGCATTGACAAATGCCTCCGTTACTACATGAGTTCACTTTAGTATCTGGGTTTCTACAATAAACACTGCTAACCCCTTTCATCCCCACCTTGTCTGGCCAGATTATAAACTCTTCTAGTCAACAATCTCTCTCGTTATCACCTCGCTCAGGAAGACCTCTATCTCAGCTAGGGCATGACAGACTATTCCAATAAAACCTCTAACACTGAAATGCTACAAGTCATTATTAAAGAGGCCAGAAGCTTTTGCAGCTTAGTGCCACAACAGAAAGGAACCCGAATCTTTCAGGTAGGTTAACACAGTTATTTTGCAGCCCACAGTAATGGGTACTCAGCAATACCCAGAGAGCTAATCAGCAGGCTGATTTAAAGTAAGCCTTAAGCACTCACAGCACAAGAGCAGGCCTACAGGTCTCCCTCTGCTGCCAGAACAAAGGTTAATTAGAAATTAGCTCATCGGCAGATTTATTTCAGCTGTTAGTAATATCACAGGGCTGGGAGAATGTGTGTGCACTCCAGTTCAAGTTTACAGCCAGCAAGGGGAGAAGCTGGTTACTAATGGGGATGACTTACTCCAGAAAAACAGGAAAAGGTTCATAATGGCCGTGACCACTGCCCGACGGAAACGGCAGCCGAGCCCCATCTGAGGATGGGCTGATTCAAGGCAGAACACTTCCTCCACTTTAGTAACCGGTTCCGAAAGGTCTCTGCCTTTCAACCTGATGGGAAGAGGCAGAAAATCTTCACTGAAGAGAGCAGACACTCCAACTGCAGTCTTTAATCAAGACAGGGAGAACAAAACAGCCTGCAGATGCAGTAACTCGTTCTGTACACCACACAGAAAATAACCCGACACCCTTGCAGCTCCTCTCTCCACGACATTTTGGGACTGGCTGCTTAGCAAGGAATGGATACGGCTTCAGAAAAGGCAGCAAGGCTGGAAACTCCCACTGGTAAACTGAAGTCTCCCTCTGCAGACTCTCTGACAGCACCTCTCAGCGTGGAGAAGATTAAACTTTAAATTGGATTCCCACCTCCCAGCACAGAGAAATGGAAATGTTTACTGAGTCACTCATCGGCAATTGCAGAGAGAGAGCGGTTGAGGGAGAGCGCGAATGTCCACCGAGGTTGCGCTGTTTCCCTCAGTACAGATGAGCATAAATAGTTTAGCTAAGAAAGTGACAACGCATCAACTGCATCTGCAGTGAGACCAGACTCACCCTCGGAAAGCATTCCTGGTAAAATCAGGAACACATCCTCCTGCAGCATCACTTCTACGCACCCGCTGTGCATTCCAGCTCGCTGTGAACTCACTGCTTCACACACAGATCCACACTGATGTGCTTTCCTTATTACTCTGAGCCACCAGGCACCAAGTAATCCAAGTGAGAGCCATCAGGAATTGGACTAACAGGGATTTTATTTTTTTAAGCTCCTGATTCATTCTAGGTTTGCAATGAATAACCTATTAGACAAAGACACTTCCTCAATTTCCTAGAGCACCGCTCACGAACTGCTGACAGCTTGTATTTGGTTATTGGATTCCACAGTAGCTGGAGATGCACAGTTGTTTTCCACCCCCTTGTCTTATTTACAATCCAAATTCCATGAAAATATTTAAAACAAGCAGCAGAACCACCCGGTGCAGAGCTCATTTTCAGTTCTGCCTCTCAGACTAGCACCTAGAAAAATAATTTCACGTAGTGCTTGCTAAAAATGCCACCCGCAGGGTTTTAAGCGTGCTGAACGCTCACCCTGCACACTCTGAAAGTGGATCCATCTACCAGGGATGCTAATTATAAAAACCAAAAAAAATGGGAGTATATTGTATCACAGGGCTCCTGAAGTGAGCAGTGCTCCTGTATAAAACTATGAATTTTAACACTCTGGATCTCAGCCCACCTACAAATCCAAACGTGCCGCTAAGGAAGCTCCGTCCTGCCCTGGGAATGCGGCGCACGCCAATAATCAAAGCAGGAGAGGCTGTCTGATCCTTAGATCACAGCAGCAGCTGCAGAGATACTGCAGAGAAAAATCGAGCGATGGGAATTCATACGAGCCGTGCCCACCAACTCCAGCGTTACTACTGCTACAACTCATTTAATCAGAGATACATTTAGAATGTTAAAATGCAAACAAATGTAAGGCTTCAGAGTTAACACAGACTGAAGGCAGCCCACACTTCCCAGAGGAAGATAACGATGTCTGTGGATAACAGGCTTTCATCAGGTTATGGGCCGAATGATGTATTTTTTATTTGAAAACCTAGTATTTCTGCTATTTCTCATGTAATGAAGGGACTGCTGGCTGAGAAACCCAAGAGAAAAAAGCCCCAGCGATGACTGACCAACACCCCACACAGTCAGTCAGACCATTCATTCATTTTAACATGTACTGTATCTTCTGCCAGAAAGACAAGTGACACTGAAGCAAAGATACCACTCAACAATCCACTTTCTTCCTCATCAGGAATTGCTCCAAAGGATCTCAAAGCACAGCTGATGTCACCTACTGAGGAGACCTTTTGGTCAGAGGATGCAGCTCCACAATGTACTGAAGCTCTGTCTACAGTAACTGTGCTGAAGAAAAGCTATGTTGGGAAAAGTGAGTGTATGGGTACGTTTAACAAACGTGTTTTAGTCACAGGGCCGTGGGCAGGACACCAGGAGCACCTCTGCCAAGCCCTGCAGGAAGCACAACATAACCTTTGATAAGCAGAAGCAGCCCTGACCCAGATTTATGCCTCATCTGCCAGACGGCGCGTTCGTGAACGCAATGTCCCCCAGTGCAAAGGCTGGGAAACAGCCTCCCCAGGAGTGAGCTCAGATGCCAGTTTTTGCTACAGGGCTGTACTCTTCCTTGGGAAGTTTGCCCAGCAAGCACTGACAAAGCCAATTCCAGATTATCTCCTGAAATCTGCCGAGGTACCGGAGCTTTTAGGACACCCCACAGAGGCTGTCACAACACATATCAGCCAACACCAAGAAACACAACTTGGACACGGTGGGCTTCCACTTACCATATTCCTAAATCCTTGTTACTGTTCAGTATCCAGTGCAGGGCAGCTTCAAACTTCTGCGGGGAACTGCCAGTTATATTCTGTTCAGATGAAAACCCATAAGAAGATTACTTCTCTATTCATTTAAAATACCAAACAACATTATTTCATTACAGCAGTGGGGGAATTCACTCTATGTGGCCTGTCCCTAGGTTAAGCCTAATCATAATTCTGCAAACTGGAAAACTAAATCTGAAGGTCTGCCTGGACTAAAGTCTTCTGACTGTGGCAGATGATGCATGAAGCACTCTACAATAACACTATGCCAGACTGTTAAGGCTAACCACTAACTACAACATAATCTTACTGACAGTTTACCACGAAAGAAATGGAATGCTACATCCAAGCAGTCTGTCTTCTGACACTTTGGGGTATAGAAAAATCCTTCTTCTGCCCAGCCCTCAATCCAGGGAAATTTCTGGTTTCAGAAGACTGATGACTATGGTGAAACAACAAAGCATTACATTAGATTTACAGGAGCTGAAGCAGAGGTGTAGGAGAAGATTAGTTTCAAGAGAACTGCTGAGAACAGGACTGGCCAAAGGGGAAGCCAGAGATATGGGAAAGAATCAAAACAGGATGAGGAAGTAAAACAGATGGTGAATTGCTTTAGTATCTATTATTTATTGCCTGGTAAGAGGCTAAGCACTACGTTATAACAATAGCTGTTCACAGCCCACTCACCACCACGTGATCCTTTGCTTCAGTAACCCAAATGCATTTGCTCTTTAGATTCTCAGGGTTTCCACATTCAAAATTACCTGGATAAAGAAAAATTAAGTCAAATAGAAATAATGGTTTGGGAAAAAAAAAAAAAAGCCCTTGAACAGCTCAGAAATACACAGAACTGTCTGGAACTGCTATCCTTTAAAATTGGCTACAGCTCTGGGCAAAACGATTACAAGGTAAGATTTATACTGTAGGCAGGTAAGATTATGACTGTTAATAAAATGCTCAGCCACTGCATATAGGTTGGATGAGGGCAATCAAACCTCACGTTTCAGTGTGTGAGCAACTCAAAAGAGAATGAAGGGAAAAATTGCTTCTCCCCCTTGCAGAGTACAAACCACCTCTCTGACCTAACGCCCTGCAGAGGGGCTCCTTCCCCCAGGTATCAAGGACTGTGGTGTTGGAGTTAATGATCAGCACCGAAAATGCTTCTAAGAAGCCTAAATCACAGCCACAGCTTCTACCCAGGCACAGAAATGCTGGCAAGGAACTGAATCTTCTAAATCCAGCTTTACAAAGTTGACTAAACAAATATGCTAAGAGACTGTAAAACTGGTGGAAATTTCACAGGTGTCAAAGCTGGATTTTCAGAAGATTTGGAAATTCCGTGAAGCTCAAGTATCTAAAGGATTCAGCCTTACTGAGGCCTGAGATCTAGAAAATGGAACTTAAGTGCTTTTATTGACTGCTATACATCTTGCTGAATGAGTTTTCACTCGTCCACTGAACTTCTAGCAGCTTTCTCTATCACAAAATACCAGTCATGGACTGGATTTGCTCATACACAGTAGAGACTGGTTGGCTCCTCAGCTAGGAGAGCCCGTCTTACTCTGCACTGAGGAAAGAGAGAGAGGTGCTCACAACATCAGCTGCCACATTTCAGCAGAGAATTGGCAATTTCTTAAGTTGCTTTAACTTTATTTGTAAGAGCACATCAGCTTACATTTCCTGGCTTCGAGTGTCCTGAAGCCAATTTCAAGATGCTGGTAGAAAAAGAACCATAAATCTGAATATTTCTACCTCAAATTCCCAACATATCAAGTGTAAATAAGGACCACTCTGCAAGATGATGCATTAGCTAAGCACTTCCTCAGAATAAAAATAAACACATCGTTTGCTATTTTTCTATTACCTGACTTTCTCAGAGCTCTTCAAGTGGAACTGACTGTTCCATAAACCTTTCTCTTCAAATAGAGGTTAAAAACGTCCAGACAGCTGGGAGAGGCAGTTTGCTGCATGCTCCCAAGTGCTTTATAATGACAATTGGAACTTACCAGCTTGTACAGACAAGTAGTTATACAACTCGTGCAGCACATTCATTATGATGTCCTTCTGTTTAGTTTGACAGAACTGAAAATCAGAAACAGATAAGAAACATGAACAGAGCAGCAAGCAACAAGACAGTAGTCAGAACAGCTACAAACACCACATCAAAACACCAGCAGAGGGGTTTGGCTCAGTCACGTCCAACTCGTTTGATTTAAACACTCCAGCAGCAAAGATCTGTAGTTTTGGACTCAAAAGTAAATTAGTGCACCCTCCAAAGGAGCCAACCCCTGCCCAGACTGCAGCACCAGACACCCCCTCTGACCAACCACAGATGCATTCTTTGCCTCCAGAACATCACAGGAGGGCTACTCTAACTCTGAAGCTGATAGATTTTCTCCCTCCTGATAATATATTGTGACAAAGGCAACAGGGCTGTACAAACACTTTATGATGGAGTCCAGGGAATCAGCTGGATTAAATCTTGCGTTGCTAACGCTGAACACAGCTTTATTGCAAACCAATCTCACTGCTGTTACAACTACTAAAGACTCTGATTCACATGCTTGGGAATTTAAATTTTAATCTTTTGGAGTCTCATACAGTCCTGATTTAATCTGGTCTATTAATTCCAACTCATCGAGTCATCGTTTCTGTGTAAAATGACAGAACTAATGATTTTACAGTGATATCTGAGGGAGTTACCTAGAATAATTACTCTTCTGTGAGAATGCCCTATCCACAATACTTGAAGATAAATTAATATATGCTTACATCATCCGTTCTTCCATCACAATCCACAGGTAAGAGATTAACTGTGAGAGAGAAGGGGAGGGCAAATTAGCCAGCTGCAAAACAAGAGCTTTGATCAAGAAAGTAATTATCTTTTTAAAAGAAGGCTCTGCTTTAAAGCCTGATTCTGCTGTTGTTAATCTCACTCCACACAGCACCTTGCTTTGCACAGAGCGCATTCAAAGAGGGGCTTTGGTAGGCAGAGCTGAAAGCAAAACAAATAAAATGGGTGCAAATTATGAACCTTGGAAAATAAAAACTGAGGCCTGAGTGTTTTAACAGCTCCTGTTTAAGTAGATGTTCCGTGCTCATCTACCACCCGCTGCTTTGCACTCCTCTTTTACACTCTCGTAACGCCATTCGCTGCACGCCACGGTCACCTGAAATATCACGGTGATAACAGGGGTTTCAATCAAGCCTCCTCAAGGCAAAAGCAGAGGATTTATTTTAGTGGGAGCTGTTAGCTCTGCAGATTATGGCCTCTGGTTTAACAGCTCCCTTCCTCCCGACAATTGGATACACACCAGCGACCCGTGAACCCGCAGTACTTCCCAGCAATCCTAACTACCAGAGGATTTAAAGTTCTTGCAGCAGTGCTGCAAGGCCTCTTGCTCCAAAATACCACTGGTTTTGAAACATCTAACAGGGCCATAAATTGTGCATTAGAAATTCAATGACATTGGACAGTTGTATTCTGACTTTGAGAAGGCCAGGAGCAGCTTTCCCAGCCTACATTAAGTACACAAGCACCTCCAGGCACAGGGTGTCGAGCTTTGGGACTCACACCTTCCCAACCACACCCCAAACCTCTCCTTTCAGTTCAAAGCCACGAAGTGAGAGCACTTCCAGCTGCTGGGGAACTCTGCCTTAAAAAGCACGTGACAGGGAAGCCCCTTTTCATTTCTCACTGAAGCTCTGTCTGACTCAAAGTGCCAAAGCATCAATCCAACCACTGCACTTCCAGGTGGCCAGGATAAAGGCCAGGAAGGGCTGGGCTTTGCAGAGGCCAACACTAAAACCACACAACAGGCAATCACACAGACATTATTTTACACAAAGGACAAGCATAAAATACATCCCTGTCCTAGCAGCAATGTCACTCTCCATAAAATGCATGGCTTTGGAGAACCAAAGGCCAAACTCATTTGAAATAAAGCACCCAGTTGACTTACTTTCCAAGACTAACAAGGTCTCCCATGGACAAGGGGAGAGGGAAATGAGGAGAGAAGCAGAGATGCCAGGTTACAGCAATGAGAATGATAAATGCAATGGCAATGGAAGTAATAAAGGGAAAACAGAAAAGAAAGGCAAACAATAAAGTTTAAAGACAGGATTAAACCAGTGCACGTACAGTTCTCCTCTCTGCTGTCAAGCCAGCCCGACCCAATCATCTTCACCATGAGGATGCCAAGAAAAACCAGCAGCAGCAAAAAGCTGGCGAGGCAAAGGAACTGGGAGAGGTAGTATTCGAGGCCTTTGCTCTTTCTTTCTGGCTGCTGCTTTGGGGCTGACCGTAACAAGTGCGTGCGGGCTGTTACCCCCTGTCCTGCTCCTGACGTTTCCCACCAGCTCCGCGAGGCCAGCCCTGCATCACTTGGAGCCCTCCATGGGAACCGCCGGATCAATGCCCCTCCCCAGCCGCCGGTGTTCAGCTCCCTGTCTGCCTCATTCCGAACACTGGAAGCCAAGTCCTCTTTCCCTCTCCCAAACTGGTGACTCCCGTGTCCTGCTGAGGTGCCCCAGTGGGTGCTGGGTCTCACTTCACTTTCCCGACTCCACAAGCTGTTGGAGGAGAGCCCTTTCCTTTCCCCTGCAGTATCCCACTGAGCTCGGGAGCTCTGCCCCCCAATTCCTCCTCCTGACACGCCCCAGTGGCTCCTGGACTTCAGATCTCCACTCTCATCGCTGGAAAAGGGTTGGGAGCTGAGCCCTCCGCTCCTGCCCCAAGAGGACGAGCTCAGCCCCCCAACCCCATCCAGGGATGTCCCTGACCCCGCTCTGACGTTGGGCCTCCCACTCCTCTCCGCAGATGGGCTCCACTGGGAGTCTGACCCCCGAAACCTGTCCACAGACGGCTTCAACCCTGTGCTGAGCCCCCCACTTCTCTCTGTCGACGTGCCCCACTGCGACAAGGACCCTGAGCCCCGAAACCCATCCAGGGCTGGATCTGACCCAGCGCCCAGCTCCTCCCTTCTCTCAGTGAACGTGCTCCACTGGGATGTGGTGCTCAGCCCCCCAGCCCTACCCAGGGACCCCCCCAGCCCTGTTCCGTGCCCCCCGCCCCTCTCTGCAGACGTGTCCCACTGCGACGGGGTGCTCAGCGCCCCAAGCCCACCGCGGGGCGCCCCCAGCCCAGTTCTGAACCCCCCACCCCTGTCTACAGACGTGTCCCACTGTGATGTGGGGCTCAGCCCGCCCAGGGGCGCCCCCAGCCCGGCCCCGAGCCCCCCACCCCTCTGTATCGAGGTGTCCCACTGCGATGTGGGGCTAAGCCCCCCAAAGCTCTGCCGGCCCAGGCCCCCGCCTCGGGCTCCCCGGGACAGCCCGCCACCCTCTCCAGACGTCCCCCAGCGTCTCCCCCCTTCCTCCTCCTCCTCCTCCTCCTCCTCCTCTTCCTCTTCACTGTCGGGGCCGGGCTGGGGGCCGGGGCGCTGCCGCGAGGGCGAGGCCTGCTGCGGCCTGGTAGGGGCGCGGGCCGGGCTGGGCTGGGAGGAGCGGCCGCTGCGCTTTCCCGCCGCCGCCTCGGCCTTCAGGCATTCCAGCTTCTTGGTGTAAACCTTGCGGGTGGTGGCGGTGATGGGACCCGGGCGGAAACCGAGCGCGATCAGCTCCCTCCGCAGCTCCGCGTCTGTCAGCTCCGCCATGGCCGCGCCGCCGCCACCAGGCCTCGCCGGAAACGCCGCCGCCATCTTGGGAGGGGCCAGCGGCACATCCGCTTCGCGCGGCCATCTTGGGAAGGGAAAACGCTCAGCTGAAGGGACCTCTTCGGGACGCGGACATGTTGATAAGGGAGGCGCCATGTTGAAAAGGGAGCGCCATATTGAGAAGGTCGAAGGAAAGAGCCGCTTCCCAGGCACCGCTGCCGCCATCTTGTGAAGGCGGTGTCGCTGTTTCCGCCATGTTGAGGAGGTCAGGGGAGCCCTGGCAGAGAGGGAGCGGTGCCAGGCGAGAGCTGTTGCTCATCTCAGACGTGGAGAAAATCACAGAATCGTAAAATTATAGAATGCTTTGGCTTGGAAGGGACCTCAGAGCCCATCCAGTTCCAACCCCATGGCAGGGGGACACCTCCCACCAGACCAGGCTGCTCATTGCCCCATCCAGCCTTGCCTTGAATGGAGAATGTGAAGGGCAAAAGCAGCCTCAAGCTTCTGGGTTCGGTCAGTGTCACCCCATCGCGCTGCAGGACCCAGCTCAGAGGCAACCAGGGTTGAGCATCCTCACTCTGACCAAGCTATTACGGTGTTTTGGCAATTTTAGGTCTGTTTCTGAGGAGAAATAAGTGTCTTTCCCAACCACATGCCACCCTTCAGACACGTTTTCCTCATCCCTCCCATCACTGCCAAAGTACAGGTGTTTAACGCAGCACCCATCGAGACTGGAGATTCACCACCACCTTCAGCGGGATCAGGATCTGGGTCTTCGGGATATTTGCCAGGGAAGGAGGTTCTTTGCATACTTTACAACCTAAAAAGGCAAAACCAAGTGTCGACTTGAAAATTTATTTTGGCAAGGCAGTGATGTACAGTAATTGCTTTTTCCTGCTGCTGCCTGTAAAGAAAGTAATGAAAGTGGCTGAAATACTGTGGCGTAAGATCAGAATTTAATTAAAGATAATGAAAAAATAGTGATGAATGAGCGCAGACTGTCTGTGCATTGCTATTTTTATGATCAACGCATGATATCAGGGTGGTGGGAACTTGGAGGTCCCAGTGGAGTGGGACCTGCAGCAAGCAGGAGTTGTTGGGGGCTCTGGGAGAGCTCAGTGTGGATTCCACTGTTGGCTACCATGAGGCTGGAGATGCTAAACTGAGCCTTCGTGGCATAAAGACTTCATAGAATCTCAGAATAAAATAATGTCCTGAGTTGGAAGGGACCCACAAGGATCATGGAGTCCAACTGCTGTCCCTGCACAGGACAACCTCAACATTCACCCCGTGGGGCTGAGGGCGTTGGCCAAATGCTTCTGGAATATTGTCAGGCTGTGACTGCTTCCCTGGGGAGCTGTTCCAGCGCTCCACCACCCTCTGGGGGGAAAAACCTCTTCCTGATATCCAGTCTAAACCTCCCCTGGAGCATCTTCGTGCCATTCCCTTGGGTCCTATTGTTGGTCACCAGAGAGATGAGCACGTACTCCTCCTCCTTCCCTTGTGAGGAAGCTGTAGATGGCAATGAGGTCCTCTCTCAGTCTCCTCCAGGCTCTCCACAAGTGACTTCAGCCGCTTCTCATACGACTTCCCATCTAAACCCTTCCCCAGCTTTGTGGCCTCCTCTGGACCCTCTCCAGTAGCTTTAGATCCTTTTTACCCAGTGGCACCCAAACTGCACCCAGTGCTCAAGGTGGGGCTGCACCAGTGCAGAGCAGAGCAGGACAATCCCTCCCTCACCCGGCTGGCAATGCCATGATGATGCTCCCCAGGACACAGTTGGCTCTCTTGGCTGCCAGGGCGTACTCTTGGCTCTCCAATCTGTCCAGATCCCTCTGCAGGGCCTCTCTGCCCTCAGGAGTGTCAACAGCTCCCCATAATTTTGTGTTATCCACAAACTTAGTTATTAAACTTGCATCCAGGTCATTTATGAAGATGTTAAAGAGCACTGGCCCTGAGAGGATCCCTGAAGAACCCCACTAGTGGCTGGTTGCCAGCCTGATGTGACCCCTGAGCCTGGACCATCAGCCAAATGCTCACCCAAATGACTTCTTTAGTCCTTTTGTTCTCCTGTTGCTTCCATGCCCTTCTTGTTTAGGTCACCAGACAAATCTCTCCTCACTCTTCCTGATTTATGCAAGAAAACAGCACCAAGGTGCTGAGGTTTGTTAATCTGGTTAGCAACAACAAATACAAGCTTAGTAGAAGCCAGAGAGCCCATTAGAAGAGCACACTGAGTTCCAGTGGGAAGTGGGAACGTGCTAAGATGAACCTCCCCTGTTCACTAACTGGAAAGCAAGACTGACAGGTAATCATTGGGAGCTGTGTCTAATGTAAACACAGAATTAGAATATGCTCTTAGTACCCAGTTTGTATCAGCTCACAGTCTGGAGAAGCTCTGCCTCGGCGTGCAGATACGTGCTGGCATTTAAGTCTGAGCTCGTACAAGCCCATGAACTGAGTGAACTCCTCTTGCTTTGGAGAAAAAACACAAAAGCAACAAAAAAAAACCCCAAACCAAACATTTTTTTCAACTTCTTGTGTTTCTGGAAGTCAGAGAAATTACACCAAAGCAGAGTTTGGCCCAGCAGCCTCATTGCATGACCTTTAGAGTGGAGAACATGGGAGTGACGTTCGGGAACCAGAGGGCTGGGGAAAAGCTGTGATTTCTTTGCAGAAGGGAGGTTGGCGGCGCTGATCCTCAGCAGGAACAGATGCTTCTTCTTTGTGCAGAGAAACCCACAGCCCCTCTCCCTTCCTCCAACCCGTGGGAGCATTTCTGCCTTCCCTGGAAGGTACCTGCACGTCATGGAGAACGCAGCAGAAGACAGCCCTCTGCCTTTCGGATGTATCAGAGCTTATATCCCCGTGGACAATCACCTATTTTTTCCACAGTGCTGATGAGGAGGCTGAAAGTGGATTTTCTGGGGGGTTTTTTGCAGCCCCTTTGTCATCCCCACAGCTCTGGGCAGCAGCAAAGGCTGCCAGGGCGAGCACAGGCCCTGCT
The DNA here is from genome assembly GCA_033558185.1 of Dromococcyx pavoninus. Lineage (NCBI taxonomy): Eukaryota > Metazoa > Chordata > Aves > Cuculiformes > Neomorphidae > Dromococcyx > Dromococcyx pavoninus. Next base: position 224,920 of record JAUMJL010000244.1, on the reverse strand, counting down.
GATGCTGCAGATGGGCTGTGATGTTCAGAGATGCTCAGCTGTGAAAAACCAGTTTCCCAGCCCACGGTGCAGCTCTTGACTATCTTGGCTCGAAATATCCTGAGCGGGATGTGAGAAGATGGGACAGCAAGGAGGGGAGAGCCTCCAGCTTCCCTGCTAGAGCTCAGAAGCTGCCTTAGACCTGCTGGCAGTGACTCAGATATCAAAAGGGAAGAGCAGGCGTGCCACGCCGTCTGCTTCTCTTGAAGTATCAAGACAGGACTGGTGGAAAGAGAGGGTAGAAATAGATCCACTCCATCTTCCCAAAGTGCCTGAAGAGGGGAGTGTGCTGCACCCCCAAAAGCCCTGACTGAGAGGCTGCTGAAAAGAACCTGCCATCCCACCCCCCCCTCTGTTTATGCCGTGGTATCTGGGTGACAGGCCTGCATATGTCACCAGGGGAAGTGTCAAACCTAACTCAGGAGCCAACAGTGCCAATCTTAACACCCCATCACTCACAGCCACGGCACAGGTGTGACCCAAGAACACCGCTTCTCGTCCCCCCGATCGTATGTCGCGTCCTCAGCCTGCCCAGCTTCTTACTAGTTCAGAAAGTCAGTGGTGATGTCATTCTTTTCTCTCTTCCTTCTTCTTTCTCTGCCAATTTCCCTCAACTATTCATCTGCTCATCCTGCCACAAAACTCTTTTTCAAGTTTCTGGAGCAGCAAGATCTTCCTAGCTGCTTGCAGGCGTGGATTTTGATGCTGCTGGCTGCCAAAGCAGCTTTCCAGGGCACTGGGGATACAGATCTCTCCTGCAACTTGGAGACCCTTTTGCTTCTTAACAAGAAAATGAGTTTCTCAGGGACATGGTTTAGTAAGTGGACAGGTACAGTTGGACTCGATGATCTCAGAGGTCTTTTCCAACCAGATGATTCTAAGAGAGATACCCCTGACAGTGGAAGTCATGCCTGGGAGGATGGTTGAGGTCCATCCATCTCCTCCCTCCAGCAGAAGAATAGCTGCTTCTTTCCCACTACTCAAGCCCCTGACAATGGAAGGAATTTAATTCCAAAAGCTGAAAGCCCCCTTGCTCTTCAGCACCTTTTGGACAGCACAGTTGTTGCTGCAAGACAAGGCAGAGGGTTCTTACAGCTGTCACAACCAACCATACATCCCTGAGCTCGGTTATAGCTGGAAAGAACCTTTGCCAGAACCAAAGGCCAGGGTAAAAGCAGACCTTGGCTGCTGCACCTTGTCTGGGTCAAACCCTAAGAATAGAGGGAGATATCCCTGCAAAGTCCCACTGGTGGATCTCCTTCCAGAAACCTCTGCAGCATCAGCCCCATCTTGATGCAAAGTGGCCCAGGGAACACATCCAAGAGGCTCACGTTCACTTTCTTGCTGTCACCAGGAAATTTGCCTTCCCAGATGGCACAGGGGAACTGTCAGCCTGCAAAACCACTTGGGTGAAAGGGCTGGGCAAACAGGAGACAACTCTGACCTGCAGCAGGGCTCAGGTAGGGTTTTTAGGAGCAGTTTGCCCCTCTTGGGGAAATTCTCCTTATTTTGCTGTAGCAGGGCAAAATTAGACCTGGGATAAAGGTTTAGGTCTTTAAGTAAGAAGTCAACGTGCTTTCTTTGAAGCATACAGTTCTGTCTCTGATCTTGTTGGACACCAATATAAATGTGATACAGCTTATCCAGCAATTTCCATGCCAGATCCTTCATGGATACCTCTCCACTGCAGCCTGATTTGCACTGGCTGAGCTCCTATAACCCAGCAGAACGTGCAGGTTGCTTTCACTTTCAGCCTAATGGAATGTATTATTTTCTACCTTCCTCCCGCTCAGACTCATTTATAGCGATTTCAGAGCTCGATTTGCCTCCTCAATAATCCCTGCAAACTTTGAGTTACACCAAGCTGCTCAGTCCATGGATGGGGTGAGTGCTTTTGAATCAACTGTTAAAGCTGGAATCCACTCCATGCTGGATGCTGCATTATACATTAGGAGGTTTCTTTTCTCCTAAGGGATGGCTTGCAGCAGAGAGCAGAGTGAGGAGCGTTGTTCTAGCACAAACACAGCTATTTAAATGAACCACAGTGAGAACAGAATTTGTGTAAGGTTAGGAGGATAAAATTGGATTGGAATTGATATACTCATATACATACCTTGATCTCATCCATCCTTACTTTACATATGTTGGATTTCCTGCTGCCAGTAGAGAGGAGCAGCTCTAAAGTAAGCCAAAGGTATGTAAATGGAGAGCAATATGTTCAAGTGGAATTACTTGATGTCACCTCTGAGTGGCAGAAATAAGGAGCTCTGCCTGGTTTCACACACGCTGTGCCAGGTTGCATCATGGCTATGGCAGAGGTGCTCCTCACAGTGCTGTTTATTCACATCTCCTGGGTGAGCACGAGGGTGTGGAAAGCACAGGTAGGACCTGCAAATCGGGGCTCCTGCTCTCTCCTAGTGGGGTGGGAGAGAGCGTCCTGCCACGTCCAAAGCTGGGAGCCTGGGTCCCAGTTTCCCCACCCAAACACTCCTCATCCTACTCCTGTGTCACCAGTTTTGCTAGGAGATCTGGTTAATATTTGCCTCAGTTTCCCTCACTGCCAGAAGGGAGGGTTAAAACTTATTAATCCATAAACATTAATTTCTCAGGCTTTACAACAAGCTTTGCAGTTCTCAGAAGGACAGTGAGGTTCTCTAGAACTGGAAGCCCTCCCTCTCTCCTTTCCCACACTTGCTGCTTGCCATCTGGCTGCAGAAAAGAAGACACAAATCCTCCCTTTAATTATACTGTGCATTTTATTATCTCACCTCAGATTTTGTTGTTAATCTCTCTTACAGATTTCGTTTACATGAGTGGAGTCCTTAACTTTAGCGAGCTCCATCGCTTTTCTCTTCTGGTTTTGCAGATATCAGTCAGCTAAAAAGGAGAGGAAAGAACAAGCGTCCTTAAATTTGTCATTCAGTCTTTCCTAGGCTTTGTATATTGTTTCCTCCTCCTCAGCTCCTCAACTAAAAAGCCAGAAGGCAAAGTGAAATCATCACAGCCAAAGTGGAAGCTCCCACAGGGACAGAGGGGACCCTCTTTTTGGGGACTTTTAAGCCCAGATCATGGAATCGTAGAGTCATGGAATGGTTTGGGTTGGAAGGGACCTCAAAGTCCATCCAGTTCCAACCCCCTGCCATGGGCAGGGACACCTCCCACTGGATCAGGGGGCTCAAAGCCCCATCCAGCCTGGCCTTGAACACCTCCAGGGATGGGGCAGCCACAGCTTCTCTGGGCAACCTGGGCCAGGGCCTCACTGCCCTCACAGGAAAGAATTTCATCCTAACATCTGATCTAAATCTCCCCTCTTTTAGCTTAAAACCATTCCCCCTCATCATGGGCCAACAGATCCACGTTCTCCCTGTGCTGAGGACCCCAGAACTGAACTCAAAGATCCACAGATAACACTAGTGAGAGCCGTTCCACCACTCCCAAGGCAGGAAGAGCTGCATCACATATTGCCCCTGGATATTTCCTTGTGAAATTCCCATACATTAAGAGCAAAGCCCAGGGCTGGAACTTATTTGGTTTGTTCACACTCAACACCTCATATTGCAGCTACTTCTGGCTGTAATTGTTAGGGTTAAACCCCTGTGCAGGAAGCAAGGCGTTCAGGTCTGGCTGCAGGTGCTGTAGCTTAAGCTCTGTTGGAAATTGCACCCTGAAAACTGAGGGTTTTTGGGAATGAGGAGTAGGGAAGTGGGAAGCAGCACCAAGGAGAGCTGGGAGGTGTTGCAATGCTGCTAGAAGTGTCAATTCCAGGGCACTGACAGCACCCTAAGAGACTGAATAACCTTCCCAGAAGAACGTGTGCATGAGAACAAGTGGGGTATCTGAGGACTCTGTAAAGTGAGCAAACATGACACAAAAGCCCTTCTGAGGAATATAAATATCTCTGTGATGATGAGCTGGTGAGAGGAGGGAGAGGCAGAATTCCCAAGGCAGAAATCAACCTCCTGACAGTACCGTCTGGGGTGTCCTGTGACATCTCTGCTAGCAGTTTCTTCAGGACATCTTGGTATTTTTCCAGCTGCCTTGGGGTGAGCCACGTCCCGGCTCTGACAGGAGCTGCTAGCTGTGGAGGAGGCCAGAAAGTCAGAAGGAAAGGGTTAGGAGAGCAGAGAGATGCAGGTTGGGGTGCTGTGCTTAAGTCAGTAAAGGGGCTGGGGCTGATTTGAAGGGAGGAAGGGGGATTCTTATATGGGGAAAAGCAACATTTTTAAGTCAATGCAATCTTTGCTGTTCAGGGTGACGAGGTTTTGGTTCATCTATGGCTGACTCAGAAACACAGATAAAGGTACCTCCTGGCAACAGAGTCTGTAAAGAAGAAAATAATTCCTGAACCTTATAATCCTTCACTATCTCACACCTTGACCCTTCGAGGCTGCTGCTGGTGAAGCACCCTGCCTTGGTAAAGGCTGAGGATGAGCCCTCATCCTGCCTCCAGATGGGCTGACTCTGAGCCAGCTGTGGCTCAGATGTACCCAAAGTAAGCAGAGTTTTTCTGGTCGTGGCTGGAGGCACAGGAGGTCCTGCAGTTGGTGCAGGGGAGGTGTAAGATGTGCCAGTTATTTAATGCTTTGAACTGTGAATCTTTGCTGTTTAAATCCTATTATTGGTTGTTGCTGAACCACGCTTGGGAGAGTAGCTGCACATTAACCTGTGTCTTGGCCAAATTCCAGCCTAGCTCGTCCTGCTGTCTGTCCCAGTCAGTCTGTCCCACAGTTTGGGGTGGACCCACAGATTCCTGCTGGTTGAGAGAGCGGCCGTGCTCACCACGGGGGGTGGGGCTGCACAGACAGAGTTCCCTGAATTCAAGTGGAAAAGCACAATTTTCAGACTTGGCTGACCAGGTAAGTGTGCCTTTGAGGGCTTAGGCTGGCACTGAAATCCCTAAAATTGGCAATTTTCTGCTCTGTATACAGACTTTAGGGAGGTGGGGCTCTATGGGCCCAAGTTTATGAAGAAGGTCTTGCCAGCACAGAGGACCATAACATCGGAGGTGACACTGGGCAGCTGATCTGGAACTGGCTGGAAAAGTGACAAATTTAAACCTAGAGCTGAAGCAAAGCTGTAAATTCCTGCCTTGCAGTTGGCTGGTGCTCACTGAGTAGCCTAGAAAGACCTCAAGTTGTTTCCATCTTCTCCAGAAAGGAGGGAGAAGCCAGGAGCCAGGTGGGTCTGAGGGGTGTCCAGGCTGGTGAATGTCCAAGATAATTTATAGTGTGGATTAAAAACCTTTCTCTGATGTAACCTCGTGCACTTGCCTGGTCAGGCTGGCAGGAAGCAGGTGATATTCATTTATATAGACCATCAGCTCCCCAGTAACTCCCACTGCCTTCTCATGCAGCATCAACAAATGCTCCTCTGCATCCAGGCCCTGAGGGCTGACACCTGGACTACCTGTCCTTGCAGTTCAACGTACCTGGATGGTCTTGACCTTCTGGACATCTGCACCAGATTGCTGAGAGAAGCCTTCCTCTTCCAGCTGCTGCAGCGAGGTCAGGGATTTCTTCTGCCCTCCTCTGTTCCTCTCCTTTTCCTGCCATCCCACAGGAGAGAGCAAACAGGGCAGTGATGCTGGGATGCAGCATAACATTGTCAGTTGTAGCCAAGCACACTGAGCTTACAGAGCTATTCCAGAGGCCCAGGCCTGATTCTGTTCTTAGCCATGGCAATGAAGTTTAATAAAAGCCTGCAGAGCCTCGTTGCAGATGGAGAGCTCTGTGCAGACATTACGTATTACCAGCCTTTATTGCAGGTCTGTAATGTCAGCTCTTTCCCATTTATGGAGCTAAACTTGGCTTCAGGATCCTGCCTTTCTTCCCAGCCCAAAGAAAAAAGCCAAAGTTGCTTTGGGATATGACAGACATGACAGGACATGTGAGATGGAGGGAAGGCTGCACTCTCTACCATGCTCACTGCTCGATTTTGTTTGAACGTGTGCTCAGAGGAGGAGAGGCAGCCCTTGGAAGGCTGATTTCACCCACATCCATCCACAAGGCCCTCAATCACTAGCAGACACATAGCTACAAGGGTTGTGATGCATCAATAATCAATCTGGGGACCGTGTGTGGGTCCCCATCACCTTCCTCAACAAGGCTGAGGGATGATTGTGCTCCCCACAAAAGCAACTGCTTTCCAGTGAGGGGAAAGGTGTTGGAAACAAGATTTCTTCCCGGTATCAATGGGTTGTATCACACAGGGGAAGCTCACTTTGGCTGTGTTTAAGAAGCTGCAGTCTCTGAGGCTGCCTGCCTGACACCTTTCAACAGTATTGGTTTCACATCAAAAGCAAAAAACATTCTCCTCTCTGCACATCCCAGAGGTGACAGCCATCTGGAGGATGGTTAATTATTTGTTACAACAAAAAGACCCATCCGTGTGGTGATGGGAGGCTGCAGCTTCTCTATCAAAATTACAGTCACTAGTGTAGAGGAAAGTAAAGTGAGACCCAGTGAGCTGCAGGTGGTAACCTACACAGGTCTTTTAGTTCCTTTTATAAAGGAGTTCAGGCTCTTTCTTTCTAAGCTCACATCTTAAATGTTGTCTCTGTCCTCTCCACAGCCCTTAACTTCAGAACAAGTGAAGTCATCGCCCAGGGAAGTGGTGGCTGCCCCATCCCTGGAGGTGTTCAGAGGTTGGATGGGGCTTTGAGCCCCCTGATCCAGTGGGAGGTGTCCCTGCCCATGGCAGGGGGTTGGAACTTGGATGGGCTTTGAGATCCCCTCCAACCCAACCCATTCCATGATTCTCTGACAAGTGAGGGACTGCCTCATGGCATCTGCTGTTTGAACAGAAGGGGCAGGTGATGGGAATGACAGCAGCACGATGTGCACTGCCAGAGCCTGGGGATGAGGGAGGAAGAAACACCTTTCCTGGTTTCTTCAGGGCTTCAGCCTCTGCATTTTCTTCGGGATTACCTGCATTTTCTGGAAGTCGCTGTGAGTGAAAAAGGGCACAAAGCCTTCGGTCTGTTCAGCCAGCATGGACACCACGGAGACCAAGAGCAAACTGACCACCACCTTCTTCGAAACCATGGTGGGAGCCTGAGCAACACAGGAAATAAGAGATCAGGGTGACAGTGGAGAGGGCCATTCGGCAAGAAATCTCCTTGGCTTTTGATCAGCTGCAAACTAATTTAGCCACCAGTTAACCAGAGGTGTATTTACTCCTCCAGTTGCTCCTGAGCTGAGAATAGAAGTGTCTTGACTAACAAATCTCTAACACCCTTTTCTGTAAACAGGTTTGTTCTTGAGCAACATCTCCAGAGACTTCAAGCCCAGCCCTTCAATACCGTTAAAGACTTGCTCTGTTCTACAAGCTTGAGCCCTCCAGCTGTGCTCGTTTAAGACCCGCACACATCCAGAGGAAAACGGTCCCATCAATCCCACTGACAGCAAGGGAGAAAGAGGGATGCCATAAAAGAGAAAAAACCTTAAGACAGCTGTTTTTTTAAATTTTGTTTTCATATTCCTCACCTCTGAAAACCTGCCGGGATGGACTGAATCCTTTAATAAGCCTCATTGGGTGTAGGAGAGCTGGGAAGGGCATTTGTCAGCCTGGCTCCATAAAAGGCAAGTATAAAGGGCTTTAAAACCGACTTTCTGAAGTGATTTAACAGTGACTTCACATCAGAAGAGGACTTACGTAAACATTAAATGTTCTCTTTAAATATTAAAATATTCTCTCTGGACGAATATAATGAAGTCTGGTCCCACAGCTCAGCTGCTCTACCTGATTGGACCCTGATCCTTAATTAGTTTCAGAAACCTCTTGGTTTAGACGTTATTGGAAAGACATTGTTAGGTCAAATTTGACCCCTAAATTAGATTTCCCATAAATATCAGCGAGTATTGAACCAAAGGCCAGTGGAAGTTAATAAATATTCCCTCTCTGCAGCGCTTGCCAGTCACATCCCTCTGCTTTGGGAAGCGAGTGCAGGCGGCTGCAGCCCCTCTCCCCTCCCTTGGCACCACCGATGCCATCCCTGCCCACCCATGCTGGCTCCTCAAAGCTCTCAGCAGTGACCCAGCCAGAGGTGCTGTTTGCTGGTGGGATCAAAAGGGGATTTCTCAGGCTCTCCCCTTGTAAAAGATCGCGTTGATATGCAGATGTGCTGATAACACCTCACTAGCACCAATCTTTTGTGCCTTTTCATTTATTCTATCACAGCAACAAAACACTGCCATACACAAAGAAACAAACCCAGTCACCTCTTTCATCTCCTATTGACTAACTCTTTGTGAATCCCTTCATTCCTCTTTCCCCTGGAGGAACAGCCCCAACTCCAGTTAAAAAAATGTCATTTCTGAATGTCCCTTCCTTATTTTGTAAGCAGGACGTGTGTCTTCCAGACCTAAGAGCTGTAGCTCATTGTCTCTCCAGGCAGATATGCACTTTGTTGTTAGTGGATTTGCTTCCCAGCTACAAAGAGAAAGCACAAAGCAGGAGCATCCCAAGTTCAGCATCAGCACAACAAAGCTCTGCGGTGCAGCCGGGTGCAGCGTTGCCCTGTGTTGCTTGTGCCTGTCTAAAATGGGGTGAAATTTGGGGGCAGGAGGGGTGAGCATCCACCTGGTACTGGTGTGAGCACCAGTGACAAGAGAGTGCGTTTGTCTACCAAGCTGTCTTCCAAAAAAGAAATCAAATCATTGTCAGTGGGAACTGTCTGTGACTCATCTTCTGTCTGTTCAAAGCAGCTCTCTCAGCGCAGAGGACACCCAGAGCTCCCCGTGCCTCTGCTGTCTGCTGGGTGCTCACGACAAGCAGGGAGGCAGGAGCAGGTAGAATCGATTCTCTGCAAGGGGGGATGAGCTGAAAGGACCTTTCCCCCTGTTTAAGCATTGATTTTTGTCTCCTCTTTCTTGTCACAGCTCTTTCTTCTCAAGTCAACGCTTGCTGGTAACGCCAGCCCCTACCTCAGTGCCCGCCCCACCGAGCAGAGACCAAGCACCTACCTGGCGAGTGCAGCCCCGGGATGCTGGAGGTCAGATCCCTTCTTGCTCCTGTTCACACCTGGACGCTCCTGCTGACTTTCCCCCCCCTTTATATACGTGTAGAGGCACCGGGGTGCAGTCACTTACCTGCGCAGGTGCCCACGCTTCCAGCAGAGCTGACAAACATCTGCCTGGGGTGCATGGAAACGGGTTTACTGGGCAGGGAATGTTGTTATCTGCATTGGATTTTTAAGAGTTTCTCGTTTCCAGGAAGATCCCCTGTTCTCCATCACCAGGCTTCTGTCTTTAGGCTGGTAGATGTTTCCAGGAGGGTCCCCACGGCTGAACAGGGGATCTCTGCCTCGCTTTCCCCACCTATTAGATGGATAAATTCCTCTTTCCCAGCAGTTTGTCCATTTAGATCATGAACCCTCCGGGATAAAGCATTTCTAATATGACTGCACCAGCAGGAAAACAATGCCTGTGTCTTAATTATATTTCTACAGTAACGTGGACAAATCACAATAATAATGATGCCACAAAATAAGTATAACACAGAATGAAGTCTGACCCACCAGAATTACTAAAAGATCAATTTAAGGCAATAAATCCCCTGGCAGGATCGAGAGCTAAATATTAAAATTATAAATAAAATGATACATGTTAAAGCTACTCCCAAAGAACTTTGTAAACCGAGCAGACAAGTGGGGAGATATCAAAGCAGCCCAGGGGGGATTTTTCTGCCCATTTTGAGCCTCCATGTGGCTCCTTTTACCATCCAAACTGAGCATCTTGCAGTCTTGGACACATTGATCCCCCTCAGGGACACAAAACTGTGCACTGACACCTCTCTCCAGACAAATGAGGTGCAGAGAGAGCGAGAGACTCGAGTAAGATCTCATCTGTGGTCTCCCAAGACCATCAGGCAGGCGCTGATGCTGGAGGGTTTGGGACGTGGCCAGAAACGTCCTGGTGCCTCTCACAGACGGGTGGCTACGTGCGAGGAAACCTGAGAGCAACCAGATGAGATGAAAGAGGATAAAATGTGTTGGGGAAGCAATGAAAACCTCCTGCATCAAAGGGCTTTATGGCGTGGTAGAGCAGGGCGTGCAGGGGCATTCCTGCCTGCCTGGTTGAAAACTAAGCACTGGCAATATTTGCTGGAGAGAAGGGGGGAAAAAGCTGTTGCCCAAGCCCACGAAATGATTTTTCTCACCTAGCTCCCTCCCAGCCAGTCAATATGTGTACCCAGTGCACAGCACACTGGTCCTCGGAAGGGACTTATTGCTGTCACCACAGTCAATAACGCTCAATTGGGGCCAAACCCCTCCTTAAAATATGTACCAGTCGCTAAGATGCTTCCCAGATCCCTGTCCATTTACTGCAGCTTATCAGCAGGCAATAAAGTGGTCCTGGCTATAAAACTTCCAGTGCAGCCAACACAGTTTTGCTCCTCAGGACCACGTGTGGGTGCCTTGGTGAAAAGGATGGGACATGATAGCTTATTTATTTTTTTTTACCCCCTCCCTTTGCTAAAGAATTTGCTCCGAGCCCGTTTGACACTGGTTCTCATTTTAATTGACTTTTCCAGTGTCTTTCGCGTGGTTATGATGGATGCGGCTGACGAACCAGCAGATGGTGTTGGGAAGTGACAAATTAATTACCAAGAAAGGTCACTTTTTCAAAGCACTAAACTTTCCCATGTCTTGTCCCCTTTTACCTCAAAAATGTGGCTGGCTGGCAGGTTTCCCATCCATCTGCGATGAAGCCTTTTGCATTGGAAAGGACAACCTGGAAAATAAAACAGGGAAGATGAAAATTAATCATATCTGTATTAGCTGGATGCTGCCTGCCAGGTTCACCTCTTAATTATGAAAGAAGACTCAAAAAAGGAAAGGAAAGGGAGAGCTGAAAATAAGGGGCCTGACTCCCAGACTTCTTCTCTGGGAGCACCAGAGTGGGTGGGAGCAAGAGGCACCTTCTTGCTTAGGTTTGCTCAATCTATAACAACACCTTTTGTCCCATCCCCGTCACCAATGCAAAATGAAGGTAAATGCAAATAAAAATCACAGCTGGAAAGCTCCCTCCCTGGCATTATAATGCAAAAAAAAAAATCTGTCCTGCTGCAGTCCCCATAACCATTTGCAATCTGCAGGCAACTGAAAGCCTCCTTGTTTTATGAAGCAAAAATTGCAGCGGAGGTTAGAAGCTTAATGAAAAGATGATGTACAAAATGGAGCTGCTTGCAGTTGTGCTCGTAGCTAAAGTTAAACGTTTTGCCATAATTGAGAGTAATTTTAACTGGAAACTGGCAGTGGGAGTGAAGCCCATTAAGCCACACATCAATTGCAATGTCAAGGAATCGAGGGGAAATGAGCTCCCTGTGCCAGCGACACTGAACATTTGTCTCCATGTCCTGTACTTTTCCCTCCAAGTCACTCTGTGCTCGGGGTGTTTTGGCAACTGGGTTGCATAAAAGGAGATAGAAGCCAACGTGAGTCTGAAACTGAATTGCAGGCGGAAGGGAACGGAGTGGAGAGCACACGGGGAGGCTGCGAGGGACTGAAACCCTGCGCTGGCTCTTGGTCAGGCATTGGGCTCCTCCCCAGCAAAGGTTCTGATCTGGGGGTGAGTGGCAGAGCTGTAGCACTCGCCTTGAATCAGAGAACCATAGGATCATCTGGTTGGAAAAGATCTCTGAGATCACTGAGTCCAACCATCCCTGTCCAATACTAAACCCTGTGCCTGAGAAACTCACCTACTTATCTTTTAAACCCCTCCAGGAATGGGGACTCAACCCCCTCCCTGGGCAGCCTCTGCCAGGGCCTGGGAACCCTGTCAGTGAAGAAAGTTTTCCTGATGTCTAATCTGAACCTCCCCTGGCACAACTTGAGACCATTTCCTCTCATCCCATCATCTGCATGAGGAAACCAGCGCTCACCTCGCCACAACCTCCTTTCAGGGAGCTGTAGACAGGGCTGAGGTCTCCCCTCAGCCTCCTCTTCTTGACAGCCACCACGGGCCAAATTACCCTCCCTTCCCCCATATCCAACAACCTCCTTGGATGGGGCTGACACATATGAGAAGGGAGGCTTTGAGCCCCCCGATCCAGTGGGAGGTGTCCCTGCCCATCGCAGGGTGGGCTTTAAGGTCCCTTCCAACCCAAACCATTCCGTGGTGCTATGACACAGCTTTGTGCAAGCCCAGTTTGCTCTCACAACCCCACCAAGGCTTGGAAAATAGGTGTCCCTCAGCCTCAGTTCCCCTTCCCAACGCCCACAGAAATATCTGTCTCGCCCTGCTCACGTTAAATTCCTTTTGCTTGGAGTCAGATGGGTCAAAAAACGTGGCACACGCTCTGCTGAACTGCACATCTGCAGTCACACAGCTCGAGTCAGCGTGGGTAAGAAGCTCATTTTAGACTCCCTGCTTTGGAAGTGGAAGCAGAAAGCTCTCTCTCACAGCCCAGGCACCATCCTCCAGCTGCCGTCTCTGCATGGCCACATTACAGATTTAGCAGGCGCTGCTGTCTGGGGCTGCCGGATGCTCCTAATGAATAAAGCACCAGTGGCAAATTTTAATGCAGTTTTCCAAAATATTAACGCTGGATAAATATTTGAAGAATCACAGGCTTAAAACACATGTTAATTTGCAGCATAAATATTTTAAGGGCACAGACTTCCCCCTCCCGTCCCCACGCTTGCCTGGCACACGCTTCAATCTCTCCCCGCTGCTCAGTGGTGTAATTCACCGTGGTTCAATGGCAAGGATTTAACCCCTGCTGACTCCCAAAACCAGTTCATCCTCCTGGTTCTACAGCAAATAATGATCTCTTAGATTAATGGGGTGTTTATCTCACGTTGTTTCTCTCTCCTCCTGCTCTGGTTCCTGCAGCCAGCCCTGAAAATGGAGGCTTTTCTGCCGATGGCAGCGAACGGTGGGGAAAGCGCAGGTGAGATATGGGGAAAGAGGTGAAGGTTTGGATGTGCAGCAGTGGGGAACACTCCACCCCTCACCTTTCAGAGGCAGTGATCCCACTTTTACCTGCAAATGCAATGCTCTGTAGCTGATCACCAACACCTCCAAGAGACCCCAGGTGGAGCAGTGTCTTTGCAGCAGATCCATCTGCAGAGGGATCATCGAATCAGAATGGTTTGAGTTGGAAGGGACCTCAAAGATCACCCAGATCCACACCCCTGCCACGGGCAGGGACACTTCCCACTGGATCAGGGGGCTCCAAGCCCCATCCAACCTGGCCTTGAACACCTCCAGGGATGGGGCAGCCACCACTGCTCTGGGCAACCTGGAGCAGGGTCTCCCCACCCTCACAGCAAAACATCTCAGTCTCCTCTCTTTCAGCTGAAAATCATTCCCCCCCTCCTCCTATCCCTGCAGTCCCTGATCCAGAGCCCCTCCCCAGCTTCCCTGGAGCCCTGTGGGGGTTTGGATTTGCATTCACAGCAACTCGATGAGCTCCTCTGAATCTGTAGCATATCTGGAAGAGCTTCCCGCAGGCATTTAAAAGCCTGACAATTGAATGCTGCACCCTGTAACACCCCAACCTCTCTGGAAACCAGGCCTGAGGTGACCTGAACACCCCAAAACTGGGGACACCTGGAAATTCTGCCTGGTGCCTCAGTTTCTCCATGGAAAGACAAAAGAAAAGGGAAAGCACATATTTCTGGCCGTAGCCTGGATGGATTTAGCTTCTCTGCTGGTGCTGGAGAGCCACTGGCCAAAGTGTCTGATCCCAAACCAATCACCTTCCATCAGAATGAAATAAAAGATAAAAATATAAATCTCCATTTTCATATAAAACCAATTTCTGTGCATATAAAAACTTCACAATCTCTCAAAGAAGGCAAAAAAATAAACAAGGCAAAAATGTTTCTCCATTTTTGGTCGCTTCTTTGCCATTCTCTCCCCAATCTGGAACAAATGAAGAGAGAAAGGAGAGGAGGTGAGAAATCAAGTTGGGATGCATCTCAGCTGTTTCCATTTTGGTTTTCAAATCTAAACCACCGGCTTTTCACTTCAAGGCTCAGCAATATTTTTAGGAATGGTAGGAAAAAGCAGTTTCATGTGCAGTGAGGGGCTGTGGTTGGCTCATCCCTCCCGGATGCCTGTGCTCCCTTTGCACCCAGCTGCCTCTCGGGGTGCTGCAGCTGCAGGGCTTGGCTGGTGGTAACCCAGGGGCAGGTGATGGGAGAGATCCTTCCTGTGTCCAATAATCCTGGGCTGAGGCTCAAAGGCAGGGAAATCACTTAGCTTTTCAGAAAAGGAGCTCCCTGCCCCATTCACAGGGAATATGTATTAGATTTGATGAAAGAGCAATTTAGCCTTTACACACACCAGGCACCCACTGACCTTTTATTTTCTTATTACCTCCTTTTACCCCCCCCCCCCCGCTGTCCCTGTATCAAACAACAATATATCAGGTTAAGCATAGCAAGATGAAACGTTAAGGCAGTGAGAAGAACATTAAATTGCTGCTTTGCAGGGCTGCTCGTGCTGCCAAATCAGCTGAGGGGTGATGTATGGTGTTCTTGCTCACCCATGGGACCCAAAATTCAGTGCTGTGGGCGCTGTGGGAGATGAAGTCTGCAGGCAAAGCCCTGTCTCACCGCAGCTGGTGTTTTCCTGAGGAGGAAAAGGGAGGTAAGAGCCATCAGGATCCAACCTCCAGCTTTTGCAATTGTTGTCCCTGGAGATTATCCGTTCATGGGAGAATTGTAGTGTGAAAAAGCATTTCTACGCTCAATGCTGCCAGCTCCCAAGAGATTTCTTGATAGAGGGGACTGGATTATGCTGGATGCACAGGATTTATCAGTGCTTTCAGTGGAGAGGTGCCCTCAGCATTCCAGAAGCCCTTGGCAGTTGGTAGCAGCACATCCACAACAGGAGAGGACAGTTGGCTCCTGCCTTCCCTCCTTTCAGGCTTTCAAGGCACCAACTCATTCTGGGAGGCAACAAGGAAACAGAGGCAGATGCCTTCAGGACAAAAAAGAGCCAGTGCAGACGGTGAGTCGGTGTGCTCACTGCTGGGTGATCCTCGTGGGAGAAACCCGGTGGCCAGTGAAACACAGCAGCACTTCCATCCCAGCTGGGGCATAGAATGGTTTGGGTTGGAAGGGACCTCAAAGCCCATCCAGTTCCACTCCCCTGCCATGGGCAGGGACACCTCCCACTGGATCAGGGGGCTCAAAGCCCCATCCAGCCTGGCCTTGAACACCTCCAGGGATGGGGCAGCCACCACTGCTCTGGGCAACCTGGGCCAGGGCCTCCCCACCCTCACAGCAAAACATTTCTCCCTAAGAACTCATCTCAATCTCCCTTCTTGCAGCTGAAAACCTTTTCCCTTAAGCTATCCCTCCAATCCCTGACTAAGAGCCCTTCCCCAGCTTTCCTGTGGCCCTTTTCAGTACTAGAAAGCTGCTCCCTGGAGTCTTCTCTTCTCCAGGCTGAACAACCCCAACTCTCTCAGCCTGTCCTCATAGCAGAGGGGCTCCAGCCCTTGGATCATCTCCGTGGCCTCCTCTGGCCTCACTCCAACAGTTCCATGTCCTTCCTGTGCTGAGAACTCCAGAACTGGACGCAGGGCTCCAGGTGAGGCATCAGAAGAGCAGAGTAGAGGGACAGAATCCCCTCCCTTAACATGGGGCTGGGAAAATCAAATGGAAAACTCAGACAACAGCAGAAAGATCCGCGGACACATTTGAACCTGTCCAGGCTCAAACACCAGCACAAGGCTCAAATTTGATAAAATGCCCATTTAATCAATGGATATTTTGCTTAGGTGATGAATAGAAACCTCAACGAGAGCCTCTCAACCACAAAGGCTTTAGAGAGCTAAACAGTAAAGATTGGGAATTAAGGAGAATCAGTATTAATGAAAGAAATGAGGAAATCAATCATTTTTCCAGACAATCCTACCATTGCTTTGCTCATCTGTGCAGGGCTGTTGCATTTTGCCTCTTGTCTTGTGCTGTAGGAGGACATGCACAGGGGATTTGTGCAAAGATGCAATGGTTGTGGGAGAACACGTTGCACGTGGAAAGGAATGAGAGGCAGTGAACGGGAAGGGAGTAAAAAGAAAAGGTCATTGCATCAGTGTGGAATTCCACGTGCAAGAGGACAGGGATTGGTGCAAACCCCTCCATTGGCTTCAGTGGCTGCAGGTCAAGCCCCAAGCGCCAAGGCTTGGCACGGCCCGAAGCGTCGTTACATAAGGGGATGGGGAGAAGCCCGGGGTGGGCTGGATGGAAGAAATGAATCCAATTACAGGATGAAGGGCAAAGGGAGAGAAAAGACACATTTGGTCTGGAGCAAATCCCCTTGAAGCTTTAAAACAGGGACAGCAAGGAGAAGACAAAAATGAATTGCAGTGCAAAACATGGAAAGCTGGGGAGGGGCTCTTGATCAGGGAGTGCAGGGATAGGAGGAGGGGGAAGGGTTTTCAGCTGAAAGAGGAGAAATTGAGATGAGATCTGAGGGAGAAATGTTTTGCTGTGAGGGTGGGGAGGCCCTGGCCCAGGTTGCCCAGAGCAGTGGTGGCTGCCCCATCCCTGGAGGTGTTCAAGGCCAGGTTGGATGGGGCTTGGAGCCCCCTGATCCAGTGGGAGGTGTCCCTGCTCATGGCAGAGGGATGGAACTGGATGAGCTTTGAGGTCCCTTCCAACTCAAACCATTCCATGATTCTATAACCCCCAGCCACAACCAAGAGGAACAGAGACCACAAAATGGGGCAAAAGGCAGGGGATGGGGCTGAGAGTGTGGTTGGGGCAGTGTTGTGAGGAATTCTTCCTGGGAGACCCAAAGCACCTCCAGGATGTGGTTTTTCTGGGAGCTGGCATAGGAGTTTGGCTCTTTGTAGGAACAGTGGAGC
Organism: Dromococcyx pavoninus; assembly: GCA_033558185.1. Taxonomy (NCBI): domain Eukaryota; kingdom Metazoa; phylum Chordata; class Aves; order Cuculiformes; family Neomorphidae; genus Dromococcyx; species Dromococcyx pavoninus. The sequence continues at coordinate 208,054 of JAUMJL010000244.1, read as the reverse complement.
GAGGAGCCAGCCCCACCAGGTACAGCCCTGCTGGAAAGCAGAAAATAAGCAAGCAACCCCCAAATTTCCTCTGTGCTGCTTCCTAAAAGATTATAACCCAGCTGGCTGTGTCACAGCAGTCTTCAGGCTTCCACAGCGAAAACCAAGGGCTGAACACTAGAATTGAAAAAAAACCTGACCCAGTTATGACAAAATGAGACAGCTTGTAGAAAGCATCGTTACTGAGGGCTATGAACATCCAAAATAAGGCCCTCAGGAATACCAGGGTTCACATTCAAATGATGTTTACAAATTAAAAATAAAAGAACTGGATTATTTCTCTTTGCCCAAACTCCCTTTTTCTTGCTCAGCTCTTCTCACAGCTGGGCCGTGGCAGGCACTGCTGGACACTGCAAAATGAAGGTGGTGCTGCTGCTGCTCTCCTGCATGCCTCTAGAATTAAGTGAAAGCCTTTCTTTTGCCTCTCTGAGTTCGCAGTTAAGCACCTGCCACTACTTGGGCAAAGCAGAGCCTGGAGAGAAGAGCTGGACATCGATCCCTGCCTCCCAGTTCTCCTTAACTCCTGCCTGACGCTTACCTGGCTCCAACAGCCCATAAACCAGAACAAAACCCAGCAAGGGATTGACTGCGCTTTGCAAGACAGGAAGATCTCACAGGAGAAAGCATCATCTCCCTGGTATTGACCATTGCCTTCATCAGAGGATGCCTTGATCCCTTGCAAGTACTCAGAGAAATGTGTTTGTGCTGCTTGGATTTGCTGGGCTGGTTTCTCATCCCAATGTGCTGCGTGGCCGGTGAGACTGTCTTGTGAACCTGCCTGCTCTGCTACAGCCCTGGTTTATCACTCAGTTAAAAGTGTTGACAGCTCCACACGGAGTGGTGCAGGTTCACAACTGAGCCAGGATTGCTCAGCTGCTTGGCAAGAAAATGACAGGTCCCAAAGACTTTCTGTCTCTCCAAGGAAATCCTACAGCGCTTGCAGGGTTGCTACCTGGATCAGCAGCAGGAGGAAAAGCCTGGGAGGTGGCAGGGGCCTTCTTGCTCAAGAATACGGCACACAGGAGATGAGGTTGGCAGTGGTGAGGCTCTCCCCAGCTGCCAGCTGCAGCTGGGTGAGGCTGTGCTGGTGGGGAGAACCTGGAGAAGGAGCTGTGATGGGGAACATGCACGGAAAACAGGAGCTGGGGGTTTCCTCCAGCCCAAAGCCCACGGGTGCAGCTCTTTGGGGTTGGTGAGCGAGGCAGGAGACAGCCTGTTGTGCACCCTTATCTTTGGACAAGAAGCAAGGGCATGGCATAAAGAACCTCCTTCTGCACCAGCAGCTCCTTATCCTGGATGGATGTGACCACGCAAGCCAGGGGAGCGGCTGCCAGCAGAGGGCACGGCTGCCTCCTCGGAGCTGCCAGCCACGGCCAAGTTAATCCCTGCTGGGGGAGGAACAGCCCACCGAACAAAATTGTAAATACATCTGTGTCCTTCTTCTCCCTGCCACACATTTAAATCTATTTGATCCACTCTAATGGATTGATCTACAGGTTTGTGCACACACATCCTGCTTTGGACGGGGCGGCTGGCAGCGCCTCACCCATCATGACCTGTCAGCTCCACTCAGCCTCACCTCTGCTGGGAGCTGCCGGGAACGAATCCAATTACAGGATAAAGGGTTTTCTTCCCCTCCATATGGTCTCTATAACGCTCCGGATTTATCTTTCCTTAACCCCTTTCCTGGCGAGGGAGCTCACAAGCCAAGCATAAGCAGCTCAGCGCAGCGGCCACGCGTGGCTGCTATCTGATATGGGGAAACGAGGTCTTTCCAGGGCAACTGGGGATACTGGGAGGCACTGTGGAATCTGCACCTTCCTCCCTTCTCTCCCACCCACCAGGGAGGAATGAGCCCCTCCAGGAGGGAGATGCAGGGCAGCACATTATGAACTGAGCCAAATGCACATCAGCGAGCTCAGCCCCGTTTTGCATTCAGCGTTGGTGCTCGTGGCCAAGGTTCAGGGTCCTGTGCATTAGTCCATCACCAGAATTTAGGCACAGATTTTTTGCTTCCTGACTGATTCCTGTTCCTTTTTGCATTTCTCTACCCCTTGCTCTGCAGGTCAGTCTCTATGTGCCCCTGGGCAAGTCGCTCCCGTGCCTTTGCCCAAGAAAACCCTTACACAGGGGTGGGGAAAGCCACGACCAAGGGCTCCCAGCTGCCAGCACTCTGGGAATCCCACGCATCCATCACTTGAGCCCAGTGAACCAGCCATATCAGCTCAGTGCAAGTCAGTTATTTGATTATAATTATCATTTCTTGCTTTACACAGGACATGAAAGCCCAGAGCAGCTCAGGGCTCCGTCACGCAATGTGCTGACAAACAATGAACAAGAGACAATCTCATCTCAAAGAGCTTAGCAAAGCAGAAAAAAACCCTACAAGATGGAAGAAAACCCTTTCTTTTCCTAAGGAGAAACACAAAGAAAGCAAATCTCTCCTCTCACATTAAATAGGGCCTGAATTTTACTATTGCCCGCTTTGTCTGAGAGTCAGCGCTGAGAGCTCTCGGAGACAGCCCGTAAAGTTTCTCTGCTAAGAGAGACCAAATTAAAGCCATCACTTTCCATTTCTGTGACAGGGACACAGAGGGAATCGAGGTTGTATTCAGGACACGTCCTGGAGGAACCAGATATCTTCCCCGGTGTCATTTTCTTCTGCTGAGTTTACTTGGGGCCTTCGACATTGCTCCGGCTGTCGCTGAGCTGTGGGAGCTCTAAATCCATCAGCCCTCTGTTAGCACGACGGAGGTGGCTCAGGGTTACCTGCTCCATCTTCAGCTCCCAAAAAAGGGCAAAGTCTTGGTCCAGATCTAGTTGAAAGTCAGGCAAAAATCCTCTTGGTCTAGTTGTTGGCAATCCTTTGTATGAAAGGTTTCTGGATACCGTGCACGAAGACAAAGTTGCACCACAGCTCAACTGAAAGAGGGAGCAGAGAGGGTTTGCACTGATCAAGGATAAAATCTTCGCGCAAATCAGACTCATTTCACCTCTTCTCCCCTTTTCACCTCTTCTCCCCATAGCTGTGCTTCATTTGCACAACTCTAGGAGAAGAGGGGACACCACAAAGCTGTGGCAGAAAGGTTTACAGAGATGGGAGGTGGAAATGACTTGCTGGGAGATGAAAATTAACTCTCCCATGAGATAACTGTGTTCATTAACCAAACCTTGGAGAAGCACCAGTGCTTTCAGATGCCACTGGCACTGACAGAAAGGTCCAAGTCTTTCAAAGGTGGACCATCATAGTGAAATCTTTTAGGTGAAAAGTGTTGCTTTCTACCATGGAAGCTGGGAGGGACACACTGGGACCGAGATGCACATCTGTACGTGTCTGTTCATGTGTGTTAACTTTTCTAGTTTCTCCTTTAATACTCAATTCTGCAAAAACACACCCAGTTTCACTATACCCAGAAGCCTGACCGTGGTCAGGAAAGGCACAAAACACCTCCAGGGAAAACCTTGTGAGAAGTAAAGGCTATGAGACTTCACAAAAACCCTCCTCCTCTCAAGGAAGAGCTTGTGGACAGCCTAGAAAGCCTCAGACTGGGAATTTCATGACTGGTTTTTTTTTCACAGGCCGTGCAGTGAGATACTTCTGAGAGACAGAGCCATCCCATGGGGATTCCTTGTCCCAGGGCACTTGAGGCTGGTGTGACCCACTTACTCTTGCCATGTCCTAGTTCTACTTCTCTTGGACCCGTTCAGACGGCTCAGCGATCAGGATACCATTCATCCCACCCACGCCCCTTAGCCTTCCGCTCCTGCCCTCTAGCTCTGAGACACTCCAGTCTTGCAGAAGACCTCATTCATCCAGCAAGACACCATTGACTTTTTCCATCCACCTTGTCTTGATGGAGGGCAGTGGTGAGAAAGAGGCTAAGAGCTTACAGCATTAACAGATCAGGGCCATTAACGCCACCAGATGTCAGAGATTAATGGAAGAGCTTCTCTAAGGCACCTTAGGCAGGTCTCCTGGAGAAGGAGCACCCATGACCCAGAAGGAAAAATATAAGGAAAGAGCTTGGGATGGAGCATTGATGCTCCAAGTTGGCACTCACCTACTGAGAAAGCTTTCATAGTCTCTGTGTGCTGGGATGGGGATCCCACATCCCAAACTGAGTGGTAAGGGACCAGGAGAAGCTTCTTTCCACCCTGCTTCCTCTCCTGGTGTGGTCACCAGCTCGTGCTGGTGTCTCTGCACTGTCTCTGGAGGGAATTCAAGACATCAGCATCATGGAGGCTTTCTCTTACCTCTCCCAGGGCACTCGGGCACTGCTTCTCCAGTAAGCAGTGGTGCTTTGTCAGGCTGATTTTAGAGCTGTAGCAAAGGACCATCCCTAAACCCCACCAACCCTTGAAAAGCTGTGACTTGGATTGGCATCTTGCTTGCTGGAACGGGGAGGAGGCTTGGGTGGGAAACACTGACCAGGAGCTCCCAGAGAGACAGGGAAACCTGGGCTGATTGTGCCACATCCATCCCTACTGGATGATCCTTGGAAGATCCACTGAATAACTCATGTTCTTAAGCCCGGAGAGGAGGAAGCTCGTAGCCCTTTGCCCTCTGGCTGCATGATTCGGGGTGAAAGACAGCCAAAAGATCTGCCCCAAAATGCTGTGGTTCCCAAGAGCCTTTGGGATGGGAATGGCTTCTCCTCCTGCCGTTGCACAGCTCCATGCACAGAGGTGGCCCTTGGCGGTATCACCAGAGCCCAGTTTAGCTCTGGGATGGAGACACATCTTCCCTCAGCGACCTTCCCCAGGTGCTCCCCAGTCCCCAAACACCCCCACAGATTCCTTCAGCCCCCTGGGGACACCCCAAAGACTGTGACCCCCACAGACCTAAGCACAGACCCATTTCCCCATCAATCACCCAAAGCAGCCTCTTTCCAACCACCGCTCCTCCTACCTTTGCCCCTCTTCCAAAGGGCTCCCCACCCTTTCCCTTCCTCCCCCCAACTCCTTAAACAATATTAAACACTTAATGGCAATTAATACGCTTTAATGCAGGTTTTGGGGCCAACTGGCTGCTTAGAGGGTGCTTAAACCATCAACCCCTCTCAATCCCGTTGCCCTTGTCATACAAAGTTAGCCGAGCCCCTAATCCAGCCTCCCCCCGCCATCCCTTGGGGAGGCCAAAGGGTATAAAACCTCCCTTGGCACGCGGGCACCGCCAGCCCTCGACACGGGGCAAGGGGCCGCGCACCACCTCCAGTCCCCTTGGGATTGAGTTTTCTTATTAATTTATTATTATTATTTTTTAAGGTGGTGTGGGGCTTCCTTTTTTTTTTTTATTGGGGTTGAAGCAAAATTAATTAAAAAAAAAACCCCAAATAATTTGATTTTAAAAACCACCCTTAGGAGCAAAGCAGCTGCCATAACATTGGCAGGATGAACGGGACGGAAGGTATCAATTTTTACGTGCCTATGTCCAACAAGACCGGGGTGGTGCGAAGCCCCTTCGAGTACCCCCAGTACTACCTTGCCGAGCCCTGGAAATACCGCGTCGTGTGTTGCTACATCTTCTTCCTCATCTCCACGGGTTTGCCCATCAACCTCCTCACCCTCCTGGTCACCTTCAAACACAAGAAGCTCCGGCAGCCGCTCAACTACATCTTGGTCAACTTGGCGGTGGCTGACCTCTTCATGGCCTGTTTTGGCTTCACAGTCACCTTCTACACTGCCTGGAACGGTTACTTCGTCTTCGGGCCCGTCGGCTGTGCCATAGAGGGCTTCTTCGCCACGCTGGGAGGTAAGGGCTGTGGGATTGGGATTGAGGGTGGATGATCTTCCTTGGCCTTGATACCAAGGAGCGCCCATCTCACAAGCAGCAGGGCAGCTGCAAGGGAATGAACACCTGGGAGGGGTCCCAGGACCAAGCCTGGGGTCCTCTGGATGCTCTGGATACGTCCAGGGAAGGGTCTCACATCACGTCCTTGAATCAACGCCAACATCTTTGCCAAAAAGCATTTTCCTGGGGAAAAGGAGAAGCATTTGGAAGGGTTTAGAGATGGGAGACGTTCTTTGGGAGAGGGGCAACTCAGGAGAGAGACCCTACAGGAGGGCATGGAGAGGAGAGGTTCAAGACAACAAGATGGGTCACAGCTCATCCAGGGGCAAAAGGAAGATGTGGCAGCTCTTAACCAGAATGGAGGGAAACGAGGATTCAGGGTTGCCCAGATCAAGGGGAACCAGGCCCAGGCTTTGCAGCAATCGTTCTTGTCCCAGTTGCACCCAATCTGGGTGCCCTTGGGAGCTTCCTTATTTCATTTCTCAGGGACACGAGAGTCTCTAACGCTTCACCCCCCCAGAAAGCCCTGTGCAAAAGAGGGAACATTCATTTTGCACCCCGTGCCCACGCAGCCAGCCGGGCCCACACGACACCTCGTGATGGATCTGACAAGCGTTAATCCTTGCTGCAGAGATCCATAACCACTGCAAGGACTTCACTGGGCTTTTTTTTTCCCCCCTCTAAATGGGGCCATTTCCTGCAAAGATGCTGAATAAAAGAAAGAGATGGATATGGTGCCAGGCAAAAGCAAAGCTAAAAATCCTTATCCAAGCCAAGGCCCAAGGAAGGGCTTGGTCTTGGGGTCGGAAGATCATAAAGATCAGAAGATTCATGGTCAGAAGCACCGTTTCAGATCACCAAGGCATCCTGTGGGCTTTCAGGCAGCATTACTTGCTCTTCTAATGTTTGTATCTAGCAAAGAACAAGGAGACTCCTGTTCACAGGGAAGGAAGTTTGATGGGAAGCAGTCGGTGTGCGAGCAGCAGGTCTCCAGTGAATCCTGGCACAGGGTGTGGTTATCAGCAGCTTATCACAGCTGGGGGCATCAGCAGGCTTACAGCACCGACTACACGCTCCCAATCCCCTGAAGTTTAATTATCCCTTCTGAATACATGTGCACACATGCCCACCCACACAGCCTGCCCTGTTCACCTCCCCCTGATCCAGCACTGGCAGAAGACTCAGGAAATTACACATTTAAAGGCATCGACAGGTTTGGAGGCATCTGGTGTCTGTGCTGGAAAACGTGGTTCCTCACGCCCAAGTAGGATTCATCCCCTTGGTTTTTAAATGATTAAAGAAACGGATGATTCCCCCTGTCCAACCCCAGCACCCCGTGTGGCAGACGCTCCCTCAGCTCCCAGACTTCTTGCATGTTACACCTGGGAGATTCCCAGTTATTCAATAGAATCATGGAATGGGTTTGGTTCGAAGGGACCTCAAACCCCATCCAGTTCCAACCCCCTGCCACGGGCAGGGACACCTCCCACTGGATCAGGGGGCTCAAAGCCCCATCCAACCTGGCCTCGAACACCTCCAGGGATGAGGCAGCCACCACCTCTCTGGATAACCTGGGCCAGGGCCTCCCCACCCTCATTGTGAAGAATCTAAATCTAAATCTTCCCCCTTCCAATTCAAAGCTATTAAATGGATGCTGCTTATCCCTTGTTGATTCCCAACCCCTTGGTCCTCTCAACTCCTTACTGCAACCACGAGACCATGAAGGGTAAAGCCCAGAGGAACCCTCACCACCACCGTACACTCTTTTTCTCTCCCTCCCCCAGGCCAAGTGGCCCTGTGGTCCCTGGTTGTCTTGGCCATCGAGCGCTACATCGTTGTCTGCAAACCCATGGGAAACTTCCGCTTCTCCGCCAGCCACGCCATGATGGGCATCGCTTTTACCTGGATAATGGCCTTTTCCTGTGCTGCTCCACCCCTCTTCGGCTGGTCCAGGTGAGTCAAAGGATGTGCAAACACCCCAGGTGGGATGGGAGATGTACTCGTGGCTCAGACGTGGAACTCCCTGGGCTCCAGGAGAGAGTGGAAATGGGGCAAGTCAGAAGAGAAATGGGACCTCAAGTGTCAGTCTCACGGTGGCTTGGTGTCCTCTAACCAAAGGCAGCCACAGGCTCAGCACCTCCAGCTGCAACAGCCCTTCTTGTCCCCTTTATGTCCTGCAGAGGAAGAGGGAATTCAATAGACACAGCTCATCTCACCCGGGCTGTGAAGATCCCTTTTCTCTCTGCTGACCATAAAGAGCATTTGGATGACCAAACCAGCAGGCAAGGCTGCTCTGGGGATGGAAACCTGGCCTTGCTGAGGTGCTGCCACCCCAGCATTGCTCCTGGGAGTCCTGCAGTACCTTGCCCAGCACCCCTGCCCCACACTCCCTGCTCCCAGCACATTTCAGACCCCACCAACAAACTCCCCCAACAAAACAGAGGCAGCACTGGCTGCTCACCCCACAGGTTGCTCACCAGGCCCCAGTAAGTGTGACCTCTGGGCAGCTGAAGCCCACGTCTGGCTCTTGCATGCACCCACATCCCTGGCCAGGACCAGCTGCAGCAGCCAAACCCCACTCAGTGGAGAGGGAGGCAATTTTTCCAAAGCTGCCCTGTGGGGTCACAGCAAGCCCCTACCAGCCCTTTGGTTATGTACAGGTGGTGGCTTTGGGGCAGCAAAGTCCTTCACCATCCACCTGCAATGAGGCACAGCCAGATGGTCTCTCCCCAACAGTGAATTGGGATCCCTGCTCAGGTAGAACAGTTTGGGTTGGAAGGGACATCAAAGCCTATCCAGTTCCATCCCCCTGCCATGGGCAGGGACACCTCCCACTGGATCAGGGGGCTCAAAGCCGCATCCAACCTGGCCTTGAACACCTCCAGGGATGGGGCAGCCACAGTTTCTCTGGGCAACCTGTTCCAGTGTCTCACCACCCTCATCATGAAGAATTTCTCTCTAAGGTTTAGCCAGTAGCTGGTCCTTGGCTCCCAAGCAGATCTGAGCTACATCCCTTTGAGCCAGGGCCCCTCCAGCCAGGCTGTGCATCCCTCCACCCCATAGAATTCGATCCCTAGGTTGAGCCCCTCCCGTTGTCCCCAGGGAGGGTCCTGGTGGAGATCCTAACCTTTCTCACTGGCAGATACATGCCCGAGGGGATGCAGTGTTCCTGTGGCCCTGACTACTACACACACAACCCCGACTACCACAACGAGTCCTACGTCCTCTACATGTTCCTCATCCACTTCATCATCCCAGTCGTGGTCATTTTCTTCTCCTACGGGCGCCTCATTTGCAAAGTCCGAGAGGTAAAGTTGGGATAAGGTGTGTGTGGGGGGGCTGATGGGGACGGTGTGGGCAGCTCAGGCAGGAGAAGGGAGATGGAGAAAGCTCTAGGGTGTCCTTCACCACCAACCCTACCTGCAGGCAGCTGCCCAGCAGCAGGAGTCTGCCACCACCCAGAAGGCAGAGAAGGAGGTGACGCGGATGGTGATCCTCATGGTGCTGGGGTTTATGCTGGCCTGGACACCCTATGCCGTGGTGGCATTCTGGATCTTCACCAACAAGGGAGCAGACTTCACTGCCACGCTCATGTCAGTGCCTGCCTTCTTCTCCAAGAGCTCCTCCCTCTACAACCCCATCATCTACGTCCTCATGAACAAACAGGTGAGGTGTGCTGGGCCCCTGCCCCTGGCTTGTCAGCACACCTGGTGTCACCACAGGCACCTTGCTCCTCCCCATAGGTGATTGCATCTCATCGTGGGGGGCGCAGCAAGCTCGGGGGGCTCTCAGCAGGGCAGCACAGCCCTGCTGGTCCCCAATGCCATCTGATTTTCTCCCTCCTTCAGTTCCGTAATTGCATGATCACCACAATCTGCTGTGGCAAGAACCCGTTTGGGGATGAAGACGTCTCCTCTACCGTATCCCAGAGCAAGACCGAGGTCTCCTCTGTCTCCTCCAGCCAAGTATCACCTGCATAGAAGCATGGACAGTTTGAACTGGGGTGACCTGCCGAGCTCGGGGATCCAGACAGACACCCACACACCCACAGTCTCGTTTCACACAGCCACTCCCTTGTGCCCCAGCACCCTTCCCAGCACCAGCAGTCAACTGGGCACCTTCTGTGGTAGCTTCTCCACCATGTGCAGCCCTACCCCCCCTTCCCATCCCCAGGATCCCCCCTGCACCCATGGGTGCAAGCACCGCATACCGAGTTCTTCACACAGCCCTTTGCAAGGGAGCACAGGTCCCTTCCCCAGCTGCCAGGAGCCAGCCAGATTTTTGGGGTCAGCAAACCCCCCTGCTTTGTTCACATGGTGTTAAAGTGGGAACCCCCAAACTGCAGCATTTTCCTCCCTCCTGGCATCCCCTCTCCCTGGTGCTCAAGGGAGTTTTGCAGAAGGATTCGGCCCTCATTTGCCAAAAACTAAGTGAACCTCCAAACCACCAGAACTCCCCAAAGCAGGAACCCAGGGCTGGAGCAGTGCCCGCTGCCCCTTGCCCAGGGCTCATTGGAGCTGCACACCCTGTTGCCAGCACAGCTGCTGGAAATCAATACCCACAGTCTTTATAAATCAATATAACAAATGGAGCTGTGAGCAGGCTTCGCTTCAAGCCCAGCTCCGCATAACCCCAAGACATATACTTCTTTTTTTTTCTGTCTTGGAACCTGTAAATATTTGCTCACATGCTTTGAAGTCTCTATCTTTCTCAGCCCTTTCCTTCCTCCTCCCAACTCCAAGGCAGAGAAACCATCTTTCACCTCCACTCCTGCCACCTGGACACGCACGGCCAACCTTGGAGGGTAGGACAGGTACCCGAGCGCTTTCCTGTACATATTTTATATATAAATAATCTTGTGTCAGCACAAGGACTTCTAAGATCAGAAAGTAGGGATTTAAAAATATAAATAAGAAATAAAGAGAAGCAGCACAGAGAAAAACACGGATGCTCAGTGCTTGTCCTTTCTCTTGGGCTCTCAAAAGCCATGGGACCAGCCTAGATCACAGAGGGGACAGCAGTGACGGTTCCCAGCAAGGTGACAGCCCCGTTATTTGGGGCACCAAAGGGGTCTAGAGACAAAAAGAGACCCAGACAGGGCACAGGGCAACCAGTGCCACCCCTTGTACCACAGCCCTTGCCGCCCAGCCTGCCACCAGCCAATTTCTTTTTGGCCTTTAATATTTAAGCATCCCCCCACGTAGCCTTAAATAAAGCTTCAGCAGCGAGCGTTTTGCAGAGTTCAAGTTCCCCTCCCCACGGGGCCCTTTGAGTCGGCGTCGTTAAGGAATTGGCAGAGTCAGGGAAAAAAATGTTCCCTGTGTCAGTGAATTTGTTACTGAGCCGTCTGGAGAGCGATCCCGAGCGCGTTCGCTCTCACCCTTCCCCACCCTCCCCATTTGGCACACGTGGACCCCCTCTCGGGTATTCTTTTCCTCCTCGTCTGGTCCAAAGCAACCTCAAGTGATGGGAAGCCCAAGGTTTGCCCCTGGGATGGCAGGAATAGAAACCACCTTTTGCTCCAAAAACTGGAGGAGGAGGAAGGATGCTGCCCCCAGCCCCAGCTCTCCAGGCATCCTCCTGCCTCCTCACCCAGCGGGATTGTGCCTGAATCCATCCAACCTCAGCCCTCCCTGTGCTGGGGGTCACCAAAGGAGCAGCTCTCGGCACCAGTTCCTGCACCGACAGCTCCACTGAATAATTCATAGCCTGCTCTCCGCGGGTCTCAGGAGCCTCCTCGCCTTCGCCTACAAAGCACCGAGCCCGTTTCCTTTTGTTCTTTGAAGCGAGGGAGAAGCAGAGGAGCAGCGGAGGCACCGGGGCTTTTTTTATAGCGAGCGATTGAGCGCGCCGCCCGCAAAGGAGGCCTCCCTGGCTTTGCTTATCTCACCCCCTAGGCTCTGGAGTGAGATTTACTATGGGAAAGCAACCCTCCACAACCACATACCCTGGCTGCCTTATCCACCCCCCCTCACTTCTTTAAATGCTGCAGTTACAGGTGAGGGTTGCTCACCTTTTGCTGCCGTGGAACGATGCTGGAAGATTTCACAACGACGAATCCCTGGAGGGGGATCACGGCAGCTTGTGACCCCCTATCAGGGAGCTCTGGAGAGCCTGGGGTGGGCTGAGGCTTTGCAGCTGGATTTCCTAGGGGTATATGAGGGATGGAGCAGAGCTGGGCAGTGGCAGATGCTGGCAGTGATGCTGACAGCGATGCCTTCTGTCTGCCCCCACCTGTGCTCCAGATGCTTTGCCAGATGTGCCACCCTCCGTGGCATCGCCGAGCCAGCACTGTTTGCAAAGCCAGCACGAGCACCCTGCCTGGCCCTGCAGCCCCAAGGATGCTTTGCAAAGGAAATTATCTTCAGCAGAATAGTTTTACCTCCTTGGTGCATCCCCCCTGCTTGCAAGGAGCCTTCCCGAGGTGGTTGTTGCCCCGACAGGCTGTGCACATGCAGGGTCCTGAGCACAGCTGGACAGTGGTGCTCCGAAGTGCAGGCAGCTTGAAGCCATCCAAGGGAGGAGCTGCTTCATTCCAGGTGGAGGCTGCAGATGGAAATAAAAAGCAACCAAGTAACAAGCAACAGGACAAGTGGAAAGGGTCTCAAGTTGCACCAAGGGAGGCTGAGATTGGATATCAGGAACAATTTCTTCACTGACAGAGCAGTGAAGCCCTGGCAGAGGCTGCCCAGGGCAGTGGTGGATTCTCCGTCCCTGGAGGGGTTAAAAAATCACATATATGTGGCACTTTGGGATGTGGTTCAGCAGGCAGGGTGGGGTTGGGCTGAGGGTTGGACTGGATGATCCCAGAGGCCTTTCCCAACCCTAATGACTCTATGAAAAAGATAAACCCATCCCAAGAGAGAAACTCCTCTGGCCTCTGCCTCCAGCCCCTCTCTATCCAAAGTGGCAGCAGACGATGTTCACCTCTCCTTGAACAAATCCAAGTAAAATATTAAAGCATCCAGGCTGCAGCACTGCTTTCTCCTCCAGAGCTGTGCCAGGAGGGGTAGGGGAGGAGAGCAGCAGCTAAGACTCTGCAACCAAAAGCTAAAACCCCCTCCAACCCTCATCGATTCAACTTTTCAATAGCAGAAAGCACCTCATTCAATTGGTTTTCTTTTTTTTTTTGACCCCCTTCCTTGTTTGAAACACTGTTTTTCAGAGGTGTGAAGGCATAATTTTCTTACAACTGCCTCCCAGGCCATGCTCCCCTCATTTTTCAAATCCAGGGGCTTTTTAAAGATGTTCTTTATCGATCCAACACTTATTTATATGCGAACAATAGGAGAAGATGGTTAGTTCAGTTATTAAATTTAGAGAGCTGACAAAAGCAATCAGAAGATACATCACTTAACAGGAGATTAAGAGGGAAGCAGCAGGAGCCCAGATTTCTGACCCACTGTTTCAGATTGGTTTAGATGTGTATTTCTATGTATTTTTACTGCTCAGATGGCAACATAATAAAATGACACCATTGTGAGCGTTGCCCACAGGGTTTTATCACTAATTGATTTTGCAACATCTCATTTCAGTTCTCAAGGCTTTTGTGTGGGTTGCATCAAAGGCAACTGTCCTGTCCAGGGGTATCTCCAGGGGCAGAGGGAAACCCAGGGCTAGGTGCAGCCAAACTGGTGGCACGATGGACACAGAGAGCCAGCAGAAGAGCAGCAAAGGATCCATCCCATCTCATCCCAGAGAGCTGGTGGCACGCGTTACTCCTCACCCTCTCTGCTGGGACCATGGCTTGGTGTCACCACTGCTGGCACAAGGAAATCAATATTTCCCATGACATGGAAAGGCAGACAAATGGGAACCTGATCTCAAGATTCTTTAACTCATTTTCACACAGTTAAGATTTAATCCATCTTCATTACGTTTCCTTTTCACTAAATCTCCTCATATTACAAGGACAAGACATCCAGTGACAACTATTTGTGCTTTAAAGTTTGATGAATTTCAGATGCAGCTCTGATCTGGGCATAATAAGCACTTGGTTAAATATCCTGGAGCAGGAGCTACTTTTAGGAGCCCAGGGACAACCCACACCTTTCCCATATAGGACATCTCCCCCATACACTAACCCTGAGAGAACTGGGAGATCTCAAATCCCAGCATCCCACCTTTGAAAACAATCATCCAGGAGTTATTTCTTTCCATTTTTCCAGAAATACATTGGCATTTTCAGGCTCTGTTTGCTTGCAATCAGCAAGGATCATCCCAGCATCACTCACTCACAGCAGATAACAGAGCAGATTCCATTACCTTCTCCAGCACCGCTGGCCTGAGGTTGCTCAGCATCCCTGGCTGCTACCACCTAAATTCCCATGCAACTGAGGGAAGCAGCCAGCCTTCATCAGGAAACAGACAGCTGGAAATCTGGACCCAAAGGGCATTTCAGTGTCTAACTCTTCTCCCTGCTCCAGCTGGGCTTGCTCCTCCTTACCCGAGTATTGCTGTCATCTGTTTTAGGAAAACTGCAGTAATTGGCTCAATTCATTTTAAATCAGTTATCGTTTGTGCAAGCGGCAGTCGGGGGAAAAGCAGCTTGTAGTTAATAACATCCCTAATTTGGAGACATCCGCAGGGATGAGGCGGGGCAGCTCGGGGCGGGGGGGGGTGGAATGTTCTGCGGTCCTTGCTCTGTGGTGGCTGCATCTCTGGGGCACAGACTGAGCTCCTGCATCAAAACCCAGGGATGAGCACAGGGTGTGAAGCTTGAGATGGGGTCCTGGTGCTGTACAGCACTCATCCTGCCCCCGGGGCTGAGCCCCTTCAGGCTGGGGCATTGCTTTCCAAGCTTTCTCCTGGGACCTATTTATCACGTCTGAGTGCAGAAGCGGCAGCCGGAATGCCGGAGGGTCTGGCTCTGGTTGTTTGTCTCTGCCAAAGGAAAAGCATCTCTCTTTGTCCAGCCACACCAGCGGCTCTGGAAGCAAAAAGGGAAGATTAAAAAACTCCCCCCTTCCCTCTGTGCCAACACTCACAGGGCTGGGGGGTCCAAATCTCACCCCAGCCCCTCTCCGGGTCTCGTGAATCCCGGTACCATGGGGAGAAGCTGCCCCTCAGGGGAATTCCCGTTGTGGTTGGAGCTTGGGAGAGGCCAAGATTTCAACCCCAACAGCTTCTCCTCCACCAGTTTGAACCCAGGGAGTTCCAGGCAGTGTTTGCAACTCCCAGGAGAGTGCACAACACCCAAATTTGTGGCACTTCTCAGCACGGACATCCCCAGCCTGTGCAAAGGCTCCCTGGATGCATCACTGCTGCCTGTGTCACGTTAGCAGCAATAAAATGATTCAAACAGCAATTCCTTACTTTTATGAACAAATGGCCCTGGATGGATGATTCAGGCAGCATTCAATTCCCAGCAAGAAAGTGTCAGCAAAAAACCCAGCCTCTTTCATGTAGCTGGATAACTGCAAATAAAAGTAGGGAATTATTAGCACTTAATACTTGGTGGTTCTTGTACTCCCAAGTGCTCTTCTCTGGTAGATGCCAAGCACTTCACATAAAGTAACAGGCAGGGGGGCCTTGCTGAGGGGGGATGCATGGATTCAGAGACTGGGACCATCCCCACCCTGCTGGCAGTGCTCTGCTCAAGTCTGTCCCCTCCAGAACCCCTTTTACCATCTCCATCCCCTCCTCACTCTGTTCCCATTCACAGCTCACTGTCACCAACGTGGGAGGTCTGGGTCCCCCCAAGATCCAATCTCCCAGTTCCCACCTCCTCCACACCCAATCCGTTCCCTCTTCACCCCTGCCCTCTCCCAGTGTTCCCACTCACAGCTCACTGTCACCAGTATGGGAGCCTTGGGTCTCCCCCATCTCCTCCCAACCCCATCCATCCCCTCCTCACTCCTGCTCTCTCCATGTGTTCCCATTCACAGCTCACTGTCACCAACATGGGATTCTTGGGTCCCCCCAGTTTCCATCCCCTCCTCACCCCATCCATCCCCTCCTCACAACTCACTGTCACCAACACAAACTTTGGGTGCCCCCAGCCCCACCATGGAACCAATCCCCTGGTCTGGGAAGGTCCAGGGTGACTTCTCCCAGAATCTGGAGCTGCTCCTGGCTGATCACAGCCACAGAGACACACACCAGCCTCCTCCAGACTCTCTATTTCTCCTTCATCAAAACCTCCTCTATTTTTCTTGTTCATCAGACTGACAAATGGGCAGAAAACAGACTTCTGGCTATTTCCTGCGCAAGCTGCCCACTCCTCCTCTCCCTTTGGCGATGACTGAGAGCTGAAGAAGCAGGAATAGCATATAAATTTCCTCCCTCCTTTAATAAATACCCCTATTACCTGGTGCTTGCTCCCAGCTCTCTGGCTGCTGCAGGCTCCTTCTCGCTCGCTTGGTGGCTTTGCTGCCCACCAGGCAGACGTGAGAAACTGGAATTCTCATTTCTATGGGGAATAAATAGGGGGATGGAGGCAGCAAAGGGCTGGGGGATGCTCAGGAGGGGAGAAATCCCCCCTCTTTGAGGTCTGTCTGCAGTTTTGCATCATCACACCAGGAGATAAATGGATTCATTTATTAGGGGAGATGGGGTTGGAGCTTGTCTGATTGCACAGCAGCAGCTCATGTCCTCTTTGGACACCTTGGTTTGGTCCTGAGAGAGAGGAGGGTTCCAGTCCCGAGGGACAAGGGTGCTGTGGGTGCAGCTGAGCACCTTGGGGTGGTGCTCAGATTTAATGCAGGAAGGGAATAAGGAGAAATCGTGCCTAAAAACCTCACTGAAATGGTGCAGAGGGAGGAGGAGAGAGTTTGATGACAGAGGGAAAGCCATCACAAAAGTGATTTGCGCTGTGGTCAGCAGCAAAATCAGTCTCCCAAGGCAGCTGCTTTCTGCTCAGGAGCAGAAGTTATGCAGGTGGCTTCTTGCTGGAAAACCACTGATGGCAGAGAAAGTCATGATTGTCTCAGGAAAGGTGAAACACCTGCCAGCCCTGCAGAAGGTTCTGGCATGGGGGGGAATCAAGGGAAAAGGCAGCGTTGAGGGAGGGGCTGCAAGTGGAGACCCTGCACCCACCCAGAGGGGACACGGGGAGCCCCACCAGCATAGCTGGGGTGGAAGGGGATGGTGAGTTCATAGCACTGCAGCCAAGCAGCCTCCTCCAGGGTGCCCCGAGCTCCCAGATCCACTCATCTCCCTTCTGCTGGGGACACAGAGCAGGAGGGAAGAGAAGCCCAAACTCAAACCCGCAATGCAATTGGCAGCATTCGGGCAGTGCAAGGCAAGCAGAGAGAGCCATGAAAACCCAGAAGCCACATGAAGCGAGCTGCAGACCTCAGGGCACAGGGCAATCTGTGTGATTTTCAGCAAGATGGGAATGTCCTTGCAGTGGAGATGCCCATGGGTGCTGCTTGGCATCAGCAACAACTCTGCAGGCACCGTTGCATCGCTGCTGCCAAGAGCTCCCTGCCCAGGACGCGGCAGCGCCGCTCGACAGCTTGTTTACTGACAGACCCTGCCCAGAGGTGACTCCTAAACACATTTCACTCCATATGATGCTGCAAAGAGGCATCAGAGAGCCAGAATTTGTTCCTTGCCTTGTCTTACTGAACAGCTTCTGCGTGCTTCCCTGAGCAGGGCTGCTCCCTTGCTCCAGCCCAGCTGGGTTACTGCAGCCCGTGCCCAAAAATGTTCTGTGCAAATCCAAATGCACCACCCTGCTGAGACTGCTTGGATTCCTCCTTGGACCTCCTTTTACTCCTAACAGCAGCTTTCAGGGACACCCAGGACAAGGCTCAACAAAAAGTGCTGCTTCACTGGACCCCTTGGAAGTGAAGGCAGCCTCCTTCTCTCCTCGAGCATCACAGAGGGATGGCAGAGACCCCGCTCCACAGCCCCGGCCCCGCTCCACAGGGTCTCTAAAAAAATATCTGCTGGCTTTTCACTGTTGTCTTAAACACCCAGCATCCCCTTTGGGGACCAGAAGGACCCCCCCATCCTGCACCAGGGACATCCCCTGGGCTTTATGCAAGCAGAGCTGCTACACTTCCCCTTCCCATCTCCCACCCACTAAGCAGGCAGCGTTGCTGTCCCTGTTCCCTACAGCCCACGAGCTGCCCTCAGATGCCTTCACCCTCACTGCTGGATTGATGGCAGTGCTTAGCAAAGCCTGAAAAAAAAAGTAAAACCACCTAAAAAAAGGAGTATTAGGGGGTGGCAATCACCCAATTTCCCCCGTAGCCAGCACTTGGTGTGTCTCATTCGTTTCCTGGAGTCTATTTAACTCCTACATTTAACAAGCTCCTAAACAAGTGATAGCAGCAAGTGGCAGTGCCCCGCTTCCAACCTGCGAGTGGCATTTCAGGGGCCAGGCTGCCATCAGCATGAGCAATGGGAAATTTCTCAAATGTCTCTTTGATTTATGGCTCTAGTTAATTCTCCAGGAGGTGTACGAGCTGCCCCGAGTGCATGAAACCTCAGAGGGATAAATAATTTACCAGCTGGTTAAATATTCTTTAAGGTCTAGAGAACATCAGCAGGAGCACAGATTTCGGGGGGTAACATAAAACTACAAATTGAGGACAAAAAAGGGGGGCATGACCCAAACTGGGCACTGCCATCGCCTGAAGAAACACTGAGATGCAGCAGGAGAGAAAAGGACCTGGATATCTCCTTGCTGCTGCATTTCCACCCAGCAGGATCAGCAGCTGCAGGGGGCAGGCTTGGCCAGAGGTTATAGGGCAATATCTCAGCCAGATGTGCGGTGCAGATGTGCAGCACTGCCCTGGCTGTGCCAAAACAATTACCAGAATGGGGAGCAGGGAGGGAAGAGAGGGGAAAGTAAGTGCCCAAGACGTGCAGGCAGGGGAGGCTGCCTTACCTGGCAGGGCTCATGCAAAGCCACCTCTTGCTTTGGATGATGCTGATGCTCAGAGCAGCTTCCCCACGTACCTGGCACAGCCTGATGCCCTTGGAGGGAGGAAGGACACATTTTAGCAGCACATGCTTGATGACAAGGGGTGTCAAGGGGGTGTTTTGTCTCCCTCTTGCTCCTTCTCCCCCATGAGACACAGAGATCAGGGAGGTACTTCCACCCTGTGCAGGAGGGGACTGAGCAACCCTTGGGCTGGTGCTGGACAAAGACCATGCTGCAAGAGCCACCACTGACTGGAGCAGAGGGATGGAGAGGAGAAACCAAACTGTTCTCCCTGCAAGCCCCCCAGGATCATTTCAGCCTCAGGTCAGGATGCTTTGGGACTCCCAAGAGCAGCAGGGCAGCCCCAAGCCGCGCTGGCAGCACCCACAATCTCCCCATGGCACCAGCTGCCAGGGAGCCCAGGAGAGGTAGATGGCAGCAAAGCCTGTTTCTTGCTGCAGCTGGGATGCCACAGCTTGGTCCCCACTCAGACATCATCCAGCCCCACAGGCCACCTCACTGAGCAGGTATTTACAAACCAACCAAGTCCTTTGCTTTATCCATCAATGGAGTTTTCCACCACAGCTCCTTTTCGCCAGGTTTCTCTCCTTAAGCATGATTCAGAGTTGAGGATGAATCTTAATTTCTCCCTCGTTAGGATGTGTCAAACAAATTAGCCAGCCAGGTGTATTTAAGATGCCTCTGTGCCTGGTGCCTGGCTCCTTGCCTGTTTCTCCTCCCCCATCCCCACATCCCCAGAGCAGGGAGCATCCCTGGGTACCCCTGCAGCAGCAGCCAAGCTGCCACCTGGAATTCAAGTTGGGGAGGGGATGGTCCCCATCCTTTTAGGGAACACACGGTGTTTTGTTGTGGATGACCTGCCTTGCTCTCCCATTCCAGGGAGATGTGACCCCTCTCTCCCTTCCTCCAACCCCCCCTTTCACATCCCATTCCTGGATTTTTCAGGTGGCTCAGCGCATGATTGAACAAATTGAGCAATGCTCTAGCAAACACATTCCCTCCAAATCCCCCCATGGAGGGCCCCCACGGGGTCCCTGTGGGACCCACAACGATGGGGAAGATGAATGGGTCTGTGCCCAGCCAGGGCTGGAAAGGGGAACCCATGCTCAGTCCCTGTCCCAGACGTTTTATCATCGCTGCCCCTGATAAATGGATAATGAATAATTCACAGTTGGCTTTTGCTTTATGAAGTATTCATTGCATTCCAGGTTTCCAAAGTAATTAACTATCCTATGAGCCCTGTGTAACACAAGCCAACCACAATCCATCTTCAACACTTCATTAACAGGTTCTCACACCACTTTAATTTGTTAAAGTGCAACAAACACACACACACAAAGTTTTCCCCTCCCCGGGACCCCCAAACCCCAGGAGACAGAGCCATTGCATTCCCAGAGGGGGGCAATTCCACAAGGGGAACACAAGGGTGGGAGCCAGGATTGGACCAGCTCAGGGCAGGCACCATGGTGCTGGGAACAAGCCACGGTTCCCCAGGACAATGAGGGATTTTTTGCAGCTGGCTCAAGGCAAGTGATTTTACCCAAAGCTCTGGGCAGCCCCAATCCTGACCCGATGAGGCCTGAGCTCTCAGCAGTCTCAAGGCACCAGCACCCCCAAAATCAAGCTGTGCAGGGGGTCTCCAGCAGAGTCCTCCCCTTTTAGGCCCAGTTTTTCCCCCTCTTCTTACAGAAATAACACAGAATTTGAGCCCTTCTCCCCACCCAGCTGCAAAATTCCAGAGTGAAGTTAGAGAGTCATAGAATGGGTTGGATTGGAAGGGATCTCAAAGCCCATCCAGTTCCACCCCCCTGCCATGGGCAGGGACACCTCCTACTGGATCAGGGGGGCTCAAAGCCCCATCCAACCTGGCCTTGAACACCTCCAGGGATGGGGCAGCCACCACTGCTCTGGGCAACCTGGGCCAGGGCCTCCCCACCCTCACAGCAAAACATTTCTCCCTAAGAGCTCATCTCAATCTCCCCTCTTTCAGCTGAAAACCATTCCCCCTCATCCTGTCCCTGCACTCCCTGATCCAGAGCCCCTCCCCAGCTTTCCTGGAGCCCCTTTCAGTCCTGGGAGGCTGCTCTAAGCTCTCTCCAGAGCCTTCTCTTCTCCAGGCTGAACAACTCCAACTCTCTCAGCCTGTCCTCGTAGCAGAGGTGCTCCAGCCCTGGGATCATCTTTATGGCCTCCTCTGGACCCATTCCAGTAGTTTCATATCCTTCTTATGTTGGGGATTCCAGAACTGGACACAGGACTACAGGTGGGATCTCCCAAAAGTAGATTAGAGAGAGAGAATCCCCTCCCTCTCCCTGCTGGCTACACTGCTTTGGATGCAGCCCAGGATACCCCCTCCACGCTCAATAAATCCAGC
The DNA here is from genome assembly GCA_033558185.1 of Dromococcyx pavoninus. NCBI lineage: Eukaryota > Metazoa > Chordata > Aves > Cuculiformes > Neomorphidae > Dromococcyx > Dromococcyx pavoninus. The sequence continues at coordinate 186,952 of JAUMJL010000244.1, read as the reverse complement.
ACTGCAGGCTGCCATCCCCACTCCAGACCCATTCCACAGCACATCCCACATGGAACAATGCCTGGATCCACACATCAAGCAGCCTCAGAGAGGCACAAATCACTGGTGGATCCACCAATCCCAGTCCCTACCTGGAGGTGATCCCACCGCAAGGTGACACAGCCAGCGACACACACAGACAGGAGTGGGACTCGTAGCTTTGATAGATGTGGAAAAATTCCCTCCAGGCTCCGTTGCTGAATCAGCCTTTCTGACTCCAATAATTTACAGCAATAAACAGTGAGATAAGAGCAGGGGTGGGTGGGACAGCAAAGCTGGGTGAGATGAGGGATGGCTCTGCCGACAGCCCTGCTGGCTGTGATGGCACCGAGCACTGCACATAATTAAAGCCAACTCCTGGAGCCAAGCTCAGCTTTGCACCAAAATGCTCAACCCCAGCCCCACTGCAGGAAGAGCTCAGGGGAAGGGGTGAGTGCCAACACCTCTTGCTGAGGTCTCCTGCACGTGGCCTTTCCCAAAGCAGCATCCCACCAGGGCTCCTGCACAGCTCCAGCAGCTCCTCTCCTTGCAAAACCTCTCCATGTAGCACCCAGCCCTTTATCAAGGGCAAAGCCCTGGGTGTGCCCTGCCTGCTGCTAATCCCTAAATCATCCCAGCTGGAGCTCAGCACCCAGGGCTCCCAATCCCTTCCCTTGCCCGCTGTCCCCCCCTAGCCAGACTTTCCCCACTCCCTGCCTTCTCTGTGCCCTTCATATTGGCTCTTCCAAGCTTTTTGGGAGGCAAGTGGAGCCGCCAGTCTTGTCATCTCTTCCTACAGCTAAAGCTGTGTATTCCCAGGATCCAGGCCTTGCCCTTTCCCATCACATCTGTTCCACCTCTTCCCACACATCCCTGGTGCAGTCACGACCTGTCTCAGTTTTCCTTGCCTCGTTGGGTTCCTGATTGATTTTGTCCCCAAATCCCACCAGCTTTGCTGTGCAAAGCCTGGAATCTCCGTTCCCCACGTGCTGCTCTCCACGGAGCTCCCTGCACGCAGAGGCATCCAGCAGTCCCAAAGCTGGCTTCTCACCCATGGCATCAGCCCAGGACGGGGTGGACAGTGAGATGTGACTCCCCCAGATAAACCCTGTGCTGGTGCTGGTGTCCCCTCCGTGATGTTGATGTAGAGTGATGGTGAAATAAATTGATACCCCTAAGCTGGAAAACTGATGGGGTTTGATCTAAAAGTAACCAAGAAGCTTAAAGGAGGGCATCCTCTCGGTTAGGAGAAAGAGATGATGCAGCACAACCCCTCTCCAATGCTGGAGAAGATGAGCTGCCCCCAGGGAGCCACTTCCATGGCAGCTCAAGCAAATATTGCCCTAAAAGGAAGAGCACGCACACTAAATGTGGAGCTGTTTATCCTGGCCCTAGGCCAGGCCATAAGACACATTCTGAGGTGGGACACACCTGTCCTACCTTGCTATAATCCATGTTAAGGAGAAAATTTAATAAAACTGCTATATTGAAAAGGAAAAGCGTCAGTGCTTGATGGAGATGTCTGTCCGGGCAGCGCAGCCTCAGGTGGAAGGGCTGGGCTGCACTTCATGGGGGGAATGTGAGATCATAGAATCATGGAATGGTTTGGGTTGGAATGGAACTCAAAGCCCATCCAGTTCCACCCCCCTGCCATGGGCAGGGACACCTCCCACTGGATCAGGGGGCTCAAAGCCCCATCCAACCTGGCCTTGAACACCTCCAGGGATGGGATCTCCCCTGAGCGCATCCCACAAAGGAGGATGCTGTAGGTGAAAGAGGGAGAGGAGCTCATAGCTGGGATGGCTCTGTGTTTTCCAGCAACAAAAGAAAGACAGTGACTTGCCAACCCCCCCCCCAGGCAGGCTCACACGTGGGACTGACAGACAACCACCCCCACGGATGGTGACGAGAGGCTGCGCTGGAGCCCTCCTTCAGCCAGGCTTTACACAGCACCCTGCACCTCCGGCCTGAACCCCCTGTCTGTGTGACAACCTCCTGCCTTCACCCCGTGGCCAGATTGGGGCTTGCGATGCTCTTTGCCCCACGAGCACTTGGGCAACCTCCCCGTCGCCGGGCTGCGGCGCTGGGGCTGCGTCCCCTCCCTCGCTGCGCCGCAGATGGCCCAGCATATGGGCAGGCGCCCCTCGCGCTCACACCTTGTAAGCAGATTCTGTCAGGTTTAAAGAGGAAAAAACTTAATTAAGCAGTTGTGTGTGTACAATTACATCTTTAATTATCTCTGCGTTTTGCTTCTTTGTTGTTTCGCTCTTGCAAGAAGTTTGGTAACAATCAGAGGCTGCTGTTCCCTCAAGCAGGAGCTTTGCTTTCTCTTCCTTTCTCTTCCTCTCTCCCTCCTGCCTTGTTTTAGGGATGGTTTTCTGGTCCAAAATATGCAGCAGAGCTGGGCAAGACCCTGCAACCCCCAAGGCCTCCTTGCTAGAGGGCTGGGCTTCCTCATCCTCAGCTCCAGCTTTGGTAGCTGGACCAGGAGCAGGATTCCAAAGGTGCTGCACATATAAAGTGTAAATCAAGCCTTCAAAAAGCTGCTTTTTATTATTTTCACCTTCTCATTTCAGCATCAGCAACACTAACACAACACCCCAGCCCAGCCCCAGCACAGGGCTCACTGCAAACACCCTTGAGTGAAAATAAAAACATCATCAGGAACGATGCTTAATTGCACCAACACCCAGGGATTTGTATCCAAGGGACAGCCCCACCGAATTAACATCTTTAATTACTCCATTCCACCTCATTTCCCAGTTTGGACCAGATCTCCATCCCATGGCATGCAGCGAGCCAGGCATCATCCCTAGGGATGTCCCAGTGTCCCCTCACTGCATCCTCAATGCTGGGCAAGATTTAGAGCCTCCTGCAGAGATGAGGGACAAAGCAACCGGCTTAATTTGTGGCGGTGCTTTTATTTTATGCGAGGAGCACTAAACAGTCATAAACATCCAGAGTTAGATATTGGAGCTGGGGATATTTTTATTGTTTGTAAGTCCTTGAAATTTTGCCATCTTTATGAAGCTCTTATTAAAAATAACCCCAAACCCTTGCTTCTCTAATTGACTGTATTTTAAAAAACACATGCCTGCTTTTAATGCAGGGATATATTTATATCGCCATCAGTTAATTTTTATTTACCTTGTAGTGAAAACCATCTTCATCCTTAATTCCCAAGCCCATATTTTCTTTGAAGTCAGAATTGGACCTAACAATCAGCTGTATATTTAACATGCCATTAAATTCTCAGTTCTGCTTTCACAGCTTTCAAACCAGTAGGCTTAAAATACAGCAATGATCCCCCTTTTCCCGGCGTGCCAGCAGGGCAGGCAGTGGAAATGAATCTTCATGCAGCTGAAAGATGTCAAGGGCTGGGAATGAGCCCAGAGAGAGCAACAGAAATGACTGGGAGGGGCTGCAAAGTGAGAGCTGTGGGCAGGGATGGAGACCACCGAGGTTGAAGGGTTCAAAGGAGACAGAGGGGAGACACCGTCACAGTTTTCAAAGGTGCAAGGGTGCTGCAAGAGCTGGGCTCTGGGTGCACAGAAAAGAATAACAGGTGGCAGAGATGCAGAGATTTGGGCCAGGTGGGAGGAGATGCTCTGCAGAGAGTTACACACCAAAGATTGAGGTAGATGGGGAAGTCTCAGGGCTTTGGGAAGAGGCAGGATAAGTGGGAATGTTGAGCAAAGCTCAACTTCATCGCGTCCCTCTGATGTGGCACTTGGGGACATGGTTTAGTTGGCACGGTGGGGTTGGGATGGTGGTTGGACTGGATGAGGTTAGAGGGCTTTTCCAACCTTCATGATCCTGTGATTCTATGAGAAGTGGAGCTGCAAATGGGGCCATGGAGTTGGCAGCCACTGCCACCAGGCTGGGGGGAGCAGAAGAAATTTGGGACAACCTGGTTGTGCCTATTGCCAAGTTTCCACGAAGCTGCTTTGAGGGGCAGCAGGGAGCCCCCCACTTTGGGAGCACAGTGGGGTGTCCCTCCTGTCTCCCTGCTGCCATGCTGAACCCCACATCTCCAAAGGGTGCTCAGGGCAGCTCTGCTCCCCCCCTGCCCTGCAGGAACCACAGCGATGGGGGCCCAGATCCTGCAGGCACTGGCAAGCAGGGCCCAGGGACCCGGGTGAGCGGCGCCTTGATGTTGGAGAAGAGAAGATTAGGAGACAAGTGGATCACAGCCTGTAATTAAACACCCAGGGAGGAGGTCTGTGATGCTGGAGAAGCCTTTCATCCAGCAGTCAAAGCGCAGCTTCCCAGGGGATGCAGGGAAGGCACCAGTGCTCAGAAGCTTTCATGGATGTCTCATCCCAACTTGGCTCTGGTTATGGGGTGCAGTGGGGAGTGGCTCTGTGCAAGGGCACAGCAGCATCAGGATAACATTACAAAGCATCTGCTGCTTCTACCCAGCCCTTGGCATCACCATGCAAGAGCAGCTCAGGATGCAGGAGATGCTCACGACTGGAGCACGAGGTGCAGAAATACACCTACACAAAACCACATCCCCAAGGATGCTGAGGAGCTGAATTCAGGGAAATCAAGGGCTGTGTGACCCTGCCTTTGCTCCAACAGTTGCTGCTGACCCACCCAGGCACCGTTTCACTCTCTGGCCAAGCACACTGCAACAATTAAACCAGGCAGGGTCCAGAGCAAAAAAGCAAACGCAATATTTTAAAGCTCTTCCCAGTGTAACAATATCTCGGGCACTATTAATAACACTTGTAAGGAGTTGTTCTTGAACAGATATGATTTTTATCTTGACAGCGTCTCTTTAAATCATTTTTATCCCCACGAAGTTTGGGAGAAGCATATTTTCTGTGCACCATTCATCTTGCCAAACATCCACCAGCCCCGTTTATTGCTCACTCCCTCTTTAACCATTACCGATGGGAACTGGTCCCCACCCTCCAGTTCAGCACTGGTTTCCAGCTCGTGATGCTTCTCTTCCCTCCCTCCTTCCGCCCCACAATTCCCCTTTGACATGTGTTTTATTGGAGGCAGCAAAATGAAATCAAGTGCTCAAATCTCCGTGGCTGAGAAGCCATTGGGAGGTAGGAGGGGGTGTGCGCGCGGCTGCCAAACATCCTTAGTGTCTTTTCTCCTCTCATTTCTTCAGCTAAAATTCAAGTTAATAAAAACATGGAAAATGCTCAATTTTGATTTTCTGCAGAAAAGGGCTGCAGCCCCTTTGCTGCTGCAAAGAGCTCTTGCCAAGAGCATCACATCATCCTCTCTCTTGACTGCTCCACGCCTTCAACATCGATTTTAGAGCCTCCAGAACCTGGGAAGGGACCCCCAGAGTTATGAGAAGCTTCAGGGGTGAGGAGTTTGGGCACCTTCTTAATAACTTCTATGCAAAGACAGCCTCACGGCTCTTAAATCAACCTCCAAGGGGAGCACCCCATGGGGACACTGCCCTGAAAGCAGAGAAAGGGGTTGCAGGGTACTCTCTGAAGGCTTCTCCAGCAGCAGCTGCTTGGAAACACCTTGCTCTTTGCAGCTGGAGCACTGGAGCCAGGAGCATCGATCAATTGATCAGCACATCAGGATCCAAGGAAACGAAGCAGCGAGGAGGAAAAGCATCAGAGATGGGGAGCAGCAGTGCTGCCTTCACATGGGCGGCTGGAAGGGACAGGAGGAGGGCACAAGGGCATCATCACCCACTGCAGTGCTGAGGGTGCACTCAAGGGAGCCCCTTTGTAAAGGGGAGCAGAGCCCAGTGAGGTGGGTGTTGGTCTCTTCTCCCAAGTGACAGGCGATAGGATGAGAAGAAATGGCCTCAAGTTGTGCCACGGGAGGTTTAGATTGGATATTGGGAAAAATTTCTTCACCAAAGGGTTCTCAGGCCCTGGCAGAGCCTGCCCAGGGAGGGGGTGGAGTCTCCACCCCTGGAGGTGTTTAAAAGATGGGCAGGTGAGGTGTTCGGGGTTGGTTTAGTAGTGGACAGGTATGGTTGGACTCGATCTCAAAGGTAATTTCCAGCCAAGTGATTCCATGACTCCTTGGGCAGGGGCTCCCAGATAATGGGAGACAGTGAATACAGACCACACCACGTGGAACAGCCTAGGCACAACCTCAAGTGCAGGGCTCAAAGGACATTTTGGCCCCACCACCTCCTTGGAAGGGCACGAAATACCCCAAATCCACCCTTCCTACCTCACCAACCCCCTCCCCTCTTCGCTTGCTGCTCCTAAATCTTTCCCCAAAGGCCAGGACAGCTGGAGCTGGCACACCACATCATTGCCCCGTGCTCAGTGGGCTGTGTTTCTTGGGGAAGGACTGTGAAGATGGCAAGTGTTTGATCAACAGCTGAGTTCACAGCCACAGCAGCATCACTGCCTGTCCCCAACAGCATCCTCGGAGTAACAGACGGACAAAGGCACGCGAAAACCTTGGGCAGAGCTGGGCAGCAGGAGGGGTGGCAGCAGGGGGGACATTCCTGCTGTCACATCCATCACTTGCTTGGAAATAAAGACTTTTATAGGAGAGAACTGCAGAGAAAGGAGCAGATTATGTGGTGCAACTCAGAAAACACCAATTCTACTTTCAGATGGCCCATGCTACACCTTCAGCGGGGCTGAACTCACCTTGGTGCTCAGGCTGGTATAGGGAGCCCAAAGGTGGGTGATGATACCCATCAGAGCAGAACTTGGGATGCAGGAGACACAGGCACAGCATCCTCGTGGTTTAAAATGCCTAAGAGGAGAGCATCCCCATCAGGGACCATGGCCTGGAGGATGCAACAGAGCCCCTTTTACTTCTCACCAGCCCCAGACTCTCCGCGCTGGTCGAATGCCGGGGTGGAGGAGAAGGCAGAGGAGAAGGTGGAGCAGCCCCGGGGCGAATTGGAGCGAGAAGGGAGGAGCGAGGGAGGGGGGGGGAGGAAGGAGCCCCGCGCCGAACAAAAAGCAGATGAAAGTCGGGAGTAATAAAATATTCCGAAACTAGATTAAGAAATTACAAGTGGGGAAGGCAGAGAGCTGGCTGGGCACGGGGCACGCGATCCTGCTGCAGCTGGGACCGGAGCACGCACCTCCCCGCGGTATTGGGGGCTTTTATCGGGAGAGGCAGCTTTCCATCCTGCTGTGCAAATGAATCTGCTGTCGGTGCGTGATTAAAGCCAAGCACTCCCGCTCCCCTTGTTTTTGAAGGCTTTGGAGGCCTTTTTAAAGCAACACCTGCTACCAGGACCTGGTTAATGACTCATTTGGGGAAATACTTGAGGCTCTTCCGTGCTTAATAGGTTTTGCATGAAGAGAGGAAGGGATGCAGGAGAGACCTGGGTGTCTGGAAGCAGCAGGGTTTGTCAGTCCCTCCAAGGATTTGCTGCTTGAAGAGATTGCCTTCACCCCCAGCCCCGCTCTGCCCCACAGGGACGAGGATCACGTCATGCAGCGAGGCTTTAAGGAGCACCAGGAGGTGTTTCTGGCCCGCTGGCTGCCTTCCTGATGAGTTTGGGAAAGTCTGGATATCTCCAGGTGCTGGCAAAGCCCAGCCTCACTGCCAGCCCAAGGGGGTGAGGAAAAGGAGATTCGTTATCTCCTTCCCAATACCACTTGGGAAGACAGGAGGTCACTGGATATTTGCATTGCCAGGCACAAGCAACCTGCTCTTCCTTATGCTGGGGCAGCAAGAAACTTTGAGGTGATGTGTTTGCAGGGTGTAAGTTCAACCTGGGGCAGTGAGAAAGTCTGGGGTGATGTGTTTGCAGGGTGAAGTCTCCACCTGATCCCACTTGTCCTACCAATAATCCATCCGTGCAGATGCTCAGGAGCTGCATGGCCAGCCTGAAAATACAATGCAGGGAAGAGTCCAGTGTCCATCACAGTCCAGAGATCATTAGTACTGGTGGACTCGGCCCAGCTTTGGAGGTTGGTGCCTTGAAACCCCACCTTGAAGAGCTGCTTGTGGCTGAAAGGCTGCAGAGCCCTTGCCCCAGCCATGCAAGGAGCCTGTGCAAGCTGTGATACCGCAGCCACATCCTTTAGGAAGGACCAGAAAGCTCTCAAGAGATGGGAGAGAGTGAGGAGAAGGAAAGCACCTCCCTGGAAAACGTGTCGTGGAGGTGTGGAGGGCCAAGCAGGGGCTCTGCCCACAGGCTCCAGCAGATGCTTCTGCACATGAAATGGGAACGGCTCCTTTTGTAGGAAGCCTTTCCTTCCCAAGGTGTGGGCAGAAGGCACCTCCCCGCTGTCAGCAGTGCTGCCGGTGCCTGGCAGTGGGTAATTAAAGCCTTTTATTCAGTGCCTGGAGGCACGGAGGCATCGAGGGCTCTTATCAGAGAAGAAACCCAGTGGGCTGGCTTTGTGCAGAGGGGAGGGGAGAGATGCCAAGGCTGCCTGTGCCGGTTTAAAGAAAGTTTTGGCTTCATTCTCCTCTCCTGACTCTTAAAATCCACCTTGTGAACAACTAATCCACATTAATACGTCGCTCCGCAGCGTGTGGCTGGGTAGAGGCCAACTCCTCCCGCTGCAGTCAGGGCCAGCCCCAGCACATGGCTGAGCATCTTCATCACCCAGCAGTGGTCCTCACCCTCTGGATCAAGGTCTGGGCTCAAAGGCCCCTGTTCAACATGAGGAAGAGGAGCCTGAGGGGGCCCTCGTAGCAGGTTTACTGCTTCCTCATGAGGGGAAGAGGAGGAGCAGGTGCTGAGCTCTTCTCTCTGGTGACCAATGACAGGACCCAGGGAATGGCAGGAAGATGCCAGGGGAGGGTTAGGTTGGACATGAGGAGAAGGTTCTTCCCCCAGAGGGTGGTGGAGCACTGGAACAGCTCCCCAGGGAAGCAGTCACAGCCTGACAATATTCCAGAAGCATTTGGCCAACGCCCTCAGCCCCACGGGGTGAATGTTGAGGTTGTCCTGTGCAGGGACAGGAGTTGGACTGGATGATCCTTGTGGGTCCCTTCCAGCTCAGGTCACTCTATGATTCTGTTCTATGTGATAAAGAGAATTTCTCCCACTCACCCCAACCACAGCCCCTGCCTGGATGGTGATCCAGGGGCTCCTCTGCTCATCTCTGCCGTGACATCTGGAGACACTCGGACACCACCGTTCAAGGTGCTCAAGATGGGCAGGAGGATCTGGGGATGGGGATGGGAGGGACAAACAGCTCCCCAAAACGTTGGCAGAGTCCTGGCTGTAACCCTGTAACACACACACACGGAGCTGAGGCCACACACAACTCGGTGCATGACATGGACAGATCCTGCTCCCCTGCAGCCCCCCAAGAGTGGTGTCCCCAGGTCGGGGGGACCTGTGTGCAGGAGGAGCTCAGAGGGGACGTGGACAGAGCTCCATGGTGGAGTGAATTCTCCAGTTCTCAGATACAAGGAGGAATCATAATGTCATTTATCATCTTTAAAGATACGCAGAGCTGGCGAGAGAATGAATTCTTCTTAATAACCCAGTTCCCAGGATATTTTTACTGTGCATCATAAATTATAATGCCTTTTTATTTTTGCTTTATGGCCTGTCCCTTGCCGATTCTGATGATCTACATCCTCATTCCTCAATGGTGCTTTAGGAATGATCCCTGCCTGTCTGTCTCATCCTCCCATCACCTCTCCAGTCTCCCCCTTTCCACCTCTTTTCCCCCTTGTCCATCCATGCTCTGCACTGAGAGTTGTCAGCATCACTGGCCAAGCAAGGAGCGAGAGGTTGGTACCTCTGGGCAAAGGTAGCCCATGGCTACAGCTCCAAGCCACCAATTGCACAGTCATGCAGCAGCACAAGCCCCCATGAAGCAGGAGGGAGACAACTGCCGGCTCCTGGTAGCACTCCACCAGCCCAGCACCTCACTCAGGACCTCCCTGGATTACTGGAGCAGCCTCGGACACATCCTGTCCCAACACACCTTGTTTTACAGCACAGCTCCAGGTGTTTTCGAGACAGCTCTAAGCTTGCTTGGCTTGGCCCTGTTGTGGTGCAGCCTTCTCTCTGTTTTGCATGCTTTTCAAGGCTTGTTTGGTTTTCTGCACCAGCAGCAGCTCAGGGAGAGGCAGTGGTGCTGGCCAGTGCAGGGATTTCAGCTCCATTCACATCTGAAATTCAAAAGCACCAGCAATGCAGATGAAGTAGTGTAAAACTGAGCAACTCCTGCTTGAGGCAACACAAGTGATCCCAAACCCTTGATATGAACCTCAGAGGAGCTGCAGCCCACCCAGTACAGCCTTTCACACCACCACCGATGGCTGCTGACCCCCACGGTGATGCCCAGGAGCCCATGGAGATCCCACACCAGCTTTAGAGTGGGTATAAGGAAGAAATATTTCCCTGTGAGGGTGGGGAGGCCCAGGCCCAGGTTGCCCAGAGCAGTGGTGGCTGCCCCATCCCTGGAGGTGTTCCAGGCCAGGCTGGATGGGGCTTTGAGCCCCCTGATCCAGTGGGAGGTGTCCCTGCCCATGGCAGGGGGGTGGAACTGGATAAGCTTTGAGTTCCCTTCCAACCCAAACCATTCTATGATTCTATAACCCCCAGCCACCACCAAGAGGAACAGGGACCCCAAAATGGGGTAAAAGGCTGGGGTAAGCTGGCTGAGAGAGTGGTCAGGGCAGTGTTGTGAGGAATTCTCCTTGGGAGACACAAAGTACCTCCAGGATGTGGCTTTTCTGGGAGCTGGCATAGGAGTTTGGCTCTTTGTAGGACAATGGAGCGAGGAGCCAGCGCTGCCAGGTACCAGGGAACCCTTGCTTCCCCCATATCCCACAACCTCCTTGAATGGGACTGTCACATATGAGAAGGGAAGATTTGAACCGCCTGATCCAGTGGGAGGTGTCCCTGCCCACGGCAGGGGCGGTTGGAACTGGATGGGCTTTAAGGTCCCTTCCAACCCAACCCATTCCATGATTCTAAGGCAGATTCCTCATTGCTGGGTGCTCAGCTCAGGCTACAAACCTCTATGATGATGGAAAACAGGAATGACTGTGATTGTGGGGTTTTGCATTAGTCCTAGAAATCCCACATTGGCCTCAGAAAAGCAGTCACTGCCCCCAAACATCTCATAGCACCAGGAAAACACAGTTCTGTCAGAGATGTCAGCCTTGCAGGGCGATTCCCAAGGAGCCGGTTGTTTGATTCTCTTGTTGCCCGTAAATCCCCGACATGCTTAAAGCCTCTCTTCTGATAGGGAGCCTAAAGCCTGAGCCCTGAATAAACCTGCTGAAACTCTCTGGCTTAGCATGCCAAATGTAATGTTCTTAGCCAGCCTCATCGTGGCAAATCTCCATATTTCTCAGGGATAAACACTCACCTCTTCTCCCTCTGTCTTCTGCTTTGTCACTGATTTTCCGCCACGGGTCCGGTGTTGGGTTGTGATTGCTGGAGGGATGCTGAAGCCACTAAAAATGTCTCTTTGCTTTGCTGTGCCCCCTCTGTTGTAGGGGGTTTGCACACCCAGAGTGGTCTGCAAACAGCTTTTTCTTTAGCAGGAGAGGGTTTTACAAAGAAAGGAATCAGAAGAAACAACCCTGAGCACCTTTGATAGAATGGTTTGGGTTGGAAGGGACCTCAAAGCCCATCCAGTTCCACCCCCCTGCCATGGGCAGGGACACCTCCCACTGGATCAGGGGGCTCAAAGCCCCATCCAACCTGGCCTTGAACACCTCCAGGGATGGGGCAGCCACCACTGCTCTGGGCAACCTGGGCCAGGGCATCCCCACCCTCACAGCAAAACATTTCTCCCTAAAATCTCATCCCAATCTCCCCTCTTTCAGCTGAAAACCTTTCCCTCATCCCATCCCTGCACTCCCTGATCAAGAGCCCCTCCCCAGTTTTCCTGCAGCGCCTTTCAGTCCTGGGAGGCTACTCCGAGGTCTCCTCAAAGCCTTCTCTTCTCCAGGCTGAACAACCCCAACTCTCTCAGCCTGTCCTTGTACAGGAGGTGCTCCAGCCCTCAGGTCATCTTTGTGGCCTCCTCTGGACTCACTCCAACAGCTCCACATCCTTCCTGTGCTGAGAACTCCAGCACTGGACACAGGGCTCCAGGTGGGGTCTCACCAGAGCAGAGGGGCAGAATCCCCTCCCTCTCCCTGCTGTTTCCACTGGTTTGGATGCAGCCCAGGACACGGTTGGTTTTCTGGGCTGTGCGTGCACTTTGCCAGCTCACGTAGAGATTCTCACCTCCCCAGTACCCCAAGTCCTTTTCCTCAGGGATGCCCTCAATCCATTCTCCAATTAGCTTGTAATTGTGCTTGGGATTGCCCCAAGCCAGGTGCAGGACCTTGCACTTGCACGAGGCTTAAAACCAGCACATGGGATGGGCAGGAAGGAATAAGAAGCACCAAGTGCATGTCCAGGGGCTGCTGGCAGCAAGGCAGTGGCAGGATCAGAGCTGTGCTTGGCTCCCATCCCTCCCCACTGCATCTGGGGCTTCACAGAGAAAAATTAGAGTATGGGAGCAGGTTAATAGCCAGGAAAATTATTGCTAACAATGCGACCAGGGGCTTGTTCCTTCCCTTTTTATTGGAGGCTGAGTGATTACTTGTAGGTAGTTAAAAGGCAGGAGCTGTGTGTTATTGCAGGGGATGCTCAGGAGTAAAGGGAGGCTAATTAATGAGCAGCTCTTGCTTACTGCTGGGGGAACATTCCTGAGGGCTGTGCTGCAAGAGAGAGTGGGTTTGAGGGAGTGTGTTGAGGCAGCTCAGCACGGGGAGGGTGGAGGAGGCTGGAATGAACCTGGTACTCCATGAGTGATGCTCCCAGACGAGGCTTTGCCGCGGGCTGAGATGCTCAGGGTTGGGCTGCAGAACAACTCAGGCCAAATTCTCTCTCCAGCTCTGGGAAAGGGAGAACCTAAAAGGCTCGTTGGCATCTGCTGGTGGGTTTTGGTGAAGCAAATGGGGCATCTCAGCCTCACTCAGCACCAGCAAGCGTTGGGCTCAGCAGCTGCCTCTGAACCCGGGCAGTTCTGAGGGGTCTCAAATTGTGATGGGGCTGTAGAGGTGGGGGCCAGAAGAAAAGGCTCTGTGCGTGCTGTAGGGTGTTTCTAAGTAGATGAAGACAGAACAAGGCTGGCAGTGCCTGAGGACATTGGGACACACGAGCCACAAGCAGCCAGCCCTGCAGGATGAGCTGGGAGAAGGGCAGGTGGGAACAGGGCAGCAGTGACAAATGAGTTTAATTCCTGGGCAGACACCGAAGGGAGGGGGTGATTAATAGGAGGAGGACCTCATCGTAGCCTCAGGAGCTCAGAGAGATGTTTTGGAAGAGGATGGAACAGCAGGGACCAATTCTTAGAGGCAACAGGCTGGGAACAGAGTTAGAAACCAGTCTCACACCTGGAGGATGGAAGATCTGCCAGGGTTCGTGGGCAGGAATAAGACCTTCACTCATTTCTCCTGTGCTCTTCTCTCCCTCTTCCCCCCCATCAAACACATATTCTGGCACATCTGGGGCTGGTGCACGCTCACTCCAGGACTCTGTTGTTCTCAGGGGGAGGTGCCAGCCAGGGGACAAGGCACCCCAAGTGATGGGAAGGGCTGTTCCCACGGGAGGCTGCTGGCTGGCCCTGCAGCTGATGCTGAGAAGCTAAAAGAGCAGCAGAAAACATGGGAGGCAAAATATTTCATGTGGGGAGCTTTGCAGAGGGCCATAAAGAGCCTGATTAACGCTGCAATCATCAGCCACTGTTTCATGGTAACCATAAACCACCCCACCAACCTCTAGGCAGGCACCAAGGTGGTATTTGGGGACGTCCTGTCCCCTCAACCCACATCAGAGGACTCAGCCCTCGGATGTCCTCTCTGCCCGGGGCAATGTTATCATCCAGCCTGGAGAGGGAAAGGGCAATGTGTTTTGAACCAAGTTTTTAAAGAAGTAAACGTGGTCCTTGCTATTTCAGCTGAAAGTCAGTGGCAGCTGATGGGAGCAGGGACTGTGGGGATAAATAACCACTTACACCAAGGCTGGATTTGACCCCATAGGAGGAGGAATCTAAGAGTCCTGTGCCCAGTTCTGGAATCCCCAACATAAGAAGAATATGGAACTGTTGGAACAGGTCCAGAGAAGGCCACAAAGGTGATCTGAGGGCTGGAGCCCCTCTGCTGTGAGGACAGGCTGAGAGAGTTTGGGCTGTTCAACCTGGAGAAGAGAAGACTCTGGGGAGACTTTAGAGCCGCCTTCACCTGTGTTTGGTCCCATCCAGCTCAATCTCTGCCTGCAAAACCAGTCCAGAACTGGCTGCACTGGGAGCTGGGAGCCTCTCCTGATGTATCCACGCTGAAGGATTTGCCTTCCCAGAGATAGAGTGATGCCACCGGCTCCTCAGCTGGAGGACCACGAGCCACCTGGTTGGGTACCAGTGGCTCCATCCTTTGTCCCTGTCCCTTCCTTTGGAGCTGCTGGTGCCCCCAGCTCCCCCCAGTGTGTCACTCACACTCAGCCCTGGTCTGATTCCAGCTGGCTCCTCTGGTTGATGGGGGAGATGTCCTCCTGGCGGCTCACAACGAGTGCCAGGAGCAGCCCCTGGTGCATTGGGCACAGCAGCTGTTAGCACTGATTAAAAATGGAGAATCCCAACAATTATCAGGCTGTGACAGCCAATTCTGCTGCTGGAGGCAAGGAGGGGGGGTCTGGGCAGGGAGACTGGGTACCCACTTCATCCCTGGGATCCCACAGTGAGACAGGGATGTGCCTGAAAACACAAGGGTTTTCCATGGAGGGCACACAGCAAACACAACAAGGTCTGTAATGGAACAGTCCTTGTGGCCTTACAGCATGGAATCAAGGGATTGTTTGGGTTGGAAGAGACCTCAAAGACCAGCCAGTTCCACCCCACCCTGCCACTGGAACAGGGGGCTCCAAGCCCCATCCAACCTGGCCTTGAACACCTTGAAAGGCCTCTCACCTTTGAGGTGGGAGGAGCGAAACCCAAGTGAGAGGGTCAGTGTCAGCCAGGAAACCAACACCAATGAGGAGCAAGGACCTGATGGGAGCAACAAGGCAGAAAGGCCCCCCAGCAGACCAAGGGTTGGTGAGATGCCCCATCCATCCTCATCCCTTCTGATCTGGTCCCTTCTCACTGCTTTGTAGTAGCTATGGATAAGGTTTACTCAAATTTATGGCCCTTTTTAAGAGATTTCTAGGAAGAGATGCCTTTTGCCCGCTAAATTACCAACATTTCTCTCTCTCCTCTCCCCAGGGCTCACTTCCATGTCTGGACTGACACAAAGGCATTCCAGCATCAGAGACTGAGAGAGACAAATGAGCCATTTGCCAGGAAATTATCCTTTGGGTTCCCTCCTCCCCAGTCAATTTAACTGGGGGAGCTCAGGGTGGCTTTAGTTGCTGTGCTCGAAGTCCATCTTCACCTCCTTCTCTCTTTTTTTTTGTCTCCCATTTCTCTCCTTCCTCCTCCTCCTTCCCAGCACCATTTATTTTCCTCCTCCTACAGCATCTCCCCTTCCTGTTTTTTTCCCCAGTATCTCTTGGAAATGGTGACAAGCTGAAAGCTGAAATGCTGTTCGAGTCCCTCACGGCTGACAGGTTCTTTAAGACTTTGGTGCTTCCCAGAGGGTGATGAACTGGCACAGAGATGCTTTGGATTCTCCCAGGGGATTAGTAACAGCTGTGGAAGCAAATGGCAAAGCATCTGTTGCTGGTTGTGTGCTGTTTGGTGAAGGTGGTGATGTCCAGAGCCTTCTCTTCTCCAGGCTGAACAAGTCCAACCCTCTCAGCCTGTCCTCGTACGGGAGGTGCTGCAGCCCTTGGATCATCTCTGCGGCCTCCGTAAAACAGTTCCAGGTCCTTCCTGTGCTGAGGACTCCAGAACTGGACACAGGGATCCAGGTGGGGTCTCACCAGAGGGGAGCAGAGGGGGAGAATCCCCTCCCTCACCGTGCTGCTCCCACTGCTGTGGATGGAGCCCAGGATATATGCATATAAACCCACATGGACACAGCACCACGTAGGCTACACCCAAGGGTCAGGTTGTGCCGTGCCCGGTGTGGGCTGGCGGTGCCAACAAAGGGTACCAGCACACAGGAACCTCCACTCACCCCACCTGCATCTGCCTGCACAGCTTCTCCCCCTCTGCAATCACATCTGTGTCAATCTGACCACAGCTGGACACAAGTGGAGCTCCTTGGTGAGCCTCAAGGAAAGCTCAGGGACACATTTGCAGCTCCAGCTGCAGCCCTGGCTCTTGGCTCTTGTGTCTCCACAGGGTTCCTGAGCAGCCTTCTCTCCCACTGTGCCTGGCCTCCTCATTAATATCCACAGGCTGAATTATTTATTACAAACAGATGTTAGAGTTTAAAGAGTGTTAAGAGGATATCCTTGGCTAATCAATTTATTTTTAACTAGTTTATGTATTTATTACAAACAGAATTTGGACTTCAGCTGCCATTTGAAATTATCCCCCATTCATCATAGCGCTGTGTGTGCTGCTTGGATGCTCCTGCTGTGTCCTTGGGGACCACGAGGGAGCCAGGGAGTGCTGCTCCAGCCTGTGGAAACACCAGGACCACATTGGAGATGTTGGGTGAGGTGGGCAGCTGGCTGGGAAGGACCATGGGGTTTGGAGAAGTTTCTGCTGAGCTGCACCGAGAGCCACGTGGAGGACAAGGAGGAGTTTGTAGGGGAGACATCAGAGCATCATTTGTCCAGCAGTCCTACAAATGCACAGCCCTAATCCCATCCCTTTCCCCAGAAGAGAGCAGAAGTTTGCTCTCTGGCTGCTGGAAGGCTGATGCTCTGCCCTTCCAGCATCGAGCAAGGCAGTGATGGATGCACAAACCCCTAAGCCTGAAGCACAAGGTGGGAAGAACCCACTGCGTTCACCTTTTGTGAGGATCTAAATAGCAAAAAAACCCCACCTGGTGAGCAAGGGTCAGGTGAGGTCCTGCTCCTGTGTTTTTGCAGAAGTCATCCCCTTCCAGGGAGCAGCAGAACAGTGTCCCAAGGTCTAAACAAGCATCGTGTGAGTCTTCCTGACCATCCCTCTGCACGGAGCTCCTCAGACATCTTCATTCCTCGCACACGGCTCCGACCGCTCATCCGTGCTGTCAGCAAAGCCAGAGGCAAACAAGGACCTGGAGATTTACTGCTCTTCAGTGCTAAGGGCCATGCTGGGTGCTTAAAGCCTGGAGTTATGGGAATCAGTGGAGTGCTGTAATACCTGGACACAGATGAGCAGCTGCCGTGGGGAATAGTTCTGCCTCAGAAAGCGCCTGGGGAGCCAGAGGAGATGTAGAATCCTGGAGCATCCAGAAACAAAGCCTCAACCACGAACCAAAGGGAGGAGACAGAGCTCAGGGAAGCAGCTTAGAATCACAGGATTGTTAAGGTTGGAAAAGACCTCCAAGATCATCCAGACCAACCATCAATGAAATACCACTGTGCCCGCTAAACCCTGTTCCCATGTGCCATGGCCACGCGGTTTTTGAACCCCTCCAGGGATGGAGACTCCCCCACTGCCCTGGGCAGCCTCTTCCAGGGCTTCACCACTCTGTCAGTAATGAAATTATTCCTGATATTCAATCTAAACTTCCCCTGGTGCAACTTGAGGCCATTTCCTCTCATCCTATCCCTTGTTACTCGGGAGAAGGGCCCAGCACCCACCTCACCACAACCTCCTTTCCAGGAGCTGCAGAGAGCAATGAGATCTCCCCTCAGCCTCCTCTTCTCCAGACTAAACAGCCCCAGGGCCCTCAGCCATTCCCAGAACCCCTGGGCTCCAGACCCTCCCTCATCACCATTCCCTTTCTCTGGATGTGCTCCAACTCCTCAAGCTCCTTCTTGTACTGAGGCACCCAAAACTGAACCCAGGATTCCAGGTGCAGCTACTCCAACATCAAATACAGGGCACAATCCCTTCCCTGTTCCTGTTGGCCACATCATTTTCACCTCCAAGAAGATAAAAAACCACCCATAAATCAAGCAAGACCTGCAAAGCCCTGGAGGGACTTTATAAGAGGGGGCTGAGGAGCAGCTCAACACCTTTACCTGTTGGACACACATGGGATGGGTGGGAGCTGGGTTAGACCCTGAGCCTTACACAGCACTTCAGGGTCCCCCCAGCAGCAAAGCCAGCGATGGGGGGAGCCCCATGCAGGCACTGAGCCCCCTCCCTCAGCACACAGGGACTGCAATCAGAGGGCTCCAACTGCTCTGCCACCACTGGGGCTCAGTCAGTCAATCAAAGCATCAGCTTGAAAGTGTCAAAGGCCCGTGTCTGTCTTTATTACAATCACAGCACTACACCTTGTCACCATGTGTGCCCTAATGCTGCAACATTTGGAGCATGATTTCACCAGCTGATGCTGGAGGCATTGGGGAGCCGATGCTCCTTCGTGGCTCTGGGTGTTTCCTTGCTTCTTTACAGCTCAGTCTCTTTTTATACTCACCTCTATTTATTCTCCTTTACAGAGCAGTTGCCCTCTGCATGGCTGGGAGTGCCTTTACCAACACACTCAGCCAGAAAGGGCACCAAATATCAAATGAGTCAGTTTAGGAGCAAGACTGGGAAGGGTCAGCACTGCCAGGGGATTGAGTTAATGCACAGAGAATTAACAAGAGGATTTGAGGGAGGGGATTCTGCCCCTCTGCTCCACTCTCGTGAGACCCCATCTGGAGTATTGTCTCTGGTTCTGGAATCCCCAACATAAGGAGATGGAACTGTTGGAGCAGGCCCAGAGGAGGCCATGGAGATGATCCAAGGGCTGGAGCCCCTCTGCTATGAGGACAGGCTGAGAGAGTTGGGGTTGTTCAGCCTGGAGAAGAGAAGGCTCCAGGGAGACCTTAGAGCAGCCTCCCAGGACTGAAAGGGGCTCCAGGAAAGCTGGGGAAGGGCTCTTGATCAGGGAGTGCAGGGACAGGATGAGGGGAAATGGTTTTGAGCTGCAAGAGGGGAGACTGAGATGAGATCTTAGGGAGAAATGTTTTCCTGTGAGGGTGGGGAGGCCCTGGCCCAGGTTGCCCAGAGAAGCTGTGGCTGCCCCATCCCTGGAGGTGTTCAAGGCCAGGTTGGATGGGGCTTGGAGCCCCCTGATCCAGTGGGAGGTGTCCCTGCCCATGGCAGGGGGGTGGAGCTTGATGGGCTTTGAGGTCCCTTCCAACCCAAACAATTCCATGATTCTATGAACCATGGCAACCTGATTAAAGTAGGATGAGCTCCACCAACACCAGGCTTTTCTGCCTGACCTGAATGCAGACAGATCCCACAGGCAGCCCATGCACCCAGGGGTGCAGAAGGGCAGGGATGGAATGCTTAGCAGGGCACCTGCTGACCACAGATGCAACAGTCCTATGGATTATCCAAGGTGCACCCACGGGGACAGCAAAACAGAAACACCTCACCTTTTTTCACACCACTGTCCCCTGATTGGTCGCCCCTCAAAACTGCCCCCACTCCGGCCATCGGGTGCAAAACTGAATATTGCAGGAGATTAATGACCTTAGAAAAATGTAATTACACAACAGGGCTCTGCTCTTAATAACTGAGTATTTTACTTGTCAATGTGCCTTAATTGAAAATGAGTAGGCGATACAAGTTGCAGTGGAGTTGGCTGGCAAGCCTTTAACGCTGTATTAATTGTAGTAATTAGCAGTCACTTTATGTTGGAGTCATCTATAAATAGGGGGGCCATTAGTTTAGCAGAGAGTGTGATTTAAAATGCAAATAAAATCCCAACTATATATATAAATTACTCCTTTCCCCCTGCCCCCCAAATTTACAGTCACGATAGAGCTGTGGTTCTTGCTCTGGATGAGCTTTGGTGAGTTTGTCTTTCATTGGTTGCCATCACAGCTGGGATGATCTCAGCAGCCCAAGGAGGTCCTAAGCAGAGGGGTTTTGCTTCCAGAATTGACTTTTCTTGGCTGCTGTGGACCTTTGCCAGGCCGCTGGGTGATGGGCAGCATCTAAACCAGCACCCAGGCACTCACTGTCCCACGTCTTGGGCTGTCCAAGGTGGTTGGAAGGCTGTTGGATAAATCCTGAAAACCACGTGGTGGAGAAGCAGACCACAAAGGAAAGGCATAAAAATGAGCTGTCTCTGTCCTGGAGTGTTGGGAATGCTGCAGGGACCACCCTTTGGGGAGAAAAGACACATCAATATTTGTAAAGACACAAGAAAAGGGAATGCAAGCACTGGCCAGAGCAAACATCACACGAGGGATGGAGGCTCCATCACACCCAGGCACGTTCCAGTGCTCACAGCCCATTAATGACATGCTCCACTTATTTAATTGTTACCAAAGGGTGAAGAAGTAAGAGAGGAAGAAGGAATATTCTTTTATTAACACCAAATCACATTAAATTACAGCCTGCACAACCAGGGACAAGGTAACGCACTTAAATAAAACACTGGCTCCAAAAAGCCAAAAAGCAGAGCTATTAAAAATTAAGAAACAAGCACAAAAATATCTTTTTCACTGCTGACCAGCTCTTGGTTTAAAAGGGAACATCTGTTTCCCTCCCGCTGGCCCAGCACCTGCCTGCTGCAGGGAGAAAAGAAGGAGGGGGGAAAATAAGGGGTGGAGGGGGAAGCAAAGGGAAAGGAGCTGAGGTCTCTCTGCTGCAGGAGCAGCTCCCATTCAGGTTCTTTAAAAAAGCCCCAGCACATTCTAATTGAAGATACATTTTTATTACTCTTCACAGAAGATTTCACCCATTCAATAATTTATCTTCCTCAAAAGTGACTGTATTGCTCAGATGAGAGATGGGAAAGGAGCTGCCAGCTCTGTGTCCTCTCTGTGGGCACCACAGGCTGAGAGAAGAGATGGTTGGGACACTCCAGCTCTGCTCACCCTCCCCACACCTCAATCTAAAACCTGTGAGAGGGGCTGTGCTCCTGCTACCCCCATCGACTCTCTCTTGGCTCCTAAATCACTGGATTGGACAAATATGGGCTGAACAAATCCCTCCAGCTCTCCTCCCATGGTCCCCATCACTGCCCCCCTCGTCCCTCCCTTCCCATGCCATGAGCAGCTCCAACCACGCTTCCCCAAGGAGGAGCAGAGGGAACCCCAGGTCAACCTCACCCCTCTGCACAGCACAGCCCATTTGGGAAGGGAAATCCTGCAGTGTGCAAAGGGGAGGAGGAATAACTCTTCTCCATCCACATAATGAAAGGCTTCCTGAGATGTAACAGGCAGCAAAAGGCCCTCAGTCCCAGCCTTTGTAACGAGCTCCTGCTAATTATGGCTTTGGAGCCCAGTGCGTTCCTGGCACTGGGGAAGGAGCTGCGAGCACCAGGGCCGTGCTGTTAGGGCAAGGGGAGGCTGTCATCTGCCACGGTGACTCCCAGTGATGCCAGGTCCTTCCCATAGGAGGAGATGCATAAAGCACAGAGCAGCAGCACGAGGGGATGGATGAGTCTGGCAGGGCGGGAGGACACTGCTCAGATTGGTGTTGGTGAGGAGAACACATCCTTCTCTATGTGCCCAAACAATGAAGACCTTGGGATCCCCACATCCACCCAGCCAGGAGGAGCAGAGGGCAAAGACAAGAGTGAAAGGGAGATGAAAGAGCTCACACAGGTGGTTTTAAGCCCATATTCCCAAGGCACAGTAGATCAAGAGTCTTTCACCCCAGCAAATTCCTATTCTGCTGCCTGGCAGAGCTGCAGGAGCTTTGGCTGCTGCTTAGCAAAGGCTGTCAGTAGAAACCAGAGCAGGAGATTGGGCTCCAGTTCCCTCCCAGTGTATCCAGCAGCAAGGTCCCCAGTGTCACTGCTGTGAATTCCCATTGGCTCCCCAGAGAAGGACCTGCACTGATGGGACAGGGAAACCTCAGCACCTCCAGCCCCATGGTTCAGATCTGCCTGGAGCCACAAAATGCTTTATCTCAGCCTTCCCCATGTCCTGAGGCTCCGAGACCCCACGCTGTGCTCTCTTTTGACCAGTTCAAACCACAGGTGATGCCCTTTATGGGCATGAGGTGATGCCACCTACCTCTGGCTGAAGGAGACCAGGAGCAAAGTCCTCGAGCCAGTGGAGACCAGAATTTCTTATCAGGAGTCTTGCTAAGCCTATAGGAAAAAAAAAAACCCCAACCACCCAGAGTATTTCTTGCCATTTACTCACAGAGCAACCAGACACAGAGCAGTGATTTGCCTTCATCCCTGGGAACCATTTGGAGCATTCCCAGGAAAAGCCAGAGTCAAGCTGAATATCCATAGATCCACCACAGTTGCTGTGCCCCTGGCAGCCAGC
This sequence comes from Dromococcyx pavoninus, assembly GCA_033558185.1. NCBI lineage: Eukaryota > Metazoa > Chordata > Aves > Cuculiformes > Neomorphidae > Dromococcyx > Dromococcyx pavoninus. The sequence continues at coordinate 164,769 of JAUMJL010000244.1, read as the reverse complement.
TGGGATTATCCTGAGGTGAAGAGGAAACAATCAATTTACAGGCTTGTTTTTTCCCCCAAAAAACCTTCCCAGGACTTGGAAGAGCGACTCGAGGTTCACCAGACCCAGGAATACTCAAAGCAGGTGACAAGTCTTCTGCTGCACGTGGACTTCTTTGTAAGAGTTGAATGGAGAACCTGTGCTTTGCATTGCTCAGGTGTGAGTCCATCCAGACAACAGGGCTTTCCTCACCCCTTCTGCAAACCCATCCTCTCCAAGGCCCAAAGGAAGGGACCGATGGCTCCGTGAGTGGAGTGAGCTGTGCTTTGAGTGCTGCCTCTCAACAACACGGTTATCATAAGAGGGACAGGGGAAAAAAAAAGATGAAATAACATAAAAATAAATACAGGAGCAACTTTGGCATGGAAAGCAAAACAGGATTGATCTTTTGCTTGACTTACTCTGAAAATTGCTTCTCCACTGCCCGTTTATGCACATTAATTGAACGTCTGGCCCGGCTACGCGTCTGTTTAAGTCCTCAATCAATCCCCTTTTGGATGACTGCTAGATCAATAGGGTGGTAATTTAATAAAGGACATTTTCAGTTGGCTTTTAAAAGCCACTGATGGGATTTAATTTTTTCCTATTTTGTTTTTTAAGAAGAAAAGGGGCAGCGGGAGAGGAGGACCAGGGGTCAAACCACAAACTGGCGCTTTCCCCTCCAGCAGCACCCTTTGCAGACAAGGCTTGTGGTGAATTTCTCACCTCTTGTAGATGCTCTTCATCCTTCTTGAGATGTGGCACAGCCACCTGTGATCAACACAGGTGTGGCACTGCCTCTGTCAGAGCTCCAGCAGGGTGGCAGCAGTTTCTAGGAAGCAAGTTCTCCTCCCAGATAAGCAGCACCCGAGTTAAGGAGCACCCAGGAGTGCATCTCATCCTCTCCCTCACCAAAGCAACACGTGTTCATCTGACAGCACTGCTGGGATGCACGAGAGCACCCTCACCTGTCCCCAGACTCTGATCATTTTGCACTGCAAGGATCAGTCCTCTGGCATCTTCAGAGATCCTGGGGCAGAGCAAGCTCCAAGCCAAGTGCACCAAAGCACTGAGGATGCCAACATCCATCTGCCATGGCATTTCCCAGCAGAAGCAGCTGCCAAGTTCAATTTGATGCTTCAAATTTTCTGTCCTGTGCAGGAGGTTTGTCCAAGGGAAGAGACATGACCTGGCTGGATGTCTGAAAAATCAGAGGCAGAAGAGCTCTACCAAAATCTCCTTCAAGTTCACTAAGTGTAGACATTAGAGCCTCACCACGCAGGAGTTAACATCTCCCTGCCTCCTCCAACCCTCTTGCTCTTGTGCTGCCTGGTTTCAGCCCAGAACTGGTCCCAGGGTGCTCAGCTGGCTTTGGACACGTGTAAGCATCCTGCTCTGTTTAATGCCATTCTTCCTTTCCAGCGCCTGCACGGTTCAGTGATGAGAGCAATGTGTCCTCACACAGGATTCCTCCTCCCCAGCCTCCATTTCCAGCCTCTGTTTAATTTCCTCTAATCACTTTCTTCACAGCCATCCTCTCTAAATCCTTTATCTCCCTCCAGACTGCAACTCCCTCCCTTTGCTGCTTCTCCATTTCCTCTCTGTGATGCTTTGCCCACAGCGATCTGCATTACAGTGCTTTAACCAGGGCTGTCCTGGGAGAAAGGATTATGTCCCTGCCTTCTGCTTGGGTGCTCCAACCACACATCCCAGGGCTGCATTTCTCTGCTAACAACAAGAGTTCATCACAGAGGCCATCAAAGAGCCACCTTTCCCACCTTGTTTCAGTCCAGAACCACTCAATCATTTTTATCATTGACGTGGCTTTTAGATGATGGAATGGTTTAGGCTGGAAGGGACCTCAAAGCCCATCCAGTTCCAACCCCTGCCATGGGCAGGGACACCTCCCACTGGATCAGGGGGCTCAAAGCCCCATCCAGCCTGGCCTTGAACACCTCCAGGGATGGGGCAGCCACCACTGCTCTGGGCAACCTGGGCCAGGGCCTCCCCACCCTCACAGCAAAACATTTCTCCCTAAGATCTCATCTCAATCTCCTCTCTTTCAGCTGAAAACCATTCCCCCTCATCCTATCCCTGATTAAGAGTCCCTCCCCAGCTTTTCTGGAGCCCTTTTCCCTACTGGTGCTCTAAGGTCTCCCTGGAGCCTTCTCTTCTCCAGGCTGAACAACCCCAACTCTCTCAGTCTGTCCTCATACGGGAGGTGCTCCAGCTCTTGGATCATCTCCGTGGTTTCCTCTGACCTTGCTACAACAGATCCACGTCCTTCCTGTGCTGAGAACTCCAGAACTCAATGCAGAATCCAGGTGGGGTCTCATGGAAGTGGAGCAGAGGGGCAGGATCCCCTCCCTGGCCCTACTGGTCCCACTGCTGTGGATGCAGCCCAGGATACAGTTGGCTTTCTGGGCTGTGAGTTCACACTGCTGCCTCCTGTTGAGCTTCTCATCCACAGCGAGCTGGGGTTGCTCCACCAAAAACATCCACGTGATTTGACTGCAAATCTTCCCATATTTATTGTCTTAAAAGCCATCATCAGCCTGCAGGGAGGTGACACAGTGCCTGACCGTGTTCCTGCTGCAGTGAGGTCCTGAAGGCTGTTCCTCGAGAGAGGCTCTGGTCAAACACCCTCCCTCTGCTCCGCGTCGCAGGAAAGAAACCAGAGGAGCCCAAACCTATAAATAAAAGACATGAATTAAACATGACTCTTGCATTTTCAAGGGTCAAGTGAGTATTCGGTCACTTAGCAATATCATCTACTCCCACAGAGGGGAAAAAAAGGGAGAATAACAATAAGTGTTTATCATTACTTGTTGTTTATCAAGTGACATTCTGAAGGACCAAATCTCACCCGTGCTGGGAGTGTGGGAGAAAAATTCAGTGCCATGCACAGTTCCTTTTAAACACATGAACTTCCTCTCCAAAATGCAGGTGATGACAGGTGTTTTAAAAAAAAAATATGCTAAATAAATCAATTTGAAATACTTCAGCAGAGACAGGATGTGTTCTCCCACCCTCCTGGCTGTCCAGCCTGCTCTCCAGGCACGGAGATAATGAGACCCACACGTGCCCAAGGGCAACAGTGGCTCCTTCTCTCTTTGGTAGCAAATGCACCCTTTGATTGCAATTCCCAAATTTCAGGTGCTCCTCTGAAACACCTTATAATCACCCTAATTCTTCTTGACTCTGCCCAAATGGATTGCAAATCTCATGGTGTTGCTGGTGGAGCTGAACAGGTCACACCCCCCACATCCTCCTTTGTCAGTCCTGTCAGGGAGCACAGGGAAAAAGGGAACAGCAATGGATAGGAGGTGTCAACAGCTTTTCTGCTCCATTGCAATCTCTACAAATCACAGCCAGATTCTTCATTTCCAGGCTGGTAATAGATGAGAAGGGACCCAAGCCGAGCTCCCGGGGCCTCAGACTCACCCCGTCTTGCTGGAGCAAAATAACTTCCCACAACCCCATTCAAGCTCATCAGCAAAGAATGAAGTTGTAAAACTTGGAGCTGCAGCCTCAGCATTCCTGGTGTTTGTATTTCAGGACTCTCTCAGGCATGAGAAACTCCTTCTCGTGATGCTGAGACTTGCAGGATGAACCTCACCCAGAGTGAGCTGAGCTGGGGACTCCTGAAAGCAGTGCCTCCTGGGTGCTCCTCAGCCACAGCTGCACCACTGATGAGTCCTAATTGATTTTAACACAGGCAAGGTTGAGTAATGAAGGGAAACACCTATTTATCTGCTCAGAGGGCTGTTTTATCCATATGCCACTCCCCATGTAGCAGAAATTTCATTCAGCATTATGCTTCCTTTGGGTTAATTTACTTACAGGTGTCAAATTGACTTAATTCCTGGTCTCCTTAATTAGCCCTACTGTTAATACCAGCTCACATGCCTCTGCTTCTCCAGTCTCTTGGTGTAGCAGCTGCCACCTCCTTCTCCTTTCCCTGCCAAAAACATCCCAGTGCAGGAGATCTCCTGCAGAAGGTGAGACCCCTCGTGTGTGTGACCCATCAGCAGTGGCCTGAGAGGGAAGCTGCAACTAAGACCTGCAAAGGCACGATGAGATGTTCAGCCCCAAGTGCAACCTGGTGGCTTGGGAGCCTGGCACTCGGAAGCAGAGTAGGGAATGAACAGAGGGGTGTGCTCCAGGCCACTGGAGTTTCTTCTGTGTTTTTAAACCCAATAAATATGCTGCTAAAGTGGATATTATCAAGAGTCACCTGGTTGAAAAAGATCATCGAGTCCACCCACACCTGTGCATTACTAAACCATGTCCCTCAGAAGAAGGTGCACATGAGACTTAACCAAGAATGAAGCCTTTAGTGCTGGGAAATCCTCACCCAGGCACTGCAAACACTCTCACCCTGCCCAGGCGAGAGCTCCCAGTCCTCCCAGCCTCATCCTGCTTCCAGCAGCCCCCAGGATTTGATGACTCAAGTAGCTCCCAGGAGTCCAGCACCAGCTGCACGATGCAGCACATCTTCCTCTTCTAGGGTACCAGCTCCAGCTTTGCAGATGCTGTGAGCACAAACCCGCAGGTACATGGAGTTTTCCAGTCTCAGACTCATGAAAAAGACCTTTGGAGTGAGCAGCACTGTCAACAAACATATTTAAATTAAAAAAACCACCCAAACCAAACCTGATGTGCTTTTAAATTGGAAAATAAATGAATTGCACAGAAGACAGAACAAAAAATTATTAAAATCTATGTAGTCTTCCATATTTTCCACTTAGAATTAGGAGGCTGGATGCTCAGCTGGTGTAAATCTGCTTAAAGTGGCGTTTATGTTAATGATCCTACTCTGATTTACACCGATGGAGAAATTAGTTTCCTCTGTGCCTGGGTCTCTGTGCACATCTGTCCTTTGAGAATCAATAAATAAAACTTGAAAATAATATTCATCCACCATTTATTCTGCTTAATTATTTAAACCTCAGATTCTGAAAATAATAAAGGAGTAATAAAGCAGAGATTTACCATCCACCACAATTGCTGGAAGCATCCCATATTATTTCTTCCTTTACTTTTTAATCTTTTCCTCTTTTTCTTTCTTTTTTTTTTTTGCTCACCAAATTGAATCAATTTATTAAAGTTGTTGCAAAACTGATTTGCTCTGATCTACTGGTGGTGATGAAGAGAAATGGGCTGCTCTGCTCTCCCGTGTCCCCCAGGTGCTGCTCATTAAGAAGGATAACTCTTTGCCATCGAGGGAGCAGTCTGCAGCATCCTGAATGGTGGAGGCTGATTAAAAGCAAGATGTGACTTGGGAGGGGAAATGGTTCTTGTGATGACGAATTGCAAGGAAGATCCAGTCAAGAGATCCCAGCTCCTAGAAGAGACGCTGCAGAAAACTCCCTGTAGGAATCTGAGTAGCTTTGGGAGGTTGGGATGAGCAAAGCCAACTAACTTTAGAATTGAGACTTCTCATAGAATTGTAGAATGTCACAGGTTGGAAGGGATTCACAAGGATCATGGAGTCCAACTGCTGTCCCTGCACAGGACAACCCCAACATTCACCCCATGGGGCTGAGGGCCTTGGCCTAATGCTGCTGGAATATTGTCAGGCTGTGACTGCTTCCCTGGGGAGCTGTTCCAGTGCTCCACCACCCTCTGGGGGAAGAACCTTCTCCTCATGTCCAGCCTAACCCTTCTCTGGCATCTTCCTGCCATTCCCTGAGTCCTGTTGTTGGTCACCAGAGAGAAGAGGTCAGCAACTGCTCCTCCTCCTCCCCTTGTCAGGAAGCTGCAGACCGTGATGAGGTCTCCCCTCAGTTTCCTCCTTTCCAGGAGGAAAGCCCATCCAGTTCCAGCCCTGCCATGGGCAGGGACACCTCCCACTGGATCAGGGGGCTCAAAGCCCCATCCAGCCTGGCCTTGAACACCTCCAGGGATGGGGCAGCCACCACTGCTCTGGGCAACCTGGGCCAGGGCCTCCCCACCCTCACAGCAAAACATTTCTCCTTAAGATCTCATCTCAATCTCCACTCTTTCAGCTCAGAACCCTTCCCCCTCATCCTGACCGTGCCCTGGAGCCCCTTTCAGCACTGGGAGGCTGCTCTGAGGTCTCCCCAGAGCCTTCTCTTCTCCAGGCTGAACAACCCCAGCTCTCTTAGTCTATCCTCGCATCCCTAACCCTGCACTCCCTGATCAAAAGCCCCTCCCCAGCGCTCCTCCAGCCCCTGTTATACTTGGAGGTTGCTTTATTTCATGTGCCTTTGCTGCTGGAAGGGGCTTAACTGCTTTTCCCACAGAGTCAGGAAGGTGCTGAGCACCGGGAGGGTCACGATGAGGTCAGGAGGTTCAGGAATGATCGCCTTTGTCCTTTGCAAGGTGTCCTGAGAGCTGCTCTCTCTCAACCCCCCTGGGTTTGAGCAGGACTGGGATGCTGGGAGGCGGGCGGGGGGGGGAGCAGCTTTGCCCTCTTTCAGCTGTCGAAGTGCTTCTTGTACCACGCGAGCCCTGGCACTTCGCCGCCTGCTTCTGCAGAGCCGGCAGAACCTGGTGGGCGCTCGGATCCGCGGCATATGGTGCGAGTCACTCCGAGAGCACCCAGGGAAAGCATCCTCGAGGAAACGGGTCGGGGAGCGGAGGAGGAGGAGGGGGGAAGCTGTGCCAGAGCTGCCAGAGCCGTCCCGCTCGCAGGAAGCGATGCGGTAACTCGGCCAAGGCGGGGAGTGTGAGGGGAGATGCTTGGGGAGGGGGGCGGGTTCAGCAGTGGGGTTGTCCTGGGCCGTGCATCGCTTTAGCCGTGGGAGGAGGGTTTTGACGAGTCCCTGGCGTGGGAACCCACCCTGGGGATGGGTGCTGACCGCTGTGGCTGGCTGTGTGCCAGGAGGTGCCAGCACGGTACCTCTGAGTGCTGCGATGCCCCCTTGCTTGCTGCAATGCCCCCCTGCATGCTGCAACGTCCCCCTGCATGCTGCAGTGTCCCCCCTGCATGCTGCAATGCCCCCTGCATGCTGCAATGTTCCCCTGCATGCTGCACCGTCCCCCTGCATGCTGCAGTGCCCCTCTGCATGCTGCAATGCCCCCCTGCATGCTGCAATGTTCCCCTGCATGCTACAGTGCCCCCCTGCTTGCTGCAACACCCCCCTGCATGCTGCAATGCTCCCCTGCATGCTGCAACGCCCCCCTGCTTGCAAAAGTATCACCAACAGCTGAGGTTCTCATCTCTGCACATCCCACCCCACTCCTGACTTGGCTTTTCCAAGCAAAGGGCAACCAAGACCCCAAACCCCCAAGATCCAGGCGCATCCTGGGTCACCAGGTCCCACGGCCTCTGCAACAACTCCCCTCCGCAGGAGCCGTAGTTGCAGTAGTGCAGGGGATGGGTGCTGGCTCAGAGAGGGAGCGTGGTGGGGTGGGGAATGCTGGCGGGGGCGATGCCAAGCGTGGTGGTGGTGGTGGTGACACAGCTGCTGGCGCATCTGGCAAAGCAGCTGCCGGCGGGAGCTGGGGCTGTGCACACAGATGTGCAGGCGGCTGGAGATTGGGATGGGGGAGAGAGGAGACACCCGGCAGCAGGAGGCTGGCTGGAAAGGGGAGGGAGGTGTGTGGGCTAAATCCTGCTGTGTGTCGTGCTGAGCTGGTGCTGGTGATGCGCTGACCAAGTTGGTGGTCGTGGAGGCGAGTGGAGGTTTGAGACCCTGGGACGAGCAGCAGAAAAACCCTCTTGGGGTTCTGGTGGGTAATGGGATAGGATCATAGCATCATGGAATGGTTTGGGTTGGAAGGGACCCCAAAGCCCATCCAGTTCCAAGCCCCTGCCATGGGCAGGGACACCTCCCACTGGATCAGGGGGCTCAAAGCCCCATCCAGCCTGGCCTTGAACATCTCCAGGGATGGGGCAGCCACCACTGCTCTGGACAACCTGGGCCAGGGCCTCCCCACCCTCACAGCAAAACATTTCTCCCTAAGATCTCATCTCAATCTCCCCTCTTGCAGCTGAAAACCCTTCCCCCTCTCCCTATCCCTGCACTCCCTGATCAAGAGCCCCTCCCCAGCTTTCCTGGAGCCCCTTTCAGTCCTGGGAGGCTTCTCTGAGGTCTTCCTGAAGCCTTCTCTTCTCCAGGCTGAACAAAACCAACTCTCTCAGTCTGTCCTCATATGGGAGGAGCTCCAGCCCCTTTGGATGATCTCTGTGGCCTCCTCTGGACTCGCTCCAACAGATCCATGTCCTTCCTGCATGCAGGAAGCCTTGGGGAAACACACTCCATGCTGTGCACAGGGTGGGGAGGCCCTGGCCCAGGTTGCCCAGAGCAGTGGTGGCTGCCCCATCCCTGGAGGTGTTCAAGGCCAGGTTGGATGGAGCTTTGAGCCCCCTGATCCAGTGGGAGGTGTCCCTGCCCATGGCAGGGGGGGTGGAACAGGATGGGCTTTGAGGTCCCTTCCAACCCAAACCATTCCATGATTCTCTGGTTCTGATTCCAATACAAGGGGGGCTGCATTTCCCAAAGCAGGAAGGCAGAGTTTGGAGTCCTGCCCTCCACGCTGCAGGAGGAAGCTGAGACTGGGCTTTCAGGACTCAGCACTTGCTGCGAGGCAGGCAGAGAGGTTTTCCAAAGCCATAAATCCCACCCAGGGTTGATTTTTTTGCTGTGCTGAAGCAATCAGCACAAGCACCACATCTCTATTTGGGAAAGAGTTTCATCAAACATCAGCCAAACACGTGGCTGGGAAGAGCAGTGAGGCAGCCCCAGGTGACAGATATGAGCTGAAGAAAGTGAACAAAAACTGTTCATGAGATCCCAGACCCTAATTCCCCAAGTTTTCATCAGTGAAGACTGAACAAACAAAGCACTGCCCAGCCAAGGCTGCCCCAAAGTCCTGTACAAATTCGTGCAAGGTCACCTTTCCTCTCCCTAGAGCCACAGAAATAATATAAAACCAAAAAAAACCATGGGAAATCATTCATCATGGAGATTTTGAGAGCCAGCAATTAATTAATAAAAATAATATTGCTAATATCTAGCTTCTACACAGCACTTTAAATTGCAAATTACTCTTGAAGCGTGTATTATTAATTACATCATTTGCATCGACTATGGCTCTAATATATAATTATTTATCCTGATAAATAATTTGTGGAGAAACATAAGACTTGCAATAAGATCTTTCAGTGACTGGACTGGCTCTGCTCACTGCAAAGCCTCGTCTCTATTTATAACCACTCAGGCCCTGGTCCCCTCTCAAAGGTTGGCTGCTCTCCCTGGGTACCCGAGAACCTCAGCAACGTTCACAGAGCCCTGGTGGAAACCCTGGTAGGAGGGTTGGTTTGGTTGTGCAGTTTGGGTTTGGTAGCCATGGTTGTGCAGTTTGGGTTTGGGTTTGGTAGCCCTGGCTGTGCAGGAAGAAAGAGGAATTGCCAGATCAAGCTCTGCTACCAACCCCCCTGCAAGCAGCGGCTGCTCCAGCAGGGAAAGCTATCGGAATCCTTTCAGAAGATGCTTTTGCAAACCCTTCTCCCTCTGCCAGAGCTGCCCTGAGCGATGGGGCTGGTTTATGGCTCAGAGCATCTGATCACCAGCTTCTGTGAACACAAACAACAATTTTCCATCCCACGCTCCTGTCACAAAAATGCCTTGTTTTCAGAAGTGCCAAGGCCGGAGGCGTTTTGAGGGCTGGGCAACTCATGGCCAGATGGATGTTTGGACTCTGTCCTTTCAAATCCCACCAGAGGCCCCAAATCCATGTCTGTCATCCTCAGCCCTTGCAAGATGATAAAACCCAGGAGGAAGGATGCTTGTCCTGGCTTGCTGCTGGATGGCTGGAGAGGACAGGCTGGAGGCTCCAGTGGGCTCTGTGGTCCCTTGAGCTCTTGTTGAGCCCCAGACAGACCCAAGGCAAAGATAAAGGGTCTCAGAAATGGGACAAACTTGAATGAGAAGGAGATAAGAAGAAGAAGGAATACAGATTCCTACATGAGCCCAACCCCCAGCATCCCATATCAGGGTCTCCAGCCAAGATGCAAGCTCTCCCCTAAAGATGAAGACCAAGCAGCCCTCCCTGTGAGAGAGTCAGGCTCACATTTCACTTTGGAAAATGAATCCCTTCAGCAGCTCCATCCCCTCTGCAGAAGTTAATTTATTGGGGGGGGGGAGAGGAGGAGCCCCCTTGTTTTAATGAAACGTTTTGGCTGGGTGCACAGAAAATGTATTCACCTAATAGACCTATTATTCCTCCCATACAGCAGAGCAACTTCCCCATTGTGTTTTATCCTTTACTGCATTAGAAATTTAGCCTTTTATTCTGCCTTCAAAGCAGAGGCTGAATTGTATAGGAAGGTTTCACTGGATATAAAGCTCAAGGCATCCCCATGTGCAGCTCTGCCAGGGGAGGCACATGGGCTGCATTCACCATGAACCTGTGCTTGTTTTCCCTGCACTCTTCCTCCAAAATGCATCTCAGCAGCCTCCCCCCTAATAAACCCATCCTTGAGGCAGCTCCATGTGACAGCTGCAGTTAATACTTTCCTGCCACAAGATGTTCCAGCGTATCTGTCCCTTTGGTGTGTAAATTACAATTATTTTTGGTGCAAGGGGGAGGGAGATGAAGTTAGCTCTGTTTTCCAGCTTGGAGGGCCTGGCAGAGAAATTACACTGTGCTTTCACAGCTGTTTCTCATCTATTAGATTTACCTATTTTGAAGTGGTCCTCACCAGAAGTGATCACTCCCAGGGGATTTCCTCCACCTCCTGCCTCAGCTTGCTGGATGGGGCATCAGGATTCCTGCCTGGGAGGCTGGTGCAGAGGAAAACTGCAAGCAAGGATCCTTGGTTCCACTTCCCCGCATGCAAAATGGGGAGACAGACCCAAATCCCAAAGGAGGCAGCAGGAGGTGAACACAGACCAGGGCAGGGAGCTAAGTGCTGCAAGGTGTAGCATGTCCAGACCTTTGGAATCCTCAGCACAGGAAGGAGATGGAGCTGTTGGAGCAAGTCCAGAGGAGGCCACGGAGATGATCCAAGGGCTGGAGAACCTCCCATATGAGGACAGACTGAGAGAGTTGGTCTTGATGAGCCTGGAGAGGAGAAGCGTCCAGGGAGACCTTAGAGCAGCCTCCCAGTGCTGAAAGGAGTTCCAGGAAAGCTGGGGAGGGGCTCTGGATCAGGGAGTGCAGGGATGGGATGAGGGGGAAGGGTTTTCAGCTGCAAGAGGGGAGATTGAGATGAGATCTCAGGGAGAAATGTTTTGCTGTGAGGGTGGGGAGGCCCTGGCCCAGGTTGCCCAGAGCAGTGGTGGCTGCCCCATCCCTGGAGGTGTTCAAGGCCAGGTTGGATGGGGCTTTGAGCCCCCTGATCCAGTGGGAGGTGTCCCTGCCCGTGGCAGGGGGGTGGAACTGGATGGGCTTTGGGGTCCCTTCCATCTCAAATCATTCCATAATTCCATAATTCTAATACCAGGAGGGCTATATTTCCGAGACCAGAGTTTGTGGATGCTGTGAAATCTGTAGAAAACAAGATAGACAGGAAAAGGGAAGTGCATTCAGCACCTGCACTTGGTTTTGTAGCACCACTGCAACACCTCCAAGAAATACCAGGCTTAAATCAATGTATGGTTGCAAAAAGAATGTTTGCAGAAATTGCACAGTAAAAGGTGTCATTGACTATTTGTTCTGGACATCAGAAATACTGCTGTGATTGGAGGTTGTTCCCCCTCAGCTGCTAACCCACAAGAAACCTCTACTCACAATCAACAGGTTTTTAACTCCCTCCACCAAGAATAAAAGAAACCATGAAAAAAAGAAACCACAAAAAAAGAAACCACAAAAAAAAACCCCAAACAAACAAAACCCAACCCAACTAACAGATTAATCCTGTCAAAAGAGAGGAGGGGGAAAGCCACCCAATAGAATCACAGACTGAAGGGTTACAAAGTGGCAATAGATGACAAGTAATTATAGAACAGGAAAATGTATAGGGAACTCATTTGGGTGAGCAGCAACTGATTAACTGTTGCAACATTCATTTTCTTTATTTATGGCCTGGCATCGCAGAAAATTGATACGAAACACCCCATATACTACACAGCTGGTGACACGTTCAGCAAATGAAGAGTCTGCAAAGAAATCAACCTGAATTATACCCACTGTTACTCAAACTCCCCTTTGTGCCTCTGCCATCCTTTATAGAAAGGAGTGGTGGTGACACGGAGCTGCCGGGGCATCTCAGCACCCCCCGGCTCAGCAGCACGTGCAGAAAAGCCAGGTCATGTCTTCATGGCCATCACCTCTGGGATAGAGACCCTGCAGCTCCTCAGTGAGCAGTAAAGTGCATCCCCTGAGAGGGTTGTGCTATAAGAGAGAGATACCTGTGCTAAGCTCAGCACCCGTGCCTCCAAACCCTCTCTGAACCCACCTCGCTGCCTCACTCTGCAGTGTGGAAGTTAATCGGGGTGGGATTTAGCCCATGACCTTCCCATGACACCTTGACATGTGACAGAGGTGCTTAGATAGGAAGCAATCCTTGTTGAAAAGTATTAAAATTAACATTTGGGCTTTTTGCCCTTTGATGAATGAACAGCAGCATCATCACAGGCAGGTTTTGCTCCAAAGGGAAAAGCATGAAGGTGCTGTTGCCCATCTTCACAGAAATGAGGGCTGGAGCATCCAGGGAGGCAGCACAAACCCCACACCCCACTGGTCTCTCCCTCTCCAAGCACTCAAATCCACCTCCTACAAGGAGAGCCACCCTATTCTCAAGATAAAAGTAGGACCATGAAAGGCTCCCAATCCCCTGATTCAACTGTGGTTAAAAGGCTGTTATCACAGGCAGCTTTCCCCAGGGATGAAAGGCAGCACTGGCTTTGATGGAAAACTCACTGCCTGCAAACAAAAGCAACTGTGAGGAAACAGCACCTTGCAGGGTGCCCTCCTCAGGGTGCAGGGGGGCCCCGGGCATCCCTGGGTGATGGGGAGGGCAGATGATGCTGCAGGTGAGCTCAGGAGGCAGAACTTCATCTCCATCACCTGGAGACCCAGCAGAAGAGGCCTCCAGTGCAATGGGGTTTTTTTACATTGGAAAACAGCTTTCTCATAGAAACTTCTCAACAGGGGTAAAAGTTCATTATGTTTGGACAGGGAGAACCTTTCCAACATGCTCAGAACAGAACATCTCCTTCTTGTTTGCTTTCAGAAGTGCCATCTCCTTTCAAGATCCTGGTTTGTGCTGGAGCTTGAATGGTCTTAGTACAAAAATGAGTCGAAAGCTTCAAATTCCTTAAAATACCAGAACACTTCAGTTCATCCAAACCAGTTTTAAAAGTTTAGAATTTCCTTACATATTCTGCACTATCAATGCTTCTCTCTGCTACTGTTTCCTACTTTCACCCAGGTTTGGGCACACCTGCACCTACCCTGTATCTGCTGAGGTTGCTACCAGGGTCCCCTTTCCTGTATCCAGGCAAATCCCTTGTGCTACCTCCGCTCTACCTGCTCGTGCCAGGGCTGCTCAGATGCTGTGGGCACTGTGGAGGACTCTGGGATGTTCCATCAGACTGAAATAAGTGGCTGAGGGTCAGTAGGTACCACCTGTGAGCAAAACTATATGACACTGTTAGCCCCTAGGCTCAGTGGGGTGAGTAAAAGCCTCTAACCTTCCCCTGAGTTAGGTAAAACTCAGAGCACCCCTTTAAGAGGGATGCTCAGTTATGAAATGTCGTTGATTTAAATGCAAATGACTGAAAAAAATATAACTTACTTTATTAAAATGCAAATTGCACTTCAAGCCTGCTGCCTCCTGCACATCTCTGTGGCTGCTCCAGTCGAAGCCCTGGGACCCCCTGGTGCTGATGGCACCCGGTGCCTCATGCCACCACACTGGTGTTTTGGCAGAAGAGCTGGCACGGTGACTGCCAAGGGTGCCAGGGCTGGGCTGTTCTGGGTGAACGTGGTACAGAGGAAGGTGTTGCCTTGCCACACGGTGCATTTCCCAGCCCGACTGCTTCCCTCCAGTGTTGTGAAAGGTGTCAGTCTGCCAGAGCCTCATTTTCTAACAAGACGTGGAGATCAAGTGTCCCAGAACTGCTATTTTGAAGTGAATAATTATTGTTTTCACATTTCCTGAGATCTTTTCAGATAATTTGCTCCTATAGGAGAAGAAAAGAGAAAAAAGAAAAAAGGTGACCAAGATAGGTAGCAGGGAAAATAGGGACACTCATATCACAAGGCAAGGCTTGTGGTCAGTCCCACCCTTGGGATCAGGACCTTGGGTTAGATTCACAATTGCTGGATTGCAGAGCCACCAAAGCAAAACCCAAAGCTGTTCCTTGCAGGATCAGGAACCCCTGCTGAGGGGTGGGAGAGCCAGCACCTTCCATCCACTCATTGCACAGCTTCAAGCAAGGCTGTCACCTCGTTCTTCACCAGGACACAGTAGATTTGGGGCTTTTGGGACATTTAGAGACTGAGACAGTGATTCATGCAGGAGTTCTTCCCTTGCAATGTTTCCCCATAACACCCCATCCTTGCCAAGCTGTGTGACACCGAACGACCTCCTTGAACCCCGCGATTCGCCCCTCTCCCCAGCTCCTCCAGGACACCCTGGCTGTTGCCTTCAGCCACCAGCTGGCTCCAGTTGCTGGAAGATTATGTAAAAAGTCCAATGGGGCTCATTCTTTCCAGTAAGCCCATTCCCCCAGAAAAGCATTTAATTGCTTTTTGGATGATCCCACAGCCTCTGCAAAGCCTTTCCTGACCACCCAACCATCCTGGTATTTATTCCTCCACGGGGCCTGATTTGGACTTTGCTTTCCTTTCACTTCCTATTACTGTTCCCCTAATCCTCTCCTCCAGCCCTTTGCTGTCCTTCATCCTGCATCTCTTGCCCTGTCCTTCCTCTCTCTGGCTTTTAAATAGTCTTGTTCTGATATTTAGCAAGGGAAATGTCACCACAAGACACTGCGAGGCTTAGAGATGGACCTGAAATCCAATCCCTTCATGTAAACAGCCCCGAGCGCTGGGGGGTTGCAGCTAAGCCAACAAAGTCCAAAAGATCACTACAGGACACGAGCAAACCTCTAAATAATGACTTGAAGAAGGGGCTGCCCTGGTTAAGTCCCTGCTGCAAAATCACTGGGGCAGGGATGACCCCACAGCCTGGGGCAGGTCGGCTCCCATCCTGGTCACCTCTTCCATCCTGCAGGTTTTGTGGGAACAGTGATGGGGGAGAGAATGCAGGGATTGATCTCCTCACCATGGACAGGAACCTGGGAGAGCTGTTGTGGGACACTGAAACACCAAAGCTGGGAAAACACCATAGAACAACTTTCTTCCTTTCAGCTATTTATGGAAATACTCATTTTGCTTAATTAAAAATATAACAAACCCAAGGACCAAATGAAGCCCTGAGGCCCCCACAGCTCTGTGCAACCTGGAGGCAGTTTTGCCAAGCGATGCCCCCAGGAGCTGTGTGATGGGTCAGACTCCCTGTCCTCTACCCCCTTCCTTCCACACCACCCCTGTTGAACCCCCATTTGACATTTAGCATCCAGGCTCATTGTCGAGGATGTGCCAGCTTCCTGAAGCATTACTCCATCTATCATTGTCTCCCAGGCTGTCCCACCCACATTCCCTGCACCGTTCCTGCGCCTCCCCAAGGCGCAGAGCCACCGGGCGGGCTCTGAGCCAGTGCAAAAGTTACAGCTCCTGAAGAATGAGCTGGGCTTGCTGCTCCCTAAACTGGGCCCCGTCTGCTGCTGCCAGAGCTGATGCATTTATTTTCATTACATTTAATCCAGGGATAGTCTTCTCCTCCCACCTCCCCTCCAGTCCGGTTGCCGAAGCAGCAGGGCTCGGGAAAGGAGCCACCTTCCAGTTGATTTCTAATTCGGAGAAGCCAGGTCCATGTTCCTGTCCCATTTAATTAGCATAGAGGGAGAATTGGGTTGCACTGGAAATCGCTGCTCTCTGCCTCACCACACAGCACAGAAAGCTGCCCAGAGTCTCCTGCTCTGGTCTCAACGCAAGGATGGCAGCTCAGGGCAAAAATTCAAACACCCACTGTGGGGTTCTCCTCCCACCCAAAACCCCCTCGTGCCAGCTGAGCCATCATCCCCACCTGGAATGGGGAGATGCTCCAAACTCCTGCCACAAGATTTGCTTTCGGGCTCCAGCTCTTCCCAGCCCAGGAGATGAATTACACTGGCTCTCCCTACCTGTCACCCAGCCTCTCGCAGGTGACAGGATCCAAATCACAAATGAAATATATCTCCATTCCCCCTCGCTCCCCTGCACCTGGTTTGGAAACAATAGCTAAATAACCTCCCTCTCCTCAGCTGCATAAATCACCTGGACAGGCTGAAGTGACACAGGCAAACCACTGAGGTTGGAGGCAGTTTTTCTGGCTAGGGATAAAAACAATTAAAATAAGAGCTAGAGAAGCTCTGATGAACTTGACTCCAGGGTTAGGAGGAAGAAGAGACATTTGGGGTTTCAGTGGAGCTGGCATAGATGCTGTGGGTGGAAAAGGCAGCAGGATGCAGTCAGTAGGAGCATCCCAGGGTTTGTTGCTCCATTGGTGGGCGATTTAGGGCACCTGATATTGTTTCCCCACCCTCTGCATGTTCCCTAAGTGGGACCCTCAGCACCTGCAGTGTGCAGTGACCTGGAGCACTGAGGTAAACTGGCTTGGGAAGGGGGGAAAGTGTTAGGGCTCGACAGCATAAAACACTTGTGTAATCAGTGCTAAATTATGTAGCATAAGTTACAGGGGAAACATCCTTAAAGACTGAATTTCCCATTGTGAGGAGTCGCTCCCTGTTTAGAAACACACTAATTATTCCCTTAAACAAAGATGAGCTATGAGTAATTTAAGGGCTTTACCACTCACACTTTGCAATAATGTAATTGAGTGAGTGCCAATAAATAAATCCCAGAATAAAATGAAGGTGGCAGATTCCCCTCCAAGAACAAGGATGCAGGATCAACTCTCCTGTGTGCTGTTTTTGGTGGGTTAGGAAGAGATCAGGGTGATCCAGGGACACGTTGCTTGGGGAAAGATCTCCCCCAGCTCGAGCTGCACACAAGAGGTGTCAGGGTCCCATCCTGCCCATCGTTGGTGTTCAGTCACCCTCTCCTTGCTGGGTCTGATGGAAAGCTGTGGGGTTCTCCATGGCAGAGCACCCCATGGCTCTGGGTAGGGACTAAAGCAGCCCTTTCCCCACAGACCTGTCAACCCCTCTGTTTAGGATGATGGTTAGATTTCACCTGCAAAATGCTCCAGCTGCTCGCAAAGTCAGGGCAAGGAGTTCCCTCCTGTTCAGCTGAGCTCCAGGTCAGCCCATGGTAAAGAACAAACACCTAATCCTCACCTTCTCACCCTGCACTCCACACACATTTCAGAGCAGTTTCTGCATTGACTTTGAGAGCAGTTTCTGCATTGACTTTCAGAGCCTTTGAATCCAGCTTTCCCACACTGGAGACACAAGTTATTATTTAACAAGAATGCGATAAAGTGCGTCTCTCCTCTAGCAGTTAATTCTCATTCAATGCATTCTTAATATTCAATTACTATTTATGTAACATGCAGTAAAGGATTATCCTATTAAACCTAAATTAAGTGCTCCGTTCATTAATTAATACATCTTATTTCAAGTGCTGCCAACATTTATCCCTAGAAACGTAATATTTAAAACCAAAATGCACAAATGAAGGAAAAGGAGCTTGTTTGCTTGTTGCTTGTGTGTTTGCTTAAAGATGCTAATGAGTTATGGAGCCTGTAAAGCATTCACCACCAGCTCTGCAGGAGAGGGACTTCCCTACAAGAGCAGCAGAGCAGAAAAGCTCTTTGGAGATGTTGTGTTGCCTCCCTTGGTAAGGAGGCATCAGAGGGTCAGCCTCTTCCATCTCCTTGTACACCCTCTGCTTCTGTTTTAACACAACAGGCAAAACTCTTCTTCCCAGCCCTACTTCCATGCTCCACCAGCCAAACTTGCATGCAACATCCAGCTCTGGTTTTCTTGGGGACACCATCCCTTGGACACAGAGGCATCACTGAGTTCCCAGCGCTTTGTGGGCTCAGACCAGAGCACGTTGTTATTTGTGGCCGATGCTCACGTCCTCCACAGAGCTCCAGTTGCTGCCAGGGGACCACTTGCTGGTTGTTACATCCCTAAGCTCCTCAGAGAGCTGCATCCCATCACCACTTGACCTCCGTGGAGTCACTCCAGGGAGAAATTGACCCTCCAAGACCTCCAACACCGACAGCAAGAGCTGGAAATTGCATGAAATCTAAATTAAGTCGAGAGTCTCTTTTCAAAACAAATTCCTTCGTGAAGAATCAAGCCCAGACTTCATTACAACAACTCAATTATACACGAGGCTGAGCTCCAGCGCGCTCGCAGAGACAAGAAGATCGCGGCGAGCATTTCATGCTCTGCTCAAATGATGACTTCCCCTCAATGCAAATGGGAGGATCAGCCAACAGCACACGGCTCCCCAACACTGCCTGGGAAGCAAATTACAACAGTGCCTGTTCAGAGGCAGAACTGGAGCTTCTGGACTGGAAAAAAAAAGAGGGATGGATTGGCTGTGGATTAGGGATGGGAAGGAAGGTGCGGGAAGGATGGGATTGCCTGCGGCTTGATGTGGGTTGGTTTGTAACTTGATCTGGGCTAGTGTGCAGCTTGATCTGGGCTAGTGTATAGCTTGATCTGGGCTAGTGTGCAGCTTGATCTGGGCTAGTGTGCAGCTTGATCTGAGCTAGTGTGCAGCTTGGTCTGGGCTAGTGTATAGCTTGATCTGGGCTAGTGTGCAGCTTGATCTGGGCTAGTGTGCAGCTTGCACTGGGCTAGTGTGCAGCTTGATCTGGGCTAGTGTATAGCTTGGTCTGGGCTAGTGTGCAGCTTGATCTGGGCTAGTGTATAGCTTGGTCTGGGCTAGTGTGCAGCTTGATCTGGACTAGTGTGCAGCTTGATCTGGGCTAGTGTGTAGCTTGATCTGGACTAGTGTGCAGCTTGATCTGGGCTAGTGTGTAGCTTGATCTGGACTAGTGTGCAGCTTGATCTGGGCTAGTGTGCAGCTTGATCTGGGCTAATGTGCAGCTTGATCTGGGCTAGTGTGCAGCTTGCACTGGGCTAGTGTGCAGCTTGATCTGGGCTAGTGTATAGCTTGGTCTGGGCTAGTGTGCAGCTTGATCTGGGCTAGTGTGCAGCTTGATCTGGACTAGTGTGCAGCTTGCACTGGACTAGTCTGCAGCTTGCACTGGACTAGTCTGCAGCTTGGTGTGGGCTCACATGCAGCTTGATTCAGGCTAGTTTACAGCTCAGCAGGGTTATTCCCGTTCCCTGCCTGTTGGATGGGATTTCCTCCATCACCTGGGGATGCAAAGGCAGGTGCAGAGGGCTCCCCTAACCCCAAGGGCTCTCTGCAGCCTGGATAATCCTCTCCCACAATCCAGCTCCCGTTCCAAGGGAGGGGTAACCCCGACACCAGCCCCAGGGCTTGCTTTCAGGAAGAAATCCTGATGGATTTTGATGTGCTTCGACCCAGAGGTGTTTATGGCAGCTTGGAGTGAAAAGTCCCGGGCTGGGTTTCTGTGAGCTCATGCCAAGGCCACTTTTTAGGTGGAAAAGTGTTGTTTAATCCCCTGTCCCCCATCTCTCAATAAGATGAAGCACAAATACGAGGCAGAAGAGCAGTAAATAACTTTTGAAGGCCCTTGGGTCTCTCTCTGTCAAAGGAACTGAATAGGATTAATCTTTTTTTTTTGAACCATTTTATACTGAAATACAAACTGAAATACAAACATGTGGCCTCCATCCTTTTTTGGAAGCACCCAGGAACACTGCTGTCTCTTTTCCCTCCTGAGTTTCCAGCTGCCACTCTCATGGTTTCCATCAAAACAGCAGCTTCCCCTGGGCTCACAGTGAGGTCACCAGATTTCATGTTCTTTACAGCAACCCATCAAACTACCTCAGAAAAACAAAAAATACCATGCAGGAAATCTTCCTTCCCTTTATTTTCTGGGATGAAGAAAAAAAATAAAACTAGAAAAGAAGAATTTACAGGTAATTTCCTTGTCAAAAGTTGCTGTCTATAAATACAATCAAGATAAGACTGACATTGCAAATAGCTCCTTTTCTCTCCTGAATGAATTATTCAATTCATCACTGATCCTCTCAAAATGTTTTATATTGCCTTCTGCTTTCCTTATTTATTTTACTTTATTTAGTTGGGTAGAGAAGTGCTGCCAATAATTGAAATGAATTCAGGCAGTTGCAGGATTCAACAAATCCCTTCTGCAAGCCTCCCTGGCTCACCCTGACCCCCCAGGCTCCCCACCTGGCCCCTTCCTCACCTTTCACTCCAAGCTGCCACGAACACCTCTGGGTCGAAGCACATCACACCCATCAGGATTTCTTCCTGAAAGCAAGTCCTGATGGGAGGAGCCCTGGGGCTGGTGTCGGGGTTACCCCTCCTTGGAACAGGAGCTGGATTGTGGGAGAGGATTATCCAGGCTGTAGAGAGCCCTTGGGGTTAGGGGAGCCCTCTGCACCTGCCTTTGCATCCCCAGGTGATGGAGGAAATCCCATCCAGGGAAGGGGATAACCCTGCTGAGCTGAAAACTAGCTCAGACTGAGCTGAAAACTGGCCCAGATCAAGCTGTAAACTAATCCTCATCAAGCTGCACACTAGCCCACATCAAGATACACACTAGCCCAGATCAAGATACACACTAGCCCAGACCAAGCTGCACATTAACCCAGATCAAGCTGCAAAGTAGTCCACATCAAGCTGCAAATTAACCCTTATTAAGCTGCACACTAGCCCAGACCAAGCTGCATACTAGCTCACATCAAGCTCCACACTAGCCCACGTCAAGCTGCAAACTAGTCCAGTGCAGGCTGCAACCCAGCCCAAGCTACACACTAGATCAAGCTGCACCTTAACCCAGATCAAGCTGCAAACTAACCCTCCTTAAGCTGCACACTAGCCCAGACCAAGCTTCACACTAGCTCACATCAAGCTCCACACTAGCTGTCATCAAGCTGCACACTAGCCCAGATCAAGCTGCAAACCAGCCCAGTGCAGGCTGCACACTAGCCCAGATCAAGCTGCACACTAGCCCAGATTAAGCTATACACTAGTCCAGATCAAGCTGCACACTAGCCCAGATCAAGCTGCAAACCAGCCCAGTGCAGGCTGCACACTAGCCCAGACCAAGCTATACACTAGTCCAGATCAAGCTGCACACTAGCCCAGATCAAGCTGCAAACTAGTCCAGTGCAGGCTGCACACTAGTCCAGATCAAGCTGCACACTAGCCCAGATCAAGCTGCAAACTAGTCCAGTGCAGGCTGCACACTAGTCCAGATCAAGCTGCACACTAGCCCAGACCAAGCTGCATATTAGCTCACATCAAGCTGCACATTAACCCAGATCAAGCTGCACACTAGCCCAGATCAAGCTGCACACTAGTCCAGATCAAGCTGCACACTAGCCCAGATCAAGCTGCAAACTAGTCCAGTGCAAGCTGCACACTAGCCCAAATCAAGCTGCACACTAGCCCAGATCAAGCTGCACACTAGTCCAGATCAAGCTGCACACTAGCCCAGATCAAGCTGCACACTAGCCCAGACCAAGCTATACACTAGCCCAGATCAAGCTGCACACTAGCCCAAATCAAGCTGCACACTAGCCCAGATCAAGCTGCACACTAGCCCAGATCAAGCTGCACACTAGCCCAGACCAAGCTATACACTAGTCCAGATCAAGCTGCACACTAGCCCAGACCAAGCTATACACTAGCCCAGATCAAGCTGCACACTAGCCCAGACCAAGCTGCACACTAGCCCAGATCAAGCTGCACACTAGCCCAGACCAAGCTGCACACTAGCCCAGATCAAGCTACACACTAGCCCAGATCAAGCTGCACACTAGCCCAGACCAAGCTGCACACTAGCCCAGATCAAGGCACAAGTCTGAGGTCAGACTCATCCAAGTGCAGTCAAATTCTCCTTGCCCATGTCCCGTAATCCCTCCTCCTTGGAGAACCAACAGCCTCTCTTGGAGAACGGGGGATCCACGGCCCCCCCACCTGTGGAGAGTTTCCTGAGGCAGACAGGAATCCCAGTAACACATCAACAAAGAGCCCCGCCGCAGGCAGCACCGGAAAGCGAGGAAATAATATTACTACTGGAAAAAAAACCACCCCAACACTCCAAAACCACCCCGAAACCTAATAAAAATATCACTGGAGAAACAGAACTGTTTCAAAGCAGCCAAATAATATCCATGATGATGTTTCAATTACACAGAAGATTAGTGTTGGTCTGTCTGCGGAGCCAAAAGTTTCTCCGTGAGGTCTGGAACCAAGGAGCGAGTGATAACTTCATAAACCTGAGCATAACAGGGCTGGGGGGGCAGAGGACAGAAAAGGGGGGAAAACCAACCCAGAAGGCAGGCAAATAAAATCTCATTCTAATCACGAAACAAATCATGTGGGTTTTTATTTTTTCCTTGGAGCAGGTTTCAGCCAGGGCAACATTTCTTTATGTTATTGATTAGCAATTAGAGAGGTGTTTTTAGCTGTTTCTCTGCTCTGTCCCTGTTATTCCCTTCAGAATTTCAATTTTCACCCAGTGGCAGGGCCAGGAAGTCACCACTGCTTGAGCTGTTCCCTGTCTAAAAGCCTCGTGGAGGAGTGGGGGAAGCAGCTTTTGGAAAAGGAAAATACTCTGGAAAGGATAAGAAATAATCCCAATTAAATCCAGAGGGAAGCTTCCCCTCTTGGCTATTGAAAAAGAATCACAGAATCATTAAGGCTGGAAAAGGCCTCTAAGCTCATCCAGCCCCTCCACCAGCCCCACCCCACCATGTCCCAAAGTGCCACAACCCGGTTTTGAACCCCTCCAGGGATGGAGACTCCCCCTGGGCAGCCTCTGCCAGGGCTTCACCACTCTTCAGTAAAGAAATTTATCTCAATATCCAATCTGAACCTCCCCTGGTGCAACTTGAGGCTGTTTCCTCTCATCCTATCACTTGTTATTTGGGAGAAGAGCCCAGCACCCCCCTCACCACAACCTCCTTTCAGGAGCTGCAGAGAGCAGTGAGGTGTCCCCTCAGCCTCCTCTTCTCCAGACTAAACAGCTCCAGGTCCCTCAGCCACTCCCACAACCCCTGTTCTCCAGCTCCTTCCACAGCTCTGCTCCCTTCTCTGGATTCTCTCCAACCCCTCAATGTCCTTCTTGGAGTGAGGGGCCCAAAACTGACCCCAGGACTCGAGGTGCAGCCTCACCAGTGCCGAGCACAGAGACACAATCCCTTCCCTGCTCCTGCTGATCCAAGCCAGGATGCTGTTGGCCTTCTTGGCCACCTGGGCCACTGCTGGCTCCTCTTCAGCCAACAAAGGCTGCTCTTTAAAGAATATCCAATAAGGCTTCTCTTTAGCATCTCCCTCCCTAAAGGAGGAGAGCAGTGCTGGGGATTGCAGGTGGTGGCTCCACGGAGGTGCTGGGTGTGGGACCAGGATGTGGAGACCTCTCAGCTCCTTGAACCCACACAGTTTAACGTCCCAGTTGCCTCTGTTTGCCATCCACCCATGCTGGGTGGTCCCATGAAATGCTGCCACTACATCTGAGAGCTGTCACAAGAGCAGCGTGAAGGGCAGGAGCTGGGAGGAAAGGCTCTGCAGGGAAGAGTGATGGAGACTCACATTAAAAGCCATAAAACCCCAGAACATCCCTGCCAAGAACCGACAGAGGAAAACTGCCGGCACCTCCAAGGAAGGAGAGGCCAAACCCCTTCTTTAACAGCAATTTTCAAACCTTTTTATTTGGTTCCTTGTAAAATAAAAAAAAAAAGGAGAACTGAAAAGGAAAAAAAGAAATAACAAACTGATTTCTCTTCAGATAATTCACAAGGGCTCTGAGTGCATTATAAATGTATGCCTTTATCCAACAGGCAATTTGAGGAATTTCATAGAATGCTTTTGTATTGCTGTTTGCTGAGCAACATCCTCTACGGAAATTGTGGATGGCTTAATGTTCTCTTTAGCACACAGCATAATTGCCCCCTGCAATTTGTTGCCTGGAAAGGTTACCAAAAAAGAAAGGAAGGTAGAAAGAAACAACTTTGGTAGCTGGGGAGCGAAGGAAGAGAAAGAGAAAGCCAATGGCACTTGAAATGCAATTTATTCCAGGTCAAGGCATGCAATTGCAGAAAGGAGCAGGCCAGTCTCATTCCTCACAGCAGAGGGGCTTCCCACTGCAGAGAAGAGAAGGCTACAGGGAGACCTTAGAGCAGCCTCCCAGGACTGAAAGGGGCTACAAAAAAGCTGGGGAGGGACTTTGTACAAGGGCAAGTAGTGATGAGAGGCAACGGCTTTAAATTGGAAGGGGGGAGATATAGATAAGACATTAGGAAGAAATTCTTCATGATGAGGGTGGGCAGGCCCTGGCACAGGTTGCCCAGAGCAGTGGTGGCCGCCCCATCCCTGGAGGTGTTCAAGGCCAGGTTGGATGGGGCTTGGAGCCTCCTCATCCCACAGGAGGTGTCCCTGCCCATGGCAGGGGGTGGGACTGGATGGGCTTTGAGGTCCCTTCGAACCCAAACTATTCAATGATTCTATGATAGGGGTGGAGCTATCCCAGCTCTTGCAAGGATAGGGTGGAATAAGCCCAAGTCAGCCTGTCCACCCACGGTGCCATGAGCTGGACATCCCCTCTGACCTTACACATACCTCCAGGACGCACAGGTTGAGCATCCATAGAGCCAACCACGGGGCTGAAACACAGAGACCAGAGCCGGGGGCGGGGGAGAGCGGGAGGATAAATACCAAAACCAAACGAGCAGCAGAGGGAGGGAAGGAGGAAACCCCCGAGGAAAGGCTGGAGGAGGAGGAGAGGGGGGCGGCTGGCAGGAGGAGAGCTGCTGGAGAGGGAGGGTGGCAGGGGGGGAGCGGGGGAGGCACGGAGACGGCAGGCAGTGTTTATTAATTTTCTGCTTGGCTGCGTTTGGTGCCACAGCTCCGAGATCATGGAGCTGCTCCACACTCTATTAAATAATTCAATCTGCGAAGAATCCAAGTGTGTAAGCGAACACTCTTATGCGTCTTAAAATTTAATTGCGGAGCTAAACAAGATTAAGTGCAAGGAAGACATAAAAGATATGAAAATAGATGCTGTGGCTTTTGTTTCTCTCGCTGCCCGAGCCCTGCACAGGAACCTTTTCCCCATTTTTCACACGGCGCCGCTAAAGAGCCTGAGCCTCCTTTCATCTGCTCCCCCCCTCCTCTTGTTCTATTTACAGCTGTGTTTGCAAGCAGCAGGCTCACAAATCACTTAATATCCATTACAGCAGCTCCATTCACCCTGCTAGGCTCCTGCTCTGGCAGCCTTTCCATTATAAATCCTCATGTTCAAAGGTTTAAGGAATCAGCCACGAGCACTTGCTCCTGCAGCCCCCCTCTGCTTGGCTGGAGCCCACCACATCCCTCTGCTCAGGCTGGTGGTTGCTTCCTCACTCCCATAAATGTTCTCCTTTCCCCTCGCATCCCCCTGTAATTCCCCTCTGCCCTGAGCACTCAGCATCCATAAACCAGCAGCTCTGGAGAGTAAATCCCAGCTACCTGCAAGCCAGGTGTAATGCAGAGCCTTCCTAAGTGAACTGGGTCAAGAGGATGAAAGCATCTCCGTGCCATTACAGTGCTGGAGCAGCCCATGCCCTGTGCCACCACCTGACAATTCCACATGGGCACAGCTGACCTGTGAAACCTCAGTCAAGGGGCTCTGGTCTCAGCTTCTGATGGAAAGAGGCGGTGATCCCATCGCTTGGGAAGAGGAGAAAAGGAGAAAGCATTGCTCAAAAAGGCTCAAACCCTCAAATCCCAATATCAAGCAGAAACACTCGTTTCTTAGCCAGCCTCATGCCCAAGGTGTTGGTGACTAAGAACAGCCTTCGAGGTCCAAAGCCCAAATGTGAGCATTAGAGATTTGCTCACAACATCTGCAAGCACATGAAACACCTGCTCCTGCCCCAAAAGCAACCTGTCAGGCTCACAGCTTGCCCAGAAGCCCTGGCAACTGGCCCAGCCATGCTTCTGCCTCCTTTCAGAATGGCTGGATCCCAGGGCATCGCTCACTTCTCAGTCACCGACCCACAAAGACCCCACGAGTGGGGATTTTTGGGGTGCAGACACAACCCTGGTGGGAACACAAGGCTGAACATCTCCTTGTGTGAAGCCTGTGGCTCCCAGCCCTGCACCTCTCCTCACAGCTCCAGCGGCATCACTGGGATGATGGAGCTGAGCATCATCTGGGAGGGCAGAGAGGGGAGTGGGATGAGGGAAATATGGGATAATAATGGGGGAATAACAGGGGAGTGGAGAGTTGCCTTTACATTCCTGTGGTTTGACAGGCAGAGCCTTGTCCCTGCTGACCAAACGTGCCATCCATCAGCCTCCAACACGGGAAAGAGCCTTTAAGCATTTGTAGGGAGAAGGGGATAAAACCCACATGAGGCCAGAGGAGCTGGTGCCACCGCAGCAAACAGAAGGAAAACTTCACTCCTTTCACAGACAGGGAAATCGAGACCTGTTGAGGCCAAAATCAAACTGGTGAGGGTCAGAGGAGAAAGGGGAGAGCTTGTTGGGTCCCCATTCGCAGGATTTCACCAGTCTTTCACCTCAGAGCTTCCCACCATCCCCAGCAGAGCTCTCCAGGGAGGTCTGGGGCTGCTCTAGGGACCCAGGTACAAGGTAGCAGGCACCAAGAGATCTGCACAGGTGTGAGTTTAGGGGCAATTAGGACTTCATTAACTTCTCTTAATTAAGTAGTTATCAATAAAGAACAGTGCAGAGGGGAAAAGGAGCATTTGATACACTTTCTGTGTTGAAGTCAGGAGGGAAAGTCACAGGGCTTTTTCCTGTCACACTGGGCTGTGACACCTCCTTTGACAGCAGGACCCTGCTCTGATCTGCCTTGTCCCTCTGTCCACCTGCTTCACCTGATTTAACACTGGGCTCCTCCCAACCCCAGTTAGCTTGGCAGGGGTATCCAACCAGGATCTGCATCCAAATGCCGTGGGTGCTACAGGAAATGCCAAGCTTTAAGTGGGTGTTTATAATGTCAGCAGCAACGCCCCGGGGAGTTATAGCCACATGCAATGGGAACCACCACGTGGCATTTATTTAACACCAGCACACAGGGGAGCTGTGCAAAATGTCACCACAAAAAAAGAAGTCACACAAAGTTGGTGTATTTTCATATCTTTGCTGAGAGAGCAATCAATATGCTGCCTCTCAACAGGAAAAAAGAGCTCAAACATCTCCTGCGAGCCCCGCCTTCACCCAAACAAGGCATCACTGGAATTTCATCTTTGCTATTACATGAGCTCGCAGCTGTATTAATATAATTTCTTGCAGAGGGCAAAGAGCTGCTTTGTCTTCATTTGTTTTGCTGCTGGGCTTGTTGCTGCTGGTGGCTGCTGTTACACGGGCTGTTGGGGTGCCAACTGCCACAAAACCACACAAACTTTCACTGCTTGAAGTCCCACCAGAAGCCTCCTGCTCCCCAAAAGAGGGGGGGGGGTTGCTGGGGGGGGGGGGGGGGAGCAGCTGAAGACTGCAAAGCTATAAGTTGCAAGCAAATCATAGAATCATGGAATGGGTTGAGTTGGAAGTGACCTCAAAGCCCATTCAGTTCCAACACCCTGTGATGAACAGGGACACCTTCCACTGGATCAGGGGGCTCAAAGCCCCATCCAGCACCTCCAGGGATGGGGCAGCCACCACTTCTCTGGGCAACCTGTGCCAAGTGTCTCACCATTTCTTCCTAATGTCCAATCTAAATCTTCTCCCTTCCAATTTAAAGCCATTCCCTCTCATCCTGTCCCTGCACGCCCTGATCAAGAGATCCTCCCCAGCTTTCCTGGAGCCCCTTTCTGTTCTGGGAGGCTGCTCTAAGGTCTTCCCAGAGCCTTCTCTTCTCCCACAACAAGAGAACAACCCCAACTCTCTCAGCCTTGTTCTCATAGCAGAGGGGCTCCAGCCCCTTTGATCATCTTCGTGTCCTCCTCTGGACCCGCTCCAGCAGTTCCATATCCTTAATAAATAAGCTCAATACACAGGCCCATTGCCAAAGTTGGTGTCAGGGAACCTAACAGGACTGGCTAGACAAGGTTGTCCCCTCCCAAAAGAAGTCAGAGGTGGCACATCATTCCTCAGGCCCATCCAATGCCCTACACTCATCCTCACAAACACCCCTCCTGAGATGAATTGCTGTTCTAACATTTATAGTGATTGACAGATGGCCCAGCAATAAGTGAATTAAACAGGCACTGGCTCCATCAAAGGTGGTGGTAAATGTCATAAAAGTTCAACCATTATATTCCACACGTGCCTTTCCTACCACTGAGTGAAACCAATCGAGGTGATTTAGTGGAAATGAAGACTGCAGAGAGCACACGGAGGAGAAGGGGAGGTTCGGAGTGGTGCTGAGCTCCACTCAGAGCCTCACGAGGAACAGCAGCTTCCTCATGCATTGGTTTGTATCTATCAGGTAGAGGTCCAAGGCCACCCTCTAGAGAGCAAAGGATCCTCTCACCCCCCCAAATAGGAGAAAGACCGTGCACAGGCACTTCTCAGCTTGTTTCACACCAATGTACTGTGTTTCCTCCCTTCCCTGCCAGTTGGACTGAAGGCTGATGTCAATGGTGCAAGTGTCAGATTCATCCACCTGCTGCTTCCAGACTGCCATTCAAGACATCCCAACACAACCAGCATCCCAGGATGTCTCTGCCTTGTACAATATCAGGAGCCAGCTAAAAAACTTCTGCATTCTCCTTGTCCCCAAACAACCCAAACCACGTTGCCTCTTCTCAGCTCCCTCACCCGCCCTTCACAACCCTCTCCCCCCCCAAAAAATCTAAATTCCAAAGGCACTTGCCCTAAAAATAATGTTATTTTGCAGTAGTGCCACTTTAAATCTTGCACAATTGAAAAACCAATTTGCACTTAGAAACATTCAATTTGTTTGCAGGTGTTTTCCCCTTAAGCTGTGCTGGGTAATTGGGGCTGGCAGAGCGCGCAGGGGAGCCCCCGACAGGTGCCACAAACCTCAGCGTCGGCTGATCCAGGGATGGTTTGTGAGACATGACAGGAGAGTCGTGAGGCCAAAGCTGAGCTCCTGCACCAGGGAAATTAATTTGTCATGTCAAGGAAATGGGGTGAGGTACGGGCTGGGCTGAAAAACCTGGCAGTGCGTGGGGACCTGGGCACGTGCAAACCTTCCCCGGTGCAGAGGGGAGACCTTGGTCTTGTGGACATGGTGAGGAAGGAGAGGGGTGGGGAGGAAGGGAAGGAGAGGGGTGGGGAGGAAGGGAAAGGAGAGGGGTGGGGAGGAAGGGAAGGAGAGGGATGGGGAGGAAGGGAAAGGAGAGGGGTGGGGAGGAAGGGAAGGAGAGGGGTGGGGAGGAAGGGAAGGAGAGGGATGGGGAGGAAGGGAAAGGAGAGGGGTGGGGAGGAAGGGAAGAAGGATGTTGAGGAAGGGAAGGAGAGGGATGGGGAGGAAGAGAAAGGAGAGGGGTGGGGAGGAAGGGGAAGGAGAGGGGTGGGGAGGAAGGGAAGGAGAGGGGTGGGGAGGAAGGGAAAGGAGAGGGGTGGGGAGGAAGGGAAAGAGAGGGATGGGGAGGAAGGGAAGGAGAGGGGTGGGGAGGAAGGGAAGGAGAGGGGTGGGGAGGAAGGGGAAGGAGAGGGGTGGGGAGGGATGGGGAGGAAGGGGAAGGAGAGGGGTGGGGAGGAAGGGAAGGAGAGGGATGGGGAGGAAGGGAAAGAGAGGGATGGGGAGGAAGGGAAAGGAGAGGGATGGGGAGGAAGGGAAAGGAGAGGGATGGGGAGGAAGGGAGGGAGAGGGGTGGGGAGGAAGGGAAGGAGAGGGATGGGGAGGAAGGGAAAGGAGAGGGATGGGGAGGAAGGGAAGAAGGATGTTGAGGAAGGGAAGGAGAGGGATGGGGAGGAAGAGAAAGGAGAGGGGTGGGGAGGAAGGGAAAGGAGAGGGGTGGGGAGGAAGGGAGGGAGAGGGGTGGGGAGGAAGGGAAAGGAGAGGGGTGGGGAGGAAGGGAAAGAGAGGGGTGGGGAGGAAGGGGAAGGAGAGGGGTGGGGAGGAAGGGAAAGAGAGGGGTGGGGAGGAAGGGGAAGGAGAGGGGTGGGGAGGAAGGGAAGGAGAGGGACGTGAAGGCAATAAAGAAGGAGGATGTGGAGGAAGGGAAGGAGAGGGGCACAGAGGAATTTCAGCTCTTTGCCCATCTAAGAGACAGGAGGTGAGCAAGTTCGAAGAAGGGAAAGGGGCTAAGGGGTCCCACTGCCTGAGAGCTGCCCTGAGCAAGAGAGGGACAGGCTGACAGTAGGGCTGTGCTAAAGCAGAGCCTGCAGGGTTAATGAATAATCAATGCATATTTTAATTAACTGTTCATCAACTAGAATTAGTGCTTAATGCCACGAGTTCGAGGTGAAGGGGACGAAAATCCCAGGAACTTCAGCTCTTTGCACTAAGAGCTCCAATCAGCCAATCCCAAATCTTGCCACAAGAAAACTCAATGCAAAGCCCAACTTCTTTTGTTCAAGAATTGTCTAATTTGTTTTCTTCTCCCACCCAACCACAATAACTTAAATATCATCACCAGTTCTGCCTGCTTCCAAGGGCAGCTCACTCAGTGTGCATGGAGGTCAACATTGCCCAAAGGAGGGCAGTTCCATCCCACACAATTTCAGCAAGAACCCACACAAGGGTCTGAAATTAAAGCTCTTTCTGCTCCCTCCCATTGTTCACTCTTGGGCCAAAGTCAAGACAACCTGAAGCAACTCCCATCCCAGCGCCGTGGAGGTCTGGAACACAAGTCTAATGAGGAGAAGCTGAGGGACCTGGGGCTGTTTATTCTGGAGGAGGCTGAGAGGAAACCTTGTCGTGTTCTGGAGCTCCAGGAAAGGAGTTTGTAGCCAGGTGGGTGCAGGGCTCTTCTCCCAAGTAATAAGGGATAGGATGAGAGGAACTGGCCTCACGTTGCACCAGGGGAGGTTTAGATTGGGTACTGTGAAAAATTTATTTACTCTCAGAGTGGTGAAGCCCTGGCAGAGGCTGCCCAGGGCAGTGGGGGAGTCTCCATCCCTGGAGGGGTTCAAAAACCGTGAGGCCGTGGCACTTGGGGACAGGGTTTAGTGGGCACGGTGGGGTTGGGCTGATGGTTGGACTGGATGAGCTTAGAGGTGTTTTCCAACCTTCCTGATCCTATGCTCCCTGTGCCAGCAGCCGTCTGCATTTGCTGTTGGATGGAGCTCAGCCAGTGGACATGGGTTTCACACAGATTTTCTCTTCCCTACAGCTATTTGCTGTCAGCAGGAGGTGGCATGTCTGGATCTGAGACACGGGATTGCCAGTGAATCCCAGAGATGCTCTGCTGCATAATGAGGGTCACGGAGCATCCGCAGGGATGGAGACAGATTCTGCCCACAAGATCTCCTCTTCCCAGCAAGGAGGAAGAGTGACTCACCCCAAACCCAACTCATACATCAACATAATCATCATCCCTGACACCCAGCACCCCAGTCCCTCACCTTCCACTCAGCTGTTTTAAGGTGTGCAGCTATTGATCCTCTGGCTGCCCGTGTGATTGGAGTCTAAAATCTAATGCCTGAAAAGTCCAGCGGAGCCCAAACCCCTCAAATCATGTTGACACGTTTAGGAGGTGCCGGGCGCTTCATCCTCCCTGGTCCGCTATGTAATTATGTACGTGTCACCATGATGAAGGTGTTTGGCAGGGCAATAAAACCCCAGGGGCCCTGACAGCCGGCTGCTGCCATTCCACACTGCCCACGAGAGCGTTTGCTGCCAATTTCTTTCTGTAGTTAGACTGGAGGAAATAGAGCTCAATAAAGCAGTGTGTGGATTGCAGCGGAAAGTTTGTCTTTGAGAACCAGGTGGAGAAGATGTCAGAGAGCTGCTGTCACCCAGGGCCTGCAGAGGTTTAAGTTTTATTCACTTTTTGCTCCTTTCTGCTGCAAGGTTCCAGCTAAGAAAGAGAGGTTAACAGATATGAGCTGGACAGGGCGACCTGGAGATTGAGGATCTCCAGGAGAAGTCGAGGCTGCCCCATCCCTGGAGGTGTTCATGAGGTTGGATGGGGCTTTGAGCCCCCTGATCCAGTGGGAGGTGTCCCTGCCCGTGGCAGGGGGGTGGAACTGGATGGGCTTTGAGGTCCCTTTCAACCCAAACCATTCTATGATTCTATGATCTAACCCTGCACCTTTAATTTCTCTGCTTCACACAGCAGCAGCCTGATGCCACCAGACCCTGTTGTCACGCACAGATTGCCTTCCCCTCCCTCTGCACGTGGGAAGGGGGATAAATCCCAGGACCAGCCAGGAACATGATGCATCCCAGCCCCTCTCCCTCTCTCTCCATGGGCCCCAGGGCAACCCAAGCAGTGCAAGGTCACAGTGTGATGCCCTTTTCTGCCTGTCACAGCCCACTGGACCGGGAAGCACATTGATGGCAGCAGGGATTCAGCATGGCACAGGCAGATCCACCCCAGCCCTTTGGCCAGGTGCCTCCCGCTGAGCTGCAGCAGCAGCCATGGCAAATTCCCTCACTGATTCATTAATCCCTTCAAAGCCCTCCAAGGCTTTGCTGCTGCTCAGGAAGCTCCCTGCCAGCGGATGCTGGGAGCGGGGTGCTGAGAGGCAGCAGAGCTGCTCTCCTGGCTGATGTTCCCCCAAAGAGTACAAATAGTTCCCAGCAGCTCGATTCCTCCCATCACAGCTCAGGAAGCATAATTTCTCTGCACTAATACATCTTTTGCCTGATGAGCTGTCGATGGCAGGAGGATTTAATCTCCCATACCCTTGCTCTCTCCCAAATCCACTAAGGTGAAGGCACTTTATTACAGAACCACTCGGCTGTCGGTTTCTATCGATCACGCCCTGGCACGGGTGACCTTGGATCGATAGGCTGCCCATTATTTAGTGCCTGTTTGCCCACATCAAATGCCAGCAGGGGAGGCACGGGGCCTGCCTGCACCCAGGCTCTGCCTGCAACACCAGGAACCCAGCACAGCTCCGTCCCCAAGAGCTCAAGGACCCACAGCCAGGTTCTAACACCGACTCAAGATGCTGAGATTTACAAACTGGGCAACACTGGTCTCTTTCTCAACCGGATTCAGGCCTTGGGTTTGATGCTTTCCCATCTAAACACCCGTGTCCTGCTCCCAGGGTCCATCCCAGGCAGCACCGCTCAGTTGTGGTGCAGACCCACCCCTGGTTCTGCCCACAGCCCCCCCATAGCTTTGCATCTCCTACCCCAAGACACCCATCGCTGCCTACAGCTCCCTGAAAGGAGGTTGTAGTGAGGTGGGTGTTGGTCTCTTCTCCCAAGTGATAGGATGAGAGGAAATGGCCTTGAGTTGCACCACGGGAGGTTCAGATTAGACATTAGGAAAAATTTCTTCACTGAAAGGGTGGTCAGGCACTGACCCAGAGAGGTGGTGGAGTCCCCATCCCTGGAGTGTCCAAAAGACAGGTAGATAAAGCATTTAGGGACACATTTAGTAGTGGACAGGTATGGTTGGAGTCAACGATCTCAAAGGTCTTCTCCAACCAAACAGCTCTGTGAATCTATGATCAGGAAAAGGGCAGTGAGACCCACAACAAACTCAACCCAAAGGTGCAGGAGACTCCTCCTCTTTGCTCTCAAGCCAAAAACCCTTCTCTGTAACTACTCAGTGATCCATCTGCCTCCAAGAGATGTCCCCTCCAACCAGCTACTGTCTTACTTTTTAATCAAATCCTTTGCTTCCCTTTCCCTTTAGGAGCCAGAGCCATTTTTCTATTACATACTGATTGATCAAGCCTTCACGAGCAGGCTGTCAGCATCTTCTTGATACTTCATTTCCAATCCCCACACAGCAGGTTGCTGGGCTGAACCCGCTCGCTCCGGCAGCAGCAAACAGATACATAAATGCACACAATTAAGGAGAGAAGGCAGGGGGAAAATTGATCCTACTTTTGATTTGATGCCCCTAGATCCAAACCCTGTATCAAAGAGAGGGAGCAGCCAGCGTTAACCCTGAAACATGTGAGCAGAGGGAGAAGGAGGACCTAGAGGTGAGCCCATAATTTTGCTCGGTGCCAGGAGAAAGGCACTCCATCCTTGCACTGTGCAGCAAAAAAAAAGCAGGAGAATAGGAAATTCTCCAGAGCTCCAGCACATCTTGTGCTAATGAGTTGTTTTCCACTGTAAGAAACAAGAAGAACAAGCCCAGATTCTGCTAAACAAGGGCTGTGGCTACAACAGGCCAAAGATCAGCTGCCCCTGAGGAAAATGCAGACAAGTTGGTAAAAATGTGAAGTGAAACCCTCTATTCCCATCCTCCTTATTGCCTGGAAAATTAAATGGTGCTGGTCTGAGCACATGCAGCTGGAAAAGGCATCCCCTGCCTGAGCTGGGGTGCTTTCCCCTGCTGCACCAGTCTGATGACCCAAGCAGACTGGTAGCTCTGGACTGGCCCCTGGCAAGCAGGAATGGGGTGTCCAGGGAGAAGCTATGCTGGTTTTCAGCCCCTTGCTCCATGCTGGCTCTGGATGCAGGGAGACTGGAGAAGGTTTTCCTCTCCCTGCATGGCAGGAAAACAGATGCAGAGGTGGCCAATGGTCCTGGGCTACTGCAGCAGCTTGGATGGACAGGGGAAACCTCAGATAATTAACACTGAAAGCAGTTCTGGAGCTCCCTCCTGCCCATCTCCTGACGGCAGCAAGCAACACGGTGTTGCAATAGTAAGGAAAAGAGAGAACAGAGGAGAGAGAAGGGAGGAGAGGAGAGGAGAGAGGGGAGAGGGGAGAGGGGAGAGGGGAGAATGCATATTTTCTCGCTTGTTCTCTCTATCCTCCCATTTCTTTTCAATTATCCTCTGCTAAAGCACTGCGGCACTGGCACTCAGTGAGTCTCCGTGCCCTGGTCCCACACAGGTTCCTGGGCTCACAGGAACCAAGAAGCAGCCTCAGGAGGGTGGGTTGTGCCCGTGCTGTGCAGGATGGACCCAGGACATGATCCCACCTGCAAAACCCCTGCATCACGCTAAGATAGAGGCTGGACAAGTCAATCCCCCTTGCTCTCTAATCAAGTCCTATCTGCTCTCCGAGCCCAAACGAAGATTGTGCTGGATGGAGCCACATGCTCCCCCCAAAGCCACCCTGGTCCTGCTGCTGGCAGGCAGCTCAGAGCTCCACAGGCTGCTGCAGCTGCTGTGTCACCCGCTGCCCGCTGGCAAAGAGCTGCCTTATCTGTGCAGGCACGGGAGAGCAGGGCTGCCCTGCCTATCTGCGACCAGAGGATTACCAGGGGCTTATCAGTTTATTAGGGGACAAAAGACACTTAGCAGAAGGGTTCTGAGACAGTGCAAACAGCAGATAAGAAACAGCCCAGCTTCTCAGACACACCACGTCTGGCACATCACAGGCTGCGGGGCCGCGTTACAAAATAAGTCAGCGCGTTGTGTGCTCCGGGCAGCCGATAACGCTCAGCAAAGTCTAACAACGTTGCCCTGATTTAGAGGGGGGGATGTGGAGGGCTCCCTCACAGCACAACTCACTCAGTCCACCAGCAGCCCAGTTGCAGGACTGGGATCTTCAAATGTGACCCCCTGCTCAGCTCCTCTGTGGTCGAAACTGGTCTGCTGGCTGCGCCGCTTTGATGCTCAGCTCTGCCACCTCTCTCTGCGCTGCCCTACAGACCCTGCTGGGCTTCAGTCAGGGTATCTGGGGTTCCCCAGGTGCAGTGGTGATGGAACAAGCAAGGACTTTACTCAACAGTAAAAAAAGAACCCAGGGTGGATGAAGGACCAAGGCAATGCACAGGAATATGTCATAGCGAGGTGGGTGCTGGGCTCTTCTCCCAAGCAGCAAGTGATGGGATGAGAGGAAATGGCCTCAGGTGGCCCCAGGGGAGCTTTAGATTGGATATTAGGGAAAATTTCTTCACTGAAAGAGTGGTGAAGCCCTGGCAGAAGCTGCCCAGGACAGTGGTGGAGTCTCCATCCCTGGAGGGGTTCAAAAACCGTGCAGACGTGGCACACTGGTGCAAGGTTTAGTAGGCACGGTGGGGTTGGGCTGATGGTTGGACTGGATGATCTCTTCAAACCTCAACGATTCTAATGACTCAGTGGAAAATACCCAAGAGGCTTTAATTTTCCATCCAAAGTTTCAGAAAACTCCTTTGCTTCCTCTCTTCCACCCCCCTTTTTTTTTTCAATTCTATTCCTTTTAATTAACAACATAATGGAACTCAATCCATTTTTGATCTCTTCTGGCAAGAAACAACCCTCCCTGGACTCCAAATGGCTTGACTAATAGGGTTAGAGGATGTAAAAAGTGCAAGGCAAAATTTTTTAGCTTCCTCATATTAATTATCTTCCCTGAGCAACACGACCAGGACGCTGCACAGAGCGGCACTGAGGGGACACGCAGGGTGAAGGGTGGATGCCGAGGGGGGAACACACTTCTGGTCACACTCAGTGAGCTTCAAGGCTTCAAAAAGAACAATCTGAATTTTCCCCTCCTGCACAGGATGGATTGAACCCAGGGCATGGTGTGGCTTTGTGCCCCTCGAGCTACCACAACACACAGTCCAGTATGACCAGTGTTGCCGGGCGTGGGAAATGAGGAGGGAGGGGGGGGCAGAGGGGCTGGGAGGTGGGGGAAGCTGGTGTTTTGCCACTAGAATGGAAAGAGGTGAGCATGGATAAATAGGCTGAACATTAATGCTATTTAGAGACAGACAGACACAGCAGGTAAATAATGATAATGATCTTCTAATGAGCTCGCATCTGCGGAGCACCTTGCCTCCACCTGCATCCCAAAATGCTCTACAGAAGATAAAAGCCTTCCCAACACAACTCCCCAGTCCCTTACTCTTCTATTGCCTGAACTGGAGGTGTGCTTGGGAAATACTGACTCATCCTGATGTTCAGCTGTGCCCAGCTCTGGGTCAGAGCACCCTGTACCCCCAGGGCATCTCCCACACCAATACCAGGACACGGAAGGGTTTCCAACCAGCCGCAGAGGTCCTTTAGGAAAAGCCACTCCCGCACCCCATCCTCTGCTTCTTCCCAGCCAATTGCCTCAGAGTTCTGGGAACCATCATTTAGGACCTCTTGGACTGTTTCTTTTGGTATGTGACCTGAAAATGAACCCGCTGAGCCAGCCCTTGGTTTTCTCCCAGACTCAGAGCAGAAGCTTTCAACACACCTGCTTTAAAGCCACTTCCAGATCCCAACCATTCCCACAGGTTAACCACCACTGTCAACCTGAGCTGCTATTACCTCTTTGCAGGCTGGGAATATATGTGTTCCCCCAGGCTGTGTTCACAGTGCACTTGTCTCCATAGACCTTTGGGATGAGAGGAGCATTCAGGACTATTTCTTCCAGTCCAGCTCTGCTTTAATTTCCAACTCTATTTGTTCTATTGAGTGGTTATCAAGTTAAAAATTCAAGGACTATAAATTTCTTTCCAGCTTAAATATCTGAAAACAAGTGTGCTAATGAGCAATCTGACCACCATAAAAATGATTACTGACAGCACTTCAAGGTCCCTACATTACTGCATTTAAAAGCACTAACAGCAGCAGAACACAACTTATTGTCCCAGAGCCATCAATGCAACCTTGGCCAAGGGGAATTTCTAAGTGAATGCTTATAAGAGAAGGAAACAAGGAGCAAGGAAGAAAGAAAAGCCAGGAACCAAATCATCTCTTGCCAAAGTGGCTCAAATCCATCTACAACTATTTCATGCCTAAGAAAGATGCCAAAGATTAAGATTTCAGAGGAAGGCCAAGAAGATGGTCCAAGGGCTGGAGCACCTCCCATACCAGGGTAGATTTGGAGAGTTGGGGTTTTCAGCGTGGAGAAGGCTCTGGGGAGACCTTAGAGCAGTCTCCCAGGGCTGAAAGGGGCTCTTGATCAGAGAGTGCAGGAATAGGATGAGGGGGAAGGGTTTTGAGCTGCAAGAGGGAAGATTGAGCTGAGATCTTAGGGAGAAATGTTTTGCTGTGAGGGTGGGGAGGCCCTGGCCCAGGTTGCCCAGAGCAGTGGTGGTTGCCCCATCCCTGGAGGTGTTCAAGGCCAGGTTGGTTGGGGCTTTGAGCCCCTTGATCCAGTGGGAGGTGTCCCTGCCCATGACAAGGGGGTGGAACTGGATGAGCTTTGAGGTCCCTTCCAACCCAAACCATTCCATGATTCTATGATTTTCAGGTGCTCCTAAATCTCTTCTACCACTGCAGCTTGGCACTGCAGAGAGTAACACCACAGTTGCTTTCAAGGGCCTTCTCAACAGCCATTGCCATCTTTGCAGCATTCAAAACACCTTCTAACAATGACCAGAACAGGATCCCAGAGTCTCATATCAGCTGTGGCTTTTGCTGACCCCAGCAGAGCTTTCAAACCATGGGGTCACTAGCACAAAAAAAGAGAGTGAGGGAGTCTTATAAGGAGGAGACCCAGGAGCTTTGTGTTAGTGGGAAGCTACATTAGACCCAAAGAGGACTTGCTGAGCCTCAACTCTCATTGCTGGGAGAAAGAGAGGTTTCCACAAACAAGCAGTCCATGCACAGATGATCTGGTTTGGAGATTAGCAACACTCTGTGAGCTCATGCAAGCTGGGATTTATGAAGTCACTCCCTCCAAGGCAGATGAACATCTTAATCTTTTAGTCCAGTTTTAATAAAAACTTGACATTAAAACATGTTTATAGATTGGTTTGTGTTTGCTGGGGACTTGTGGCTTGGGTTTCTGGATGCAGTTCCCTGCAGTTGTAGAGAAGGTCTGGCCCTTGGCTGGAAAAGGCAGATTTCTCCTTGCAGCAATGCAAATGTCAATGGGCTGTGAGGGAAGATGGGACAGGAGACAAGGGCTGACAGAAACTAAAGTACCAAGTTTGAGGCTTTACTGTGCAGATTCAGAGCAGATGCTTCATGCAGCTAAAAATGAGGAGGCAATGATGGATACACAGGCAAAGCAACACCACTTCCTCCTCCTTGATCCTTTGGGCTCACTCTAACACAACAGGACTGGATGAGAGCCATGACCTCCAAAAAGCAACCACAAAGCACCCCCCTCCTCACCACCGAGGGCTCCCACACAGATCTGAGAGCAGGGCAAAGAGTGGATGGATGCTGGCTTCACTCCCAGCCCCTAAATTCACCTGACCCCCTGTTCAAGTGCAGGATGAGGATGATGTTAGTGGTGTTTTATCATGTGTCAGCTGTCTTATCCCATCCAAGGGAGAGCTCTGCATCCTCCCAGTACCCAGGACAACAGGGGTTCGCATGTCTTTCTCATAATAAGCCTGAACCTTGAGTTCCTTCTCTCTTCACGCGGACAGGAGGAAAAGGGCACAGATACCAGAGACCACCAGAGACTGCCTTCAGCTTGGTGCCTCCCCTGGCTCTGTTTTGTTTTTTTTTAAAAGATCAGCCCAAAGGCCACAGGATCTGCAGCCCTTGGTACCCTAAAGCCAGCCCTACCCCTGCCCCAGCCACAGCCTAAGATGCTTCCTCAGTACAGCATCCAACACCCTCCCATCAGGAAGAAATCCACAGTATGGCATTTTAATCTATAATAGGCAATCCAGAGACTTTCCTGTCTCAAACCCTACCAGGCTGACAGAGGTATAACATATCCGGAGGTCGATAAGGAAAGCTCAGAGCCCTTTGAGGCTCCTGGAGCCAGACAAGGAGCCTAATTGGAAAGGCTGCTTGGAACAGCCTGACAGCAGTGACAGGCACAAGGCAGCCTCTTGCTGCTTCAGGGGAGGGAGAAGCAGAGATGAGGCAAAAGTCAGGAACCAAAATGAATCCCAAGGAATACTGGGGGGACAGGGGCCCCTCACCTTCTTGTACACGGAGCAGGAGCAGCGCCTGACTCCATCGCTGTGCTCCAAACTGACCCTGCTGACCCAGCCACAGCCCCAACCAGGGCTTTTACCTGCTGCAGATGTCCTACACTCTCCCACACCCATCAGGTAACCAAGCCAGGCTTGGCATGCCGAGTCCCAAGATAAAAACATATCCCAGAAGCTACTAGAATACAGACTTCAGCTTTGAGGCATTTATCCTGCCCTTCTCCGGTGCCCGGTGATTGATGTTCCAGTTTATGTTGCCCATCTGTCAGGATATAATCCTCACTGGAAAATAAGAGGGGCATTATAAAAAGTCCTGCACCACTTCAACACAGTATGTAGATTTATAAGTATTTCATATGCCCTTTGTTCCTCTGGTGATTGCACATTTCAGGGTGCTGCTTTGTTTTTGCAAGCAACCACCCCTTCTCTCTCTGCCACTATTTCACAGCCAATAAAAGGGAGAGGTGCCAAAGACAAAGTTATTTAATGTGTAGTTCTAACATCCTCTGGAAGAGACAGGCAGGAGGGCAAGAGCCATCATGAAGCTGCCATCTGAGCACAGATGGGATCCTCTCCCAGTGCCCTGACACGGTTGGCAGCTCCTGTGATGACATGAGCTGGGCTGGCTTTGTCCAGCACTGGCAAGGGCTGCCATGGGGACTCTCCCTGGGAGAGAAGAGCATTTTTAGACCTCTGAAGAGCTGAAGAAAGCCTGGAGATTATTCACAGGAACAGAAAGGGGGGGAGTTTTCTCAGGACAGACCCTGCATGGAAATCAAAGGCCGGGTTGGATGAGGCCTTGAGCAAATTGGTCTCGTGTGAGGTGTCCCTGCCCATGGCAGGGGTTGGAATTGGATGGGCTTTAAGGTCCATTACAACCATTCCATGATTCTATGAAGTGAAGTCGATACACAGGGAGATGCTGCTGCCAGAACTCTGTTTTGGGACTGGAGTTCTTGCTCCTCCTCATTTTACTGCTGTCACCAGCAAGAGAGGAATCAGCTCTGCCTTCTCTTACCCAGTTTCCCAATGTCAAGGTACCTGTATGTCCCATCACACCTGCCAGCCTGGATTGGAAGGAGACCCTGGGGCTGCTGGGAAAAGCAAAGATGCATCCTACAATCATAGAACCATAGAATTTCTTAGTTGGAAAAGACCTCTGAGATCATTGAGTCCAACCGACCCTGTCCACTACTAAAACAGATCCCTGAGTACCTCATCAGCCCATCTTTTAAACACCTCCAGGGATGGGGACTTCACTCACCACTGCCCTGGGCAGCCTCTGCCAGGGCCTGAGAACACTTTCAGTGAAGAAATTTTTCCTGATGTCTAATCTAAACCTCCCCTGGTGCAACTTGAGGCCATTTCCTCCTGTCCTATCAACAGTCACTTGGGAGAAGAGCCCAGCACCCACCTCACCACAACCTCCTTTCAGGCAGTTGTAGACAGTGATGAGGTCTCCCCTCAGCCTCCTTTCTCCAGGGTAAACAACCCCAGTTCCCTCAGCTGCTCCTCATAAGAGTTTTTCTCCAGCTCCTTCCCTTTCTCTGGATGCTCTCCAGCCCCTCAATATCCTTCTTATAGTGAGGGGCCCAAAACTGAACTCAGGATTCAAGGTGTGGCTTCACCGATGCCAAGTCCAGGGGCACAATCACTTCCCACAGTCATTGGGTACCAGGGACCACGCTGGCCTCATCCTCCAGTCCCAGACACCCCAGAGCAGCAGACAGTGCTGCTGATGTCCACATCCATCCCTGGGCAGATCCCTGCAAGAGCAGCTTGAGGAGACAGCTGTGAAGGATGCAAGAGGGGGCTCAAAGCTGACACTGGTGATGCAGCCACCACCTGCAGCCACACACAAAATAAAGTGTCTTTGCACTCCAACACCAAAGGGACTCTCTCACCTTGCTGACAGTGTGAACGTGGCTCAACAGCACAGGCACAGGCACTACTTAAAAGGTTTCTCTTCTGGATAAGACTGAATGAGGCCAGAATGGCAGGAGGAGGAAGGCAGTGTAACCCCAGATTCAAGACATAAGCAATGGATTTTCATGCTGGCATCTGGGCCACAGCAGACAGATGGAAGCAGAGCTGGTTTGAGACACAAGTTCAGGGTCACATCCTGGCTTTGTCACAGATCTGTTGCCCCTTGGCTTTGCTCTTATGCCTGTCCACCCATCTAGATTGCAGCATCTTTTCCACCTACAAAGAGTGCATCTCCCTCAGCCCAGCAAAGGGTCACGGTCTCTGTGCAGCTCTGCAGAGGTTTCTGTCCTGTGCAATCAGCCAGAAAGTTCCCAATCCCAGAGAAGGAGCAGCACGTGGCAATCCAGCCTGGCTTGGATACAGAAAACACACTCCTGGCTTCAGATGAATTAAAGAGCACCACAAATTGCTGAAACAATTGCAGGGGATGAAAGCAACTTCACTGCTGATTTAATTGGTGTTCAAAACCAGCCCAGCTTTGAGGACAGGTTTTGCAAGAGCCACCATGGGCATTCTTGGCCAGGCAATTCCAAATCAGATTTGCTTTAAAACTCTCCTGCATTTGTAAGCCTTGCTGCCCAAGCCCTGTGCTCCTGCTGGGATCTGAAAGCAGAGGCTGATCTTGCTGGCTCCGATCAGCCACCGGTAATGGGTATCCTGCAATGTGAAAGCAAGTTCCTCTGGCTGCTTTGCAGAAGGCACACAGGGAGCCAGCTCTTCTTGCCCCCACGACTGGCTCAGCAGGGCCAAGTGGGATGGACAAATTGCAGCCACCAGTCCTGGCTGACTCAGGTACAGAAGAGCCCACGCTGATAAAGCAAGAAGGGCTATTTTTATACAGTCACGTTCTCATCCCCAAAGGCTGAGAGTAAATAGCAAGAGCTTTTCAAATGCTGGGTAAATCTGGCCCTCACACCCAGCACAGTTCTTGCCCAGCACACAGGAGAAGAAAAATTTAAGAGCCAGGGAGGATAAAGCATTTCCTCTGGGTTCCAGCAAGCACGAGATATTGCCCTGCTATACCAAACAGGCCTAATCCAGTCTCTGCTCCTCTATCTTTACAGCCCAGGTCTATAGCTTCCTGCAACAGGTTGGGAGGGGGGGCTGCAGGGGGCTGCACAGCACCTGCAGCACTGCACAAGTCCAAACTCTTTGTCCCCTGCAGCTGGGTTATTCAGAGGAGGGACAGAGCGTGGCGGGGTAGCAACCCACACCTACAAGCAGAGCAAGTCTTGAAGCCCTTCAAGAGCTCTGGTCCAGGCCACAGGGAGGAGGAGAGGGACAGAGATGAGGAGGGAAAACACCACACCTCTAGCTAATAAAATCTGTATTTTAATAGAAGGAAAACCAAATGGCTTTGCAGGAGAACGGAAACCAAGGAAAGCTGCCTGCACTGGCCAGATGTAAACTACAAGCTGCAAAAGCACCCAAGTCCTTGATGCACCTCCCAGACACGTGGAAGATCACTCTTCTGCTCAACCCCAGCAGCTTTTTCAGTCTCAGCCTAAGAGGATGCAAATATGCTTTAATTATACAGCAAAGGCTGTGTTCTTAGCTATGTCTCTTGCAACCGTGTTGGCAAAACCCCAGCTGCAAACGCTGTACACGGCCATCCTTGG
Source organism: Dromococcyx pavoninus (assembly GCA_033558185.1). NCBI lineage: Eukaryota > Metazoa > Chordata > Aves > Cuculiformes > Neomorphidae > Dromococcyx > Dromococcyx pavoninus. Next base: position 121,254 of record JAUMJL010000244.1, on the reverse strand, counting down.
GAAAAGGCTCTGAGCAGGTCACCAAGAGCAACCCAGGTCTGTGTTTACCCAACCCAGAGGCTCTCCAGCCTATGCAGAGAGCTTTTCCACCAAGAAGCCTCACGCAGAGCTGCAGGAAAAACTCAAGGTTGGTGAGTTTGTGCGCGTGAAGCTTGTGTGGCACTGAACAAAGAGCAGCACTGAGAGGGGGGAGAATCAAAAGCCAGTGAACCCAGAGGGATTGCTACAACTCCACGCTTTCTCTTGACTCTTCTGAGCACTCAATTCTAACAACTTCCCTCCCCGCTTCAACCCAGAGCAATTCTCTCCTCTCCCCGGGCACCGAGGGCTCTGACAGTCTCAAAGTCACGCGCCACGGCCGACAGAAGTCGATGAGGGATGAATCAGGCACTTCCTTGGTGACAGGAATTGCCACTTCTCACAAGGACTGCTTGGAGACCACGCAAACAGAGCCACCAAGCAACACACTTCAGAGAGCCTTCACAAGCAATTAACGTCCCCAGACTCCCGTTAGGGAGTGTGGGACATTAAAGGGAACAGGCTCTGCGCAAGCAGAGAGCCTCAGATTGCTTTGTTGACACCAGAGATTAGTGTTTTTCTCCCTGCCCACGAGTCTCTCTGCTCCCAGTTCCCAGGAAAGGCCAGAGAAGTCTGACACAAAAGGAGCTGGGTTTGCTCCAGTCACACAGTCCTTCTCAGGGGATCCCTTTCTCCTTTCTGGCTTTGCCAAAAGAAGGACCCATCTTTGATTCTCAGCCCTTCCCACCACCTCCTCTTCAGACTGGGGCATCCTCACAGCCTCTATCCAATGTGCTGCCACCCCAGGAGATGGAGCATGATTGTTACTATCCTTGGAAGACAGAAAACACAGCCTTGATCTCAAGCCTCAGGAAGACAACAGCTCCCCTTGAGTCCACAGGGACTGTATATCTCCAAATTCCCTCACTGCTTTGGGCCTGTGCAATTTTGTCCAGGACAATTGATGGGGAAGGGATGAACCTCCGTTGCCTCACTCCACTCCTCAACACCCCAGGCCACCCTTTCTTCACCTCCACCAGCTGTTTTACACCCTCCACCATTCTTGGAGAGGCGACTTGCAGAGATCTGGGTAATCATGCCAGTATAAACACCAGGCTGTATAATTAAAGCATATTTATATCCTAAAGTTTGCACTGCTTTGAATGAACTCATTTTATTTAAATCAGCCAACAGCAACTTGCCTCTGTCAGACCTGGTGGAAGGCCCAGGGAGAGCTGTGGGAGGAAGAGCAAGAAGCCCTTTCATCCTAATTAAAGCACAACTTGGCAAAGCTCAGCTACCACCTTTCTAACACCTTCCACTAAACTGCTTAATCACAGACAAATGAGTTTCTGTAATTACAGCAGGAAGTGATTTATCTTGAGGTCCAGAGGTTTAGGGGCACGACCTGGAGAGAAAGCCAGTGTCAGCAAAGAGGATAGCTTACTTGCAGCGGGACCTCTGAGCCACACAGCCAAGCTCTGAGTCTCTAAATCCCTCCCCAATTCATTGCAGAGCCAGTAAACATCATATTTATGTGTGCTCAGCAGGCCCCTCCGGGGATTGTCTGTTGTGTGCTGTCTGACACCAAACAGCTTCTCCAGGAGGGAGCAGGAACATCCTGAGGAAGGGAAGGATCAGTGGCAGGCAGGCAGCAGCGTTCTCCATGCACAGTTTTCCCCTGGCTGAACAACATATTCCTAAGGCTGTTCAGTTTTCCCCCCTCTCAAGAAAAATGGAGATGTTTCCTCCAAGCTGGAAGGGGATTTGACCACTGGGCTGTTCCAGCTTAAACTTTTTCATGCAGTATTTTTTTGTCATCAAGCTGTGCAGGCCATGGGGGCACTTCTTTCCCCAGTCACAAATACATCCAGGGAAATGGATTGAGAGGACCCCTGAAGAGAAGGACTTCGGGGTGCTGGTGGATGAGAAGCTCAGCATGAGCTGGTAGTGTGTGCTTGCAGCCCAGAAGGCCAGGTTGGATGGGGCTTTGAGCCCCCTGATCCAGTGGGAGGTGTCCCTGCCCGTGGCAGGGGTTGGAACTGGATGGGCTTTGAGGTCCCTTCCAACCCAAACCATCCCATGATCTAAAAGCCACATCAATGACAAAAATGATTGAGTGGTTCTGAACTGAAACAAGGTGGGAAAGGTGGCTCTTTGATGGCCTCTGGGATGAACTCTTGTTGTTAGCAGAGAAATGCAGCCCTGGGATGTGTGGTTGGAGCACCCAAGCAGAAGGCAGGGACATAATCCTTTCTCCCAGGACAGCCCTGGTTAAAGCACTGTAATGCAGATCGCTGTGGGCAAAGCATCACAGAGAGGAAATGGAGAAGCAGCAAAGGGAGGGAGTTGCAGTCTGGAGGGAGATAAAGGATTTAGAGAGGATGGCTGTGAAGAAAGCCTGTGGCAGGGAGGTTGGAACTGGATGGGCTTTAAGGTCCTTTCCAACCCAAAGCATTCTATGATTCTATGAAAGTGGTGAAAAAGGGCACAGGCAGCAGCTCCCCTTTCTCTGAATTCATTGCCTGCTTCTGCAAAGAGCTGGAAAAGGAATTCCTCAGCATCACTGGGCTATTGTCTTAGTGACTGTGTTTAAGTCAATATTCATTTGCTGTATGTAACAACTTTAGTCGGGTACTCAAGAAAACAAACACTCCTGCACTGCAGTGTCTGGGAGAGGTGGGGTTGGACTTAGCAATGAGCTGCAATGGGAAGTTTTGGAAGACGTGCTGCAATCCAGGGAATTGGGTGTGATTGACTTTAGTCAGTAGGATCAACTTAACGTTTGTTTCTGTGCACGGTGCTGGCAATTTAGACTGAACAAAAGGGTCTGCAGCCGGCAGCTCTAGCTCAGTCCTTCTCAATGCTTTACACATGCAAATAGGCACAATGGCTTCATTTGAAATGTATCAGCATGAATTTCCCACCTCTAAAGCATCTCCAAGGAAAACAGAGCGCAGAATTCATTCATGACAGGCCATCACAGAGTCTATTTCCCAGTCCCTGGCTCAACATCCCTCAAAACTCAAGAGGAAAATAATTTCCTTCAAGCTCTGGGTTTGGAATTAAGTGCCAGATCTGGCAAAGCACTCTGAACCCTCAGCAAATGCAGGGGGCTGAGCAGTCCCCAAAGCTGCCTGTCCAAAGACTGCCCCGGGCAGAATGGCTGCTCACAGCCACCACCACCTTCACTGCTGCCACAGAAACACACTCCAGCCTTTCACTCCAGCCTCACCTTTTTTCCTCTGAGCCTCTTCCCACGGAACTTTTCAAGTCACAAGTGAAGAACAACGTGCCCTGAACCCATTCCCAGCTGGGCCAGCTGTTATTCCTCAGAGCAGCTCCTCCTTTCCAGTTAAAATGGAAGAGAAAAAGAAAAATCACACCAAAAAAAACCCCAACATATCTTCAATGTCGTGCCAACAAGAGTCCAAGAAGACAAAATGCTGCTCTCACAGCTACTGCAAACATGCAAAGAAAGGAGCAGAGCCCAACAGAGCCCACATGCACCAAACTATCTCACCTGTTGGACATCTCTCCTCATTAGCTATGAGATCTTGGTGAGAAGTTAGAGCAGCCTCCCAGTACTGAAAGGGGCTCGAGGAAAGCTGGGGAGGGGCTCTTGATCAGGGAGGGCAGGGATAGGATGAGGGGGAATCATTTTCAGCTGAAAGAGGGGAGATTGAGATGAGATCTTAGGGAGAAATGTTTTCCTGTGAGGGTGGGGAGGCCCTGGCCCAGGTTGCCCAGAGCAGTGGTGGCTGCCCCATCCCTGAAGGTGTTCAAGGCCAGGTTGGATGGGGCTTTGAGCCCCCTGATCCAGTGGGAGGTGTCCCTGCCCGTGGCAGAGGGATTGGAACTGGATGGGCTTTAAGGACCCTTCCAACCCAAAGCATTTTGTGGTTCTATGCTGAGATCTGTTGCTGCCTACCAAAAGCTGGGTACATGGTCTTAAGTTCAAGACACCTATTCCAATGCTTACAGTAGATGGGACTGGAGGAAAACAGAGCTGAAAGAACTTGACAGAAGGTGCAGGCAGTCCACAGCACAGGCAGGGCAGAGCCAAGGGCTCCTGGTCCCCAGCCTCAGCCAAGAGCTCAAGAAGACAAAATTCTGAAGGGCCTTTATCAAAGGAGCTGGATAAACACTGCTGCTGCTTCACAGCCCTCTCATAGGCATTTGCAAACCCAGGCACTCGAATTCGAGGAGTTTATCTGACAAAGTGCTTTCTTTTGCACTGGACAACTGAGGCAGAGAGGCCAAATCCATCCCAGAGGCTCTGCCCGATGCAGAGCAACAAGAAGAGCCAAAGCCAACAGCAACATCACTCACAGAGCCTGCGTAGAGGCATTACTGGCATCCACCCTGCTCCCTGGGAGGTGGATACACCCTGGTTTCACAGCAGGGAGGGAGAAGCAGCTTGTGCAGAAGTAGGATTAGAGCTGCAGACCACCTCTCCTGGCAGGTTTGCACGAAGGGCTGAGCAGCATCTTGGCTGCACACACTGGAAATCCCTGCAAGTGGCAACCCACGTGCCCAGTGGGAAGCAGACTGGTCCTTTGGATTAAACTGGCAGAAGTATAAGGAAAGAAAAAAATCAGAAGCTTCTGTTACACCCAAACCCAGCAGGTTTGTGCACTTTTGGAAACACTTCCTCTGAAGAGTGGAATAGATCAATACCCAAACAGAAAACACAAGCAAAGTACAGTCAGTAGTCCCTTGTCTTATTCCACACGAGATCACACACACACAAAAAAAAGCCTAAAAAAAATTACAGTCAGAAAAGCAGAGCAGGAACAATGAATTCTTGATTTCTCATATTTTATTTTCCCCACCAGCAACTTCCAGATCAAAACCACTCAGTTTACAAGCAACAGCAAGTGCCTTTTGACCCCCCAGCTCAGGCTGAGGTCTGCAAGTCAAGCTGAGCCCTTTCCACTTCATACACCACCAAACCTCCAGCACGAGGTCCTCACATCAGAGCTGCCTCTGCCACGGCTCCGTTAGCACGCAGGGCAGGGCAGGCTCCGGCTCCCTCCTCTGCAGCTGCAGTCCACGATGCAAAGAAGAAAAAATATAAAAGAGAAAAGAAAAAGATAAAACCCTTCATTTTTCTTGCTCAGAAGCGAGGAGCTCTTGCTGAGATCTTACTGAGCCAGTCCTGGGGACCCTGGCAATGAACCCTGCACCCAGTGCCTTAGTGAGGAGGAGGAACCTCCGCCTCCACGCTCCATCCAGAACCGGGACCTGTGCGACCTGCACGTTAATTAAAGGTTAACGAAGAGGATCGGAGTGCAGACATCAGTGCCCTCTACTGGGACCAGTCAGAAGGGCTTATGGGGGAGCACTGGGCACCCCAGCGGAAGGACTGGACATCCCCAAGCTTGGGAAGGCCAGGGGTGATCCCTGCTCTGGAGGCTGGCGGGCAGCAGCACCTCCCCAGCTCCCTTTCTCCCAGCTCCGCATCACCATCCCACGGCACCACCTCCCCGCACAGCCACCCCCCTCCCTGACACTGAACGTTGAAGCCTTCTGCCATCAGGCAGGAGGAAATCAAACGGTCTTATCAGAGTGCATTAGGACTAACACGCCCTGGCCCGCTGCCTCGCAGCTGAGCCGTGCTCAGCGCCTCGCAATCTCCTCGGCAAGGCACCTCCGCGGCGCGGAGCTGGATCAAGTTTGACAGTGCTCAGGCAAAAAGAAGATCCCGAGGGAGAGGAAAGGAAGGGGGAAGGTGGGCTTTACAATTTATAAAACCACTTTCAGTTTGACTGCATTAGCTTCGCCTTAGGCTCCAAAACACGACGGGAGGCAGCCAGCGAGAGAAGGGGAGTGGGAAACCCGGGAAGGAGAGAGGGGATGGCAATGAAGGAGAAAGCTGTAATTGCAATTGCTGGAATTCACTTTTAATGCTGGCTGCTGAATACAGTAAACACACTCTGGAGTCCAGGGAATAGGCATTGATTTTTTTTTTTTGCAAGTGTTCCAGTGAAAAGCTTCAAATCAATCGTGTTCTGTCAGACACTTTTGCCTCTTGGCCTCCGATTACTCTCTCTCCGCATCCACCCTTCCCTTCCCTCTCCCTTGTCAGGCACACCTGATGCTGAAGGAGCACTATTTTGCTGGGTATCAAGCCCTGTGCCAGCCAACAGGGCCAGGAGGAGCTGGAGGGGTCCCTGGGCAGCCAATTCAGGGACCTCAGCACATAAGAGACTTTGCCTGCAGAGCACACGTGGGAGCGAGGCACAGCCAAAGCGTGGAGAGAATGTGAGAGGGTTTCTTCCTCTTCACAGCTCCAAACACATCATGGGAAATGCTTTGAAGGTTCAGCCAAGCTCTGCACGGGCACAGAGTGCTTTGTTTTCCCTTTGCCTCCTTTCACCCCATGGGGATGCCTCACAGTGGGGTGCTGAGCCTTGGGCACATAAGAACTTCTAGGTTTTTGAACCGAACCTTCAGAGACTTCTACACAGAAACACCAAGGTCTCAGTCCCAGTGGGAACCTCCTTCTCCCACCCACCTTCCATAAAAGCCCTCCAGCTCTCCACATGCCACAATATCAAGCACATTCCCAAAGCTTCATTTTTCACTGATGGCTGAGTCAAGGCAAAAGGCTGGAGTTTCATTTCAAGCATTTTTAGGTTTGCTGGTAACTTTTGGTCTCTCCCACGTTTCTCAGAGGCAGAAGCTAAGAGAGAAGAGCTGTGTATGGTAACACAAGCGTGGCCAGCACTTCCCCTGCTCAGGCTGTACAGATCCCAGCACGTCCTGCCAGCTTCAGAGGCTCAGCTGGCAAGCTTCAAAGCAAGGGAAAAAAAAAACTTCCCTAAGTCAAGGACAACTCAACTCTCCTCTTGTAACTTCTGCAGAGACACGGTGTAATGATTTTACAATAAGCGTGGCATTGGCTTTGATTGTCTCTCTGTGTCTAATACAGACAGATGAGATGCGTGAGGGAAGAACTGCTCATCAGCTATTTGTTGTAGGGGTTTTGATGCTTCCTAGGATTCCATGCCCTGGATTGCAATGTTCTGTTAATCTTCCCCAAGAACAGAAGAAGGATTATTAGGAAGAAAACAAACCTAGATGGTGGGATAGGGACAGCAAGCCCCATCGTCACACAAAAGATGAGACATATGCAGTCCCCTATAAACTCAAAGTGAGGTAAAACTGGTTATTTGTTGTGTTTTAGTTTCAAGTGAGCTTCAAACAACTGTTCCTCTGCTCCCACGGGGAAGGGAAGTCTTCAGCTCGTTGTGCTCATGACACGCTGTCGTGCTGTAGAGGCAGAGTGGGACAGGTCTGCAAGGAAACACCACCCATCACCCATCCCTGCAGGGGAGCAGAGCTGTCCCAACATCACACTCGCATCAAGTGCTCTGGAAAGCCACAGCTGAAACTCCCAAGGACAAAACTGGGCTCTGTGCTTCTCCAAAACATGATGGAATCAGGCACTCCCATCTCATGGGCTCCTGTTACAGGTGCTCTCCTTTTTCCTGCCTACCTCTTTGTCACACACAGATCGAGACCTCCTGGTACAGATGATTTAGTTTCACACACCTAACTGCACGGTATGAGAAAGAGCTACCATTGTAGTGACGTGACCTTCAGCTATTCACAGGCCAGACATTTCCTTCTGACAGCTCCCACATTCACCCTCAAATTATATGTACTGTACATGACTGTTAAGAATAATCATAGTGTTTGTAGTGGTATGTTAGGCACCAAATTATGTATAGGCAAAGCGATTAGAGAGCAGAACAAAGTGGTTGTTCATGCAGCTAATGGCCAAAGTACCACTATTTTCTATCAAGACAATTTGCAGCAAGCATAGCATCTTCTCACTCCCCAGCCAGGAGCAGCATTGCGTGAAATCTTCAAAAACAAATATGTTATCAGAAGTCTCAACAGCAGAGCTCAGAGGGGGTTGTAACAGCCTTGATAGCTTTTAATTCTTCTCACCTTGACGCCTTCCCTCTCTGTCCCAAGTGCCTTCTACTTTGAGCTTTGGCTGCAGCTGAGTTGTGTACCTAACGCTTAATGGCATTAAATCTTCTGCTACAGCATCTTCAGAGAAAAACCTGCTCTTTAAGCTTGTTTACTAAATGTGAATCAGCTATCCATTGCAATTCCCTGTCCTACAAGCCTTCAGCCTCACTCTCACATTCAGAGTGCCATCTCCCAGGAGGAAGCTGGAATATGCTCAAACCATACACAAAATCGATGCCTTTCACTGTTACCAGAGTCTTGGCATTGGTAAAGACCTCTGGGTCCAGGTCTCAGCAACAGAAGCTCAATACTGCAGCACGTCTAACACAGTCCCAAACCTTTGGCCAATCAGGGTTATCATCTCTCCCTCCTTTTATCCATGGGTCTTCTCCGAAAAGCCAAGCACCTGCCTTCTAAATCCTGCCCACGCTCAAGGTGGAAGGTGCTCTCCTGTGCTGTGCTCTTGGAAATAACAAGTCTAACACAGTAATCAGCACAGCCAAACCAAGAGGGAGGTTTCTTTAGTGGCAGACTGGGGTAGGAAGGAAATACCAGAACTTCTAGGGAGATGAGGAATCTCGATTTGGAGGTCAATGAGCAGCTCATGTTGATGATGGAGAAGACAGGGTGCAGGAACTGCAGGGAAGGGAGCGATGAAGCTTTGGAAGTGGGTGACCAGGAATGCTGGTGCCCTTGCTACCTCTCCCTCCAAGGGTGATGGGGCTGCCAGGAGGTACAGCATGTTCTCTCCTATTGATCTATCAATGTCTGCTTTACAGGGAAGGGATTACTCACTTCTGATAGCACAGCAAGGTTACCACTGATGAAAATCAATGGATTTGAGCTACCCAGCCTTCGTTTAATTAGATCACGCTGTAAACACATCGGGAGCAGAGGAGAGATGTTCCCCACGACCACCTCTGCTCTGTGTTCCTCTCCCCAGTTTTAGACAAGCATTCTTTCTGGGATTATCAAGACAAATTGACTTAACCAGCTGACTTCTACTGCTTGTGCTGTAGCCAAAGGAAGGAAGAGTGTACTTCTCCATCACCTTGGTCCACAGCTGCTAAAGCCAGCCACGAAGAGAAGGACACCAGAGATGTGCAAGCAAATTACTGGCAATTAGCTTTGTGGGAAGTTGGATTGGATTAAGACTGAGTGTGAGATCAGGAAGCTTTTTACAAGCTAAATAAGCAACAAGCAGTTTGAGAGAGATTTCTCCCCCTGTTTACAAGGCCAACCAAGGCCAGGTTAATTAATCTCTCTTTCCATTTGCCCTTCTCACTGGGGCTTGTTCTCCACTTTGAGCAAAGCACCCGAGACAGCTGCTCAGATCTCTCACATTGCAGGGTGATGAAAACAAAGGCACAGATGAAAATTGCTTTAGAGTTTAGCCTCTCAGAGAAAACAAACGTTCTCATAGTGTAATTAGGACTAGGCATGCAAAAAAGAACCAGATCTTTGACTGGTGCTTAACCAGGGATAGTAAATAAAAATAACTGCAATCCCTTTCCACATACACACACACACACAAAAAAAACAGGCAAAGAAAAAGGCAAGTCTATTTTTCTGAAGCTCACATAAGAGGCTGGTTCATCTCTCTTGATCCTCACACAAAAGCAGATCCCAGACTGTGGTTGTGTGCATGCTAAAACCCAGCAGCAGTGCCATATCAAAAACAAGGCATTCAAACACAGACTTCTCCCCCTGGGGAGTGCTTATATACAGCACAGACACGCAGTTATGGTGTTTCATGAATTGCTCAGAGCTATTCAGATCCAACAACCAGGGCTACAATACAGAACATCATCTTAAAGTGGTGGCACAGCCCCCTGCAACGCTCCCAGCCAGCAACAAGCAGCTGGGTTAGTGACATGCCAACATTTCCATTTGGAAGCTGCCCTCTCTGCTCCTCCTCCAGACATGTTTTAAGGCATTTAGCAACAGTGACAGATTCTCACACGTTTATTTTAATGGAAAGTTTCCTAGCAATATTAGCTTTAACTTGCCATTAACAGCACAATTAGAGCTGCCAGGCTGAGCTGCACAGGGCCTCAGCCAGTCTTCTCTGCACAAGCACTGCCTCCATCCTCTTCCCTTGATAAGGCAGCACATCTCAGCTCCTTGCCTAGTACTTATGCAGAAAACAGAAGGCAAAAATGCAGCAGACACCATCACTAAGCATTTCCATAGCCCTGCAACAGGTCAAGAGTTAAACCAATGAGCTGTGGTGCTCTTTTTCACACAGCTGGTGTGCGAGTCTCTCATCCGTGGAGGACTTTAGAGAGCTGAAAGTCTCTGAGTTTGCTGGTGGTTTGGCAATGATGTTGATGGGCAGCGTGATCTATCTGGCTGTCCAGAAACATCAGTCAGCATCAGGATTTGCCCTGTCCCTAAACATCTGCTCTCACAAAACCTCTTAAGGACATAATCTGCAAAAGGCCAAACAAAAGAAGCAGGGGGGTGGAGGGCTGCAAGAGCTCTCCTGGCACAGCTACATCAGTGGGAGCAGAGTCTGCAGATACAGCAGGGCTGGCAAACCTCCTCTCACAAGAGACAGGCTACCAGCCCTGCTGTCTTCCACCTCTTCCAAAGCCTCCCTTCCAAGCATGCCTTGTCACCTGCCAGCCCCCAGCACAGCTCTGCAGCACCCTGCTGTCAGTCTTTGACTGTACAAGAGGCAGATGCCAAGGGCTTGAGTCCCTGGCAGCTCCCTGCAGGCTGGGGACACCGGGAAGGAGCAGGGTCCCCACCCACGTGCTGCCCCTCAGGATCCAGGCGTGATTTCCAACCCACTTGTTGAAAGACTGGTACATCCCAGGGAGGAATAAGACACCTTTAGCAACAGTTCTTCCTCCTCAGCAGGAGTGACCTAGAGGAATTGCTAAAAACACAATTTTCTCTGGGGTTTTGAGAGAGTTCTGCTGATTAAAGGACAGGCCCAGGGACAGAGGCTGGAGAAGGAGGAACTCATCCTACAAACAAGGAGGCACAAGGTGAGAGTGACTTGATTAGGAGCTATCAGCAGTTTTTAGTGAGAAAGATTATGACTGATTCTTGAGGTAAGGGCTCTCTAAGAAAAAAAAGGAAAAGAGAGGGGAAAAAAATACTCATTTCTAGATTATCTTACCTCTTAGGCCCCTTGTTATGAATTGCTTTGAGATATTACCACAGATTTCAGCAGGCAACTTGAACTCTTTCATCCTTGCTGCAGAACAACAGTAGAAGAGGAACACTGAGGTCACTGGGACAGGGACAGCGATTGACTCCTCTTTTTCTATTGCTCTTTATCAGAGATAAAGAAAGAGTAAATGGAGCATGCACTAAAAAAAAAACCAACAAAAGTCAACAGAAAGACTGAGTTAAGTTACAAAATAGCACATCTCCAAGACCTCCATTCTTCTCTCAAATGTGGTTCAAATTGGTTAATGTGTTAAAAGATTACTGGGGTAGAAAGAGTAGGATAGATGGACAGAATGCAATCACAAGTGCCTCATTTCTCTTGGAAGCTCTGTTAACAGACAAGAAGCCCTTTTGCACATAAATAAGCCTGAAGCAAAGTGCAGCAGTAAGGAAGACAGAAGGAAAATGCCCTTCAGGGTCGATGCCTCCCTGTTTTGCTGGCAGCTTGTCCCAGGCCTGCTCGAAGCTTCCCTGAAGAACGTGGACACAGCCCTCTGCTACGAGGACAGCTTCTCTGCCACACATACATAGCAACAGCTGATCTGTAGTTAATCAGAATGCCAGCTCAGCCCTGAACATTTTCCACTCCTCCCATGTTAATTTCTTTAATTTATTTCTGTAATATTGCTAGTCTCATGACTTAACGTGCCTCCCTGCGATTGTAAAGGAAGGATTGTAAAGGATCTGGAAATACTTGTAAAGCCATGTAAAGACAGAAAATCATTTCACACGTCAAGTCCCAAAGCCCACTTTGATCTGGGGCTGCTCATGTAAATGAACACAAATCAATTGGCTGTGGGATTGACACCGTAGGTGGGCGATGGGGATTCTCCTCCTGTTTCTGGCAGCATCAGGGCCCTCAGCCACAGTTCCTGGAGCCTTTGTACTGGGAAACACATCCCTTCTCCTCGCTGCCTTTGATGGAAATGTGCCAGCTGGAGTCAGAGGAAGATTTATCCCTTTGTCACACAAACTCACCCTGCACAGAACTCGACGCTAGGAACGCTAACACCCGGGAGCAGAGTTTCCTTAAGTGGATTCAGCAGACCTGGGCTCAGTTCTCAGCTTTAACAGCCTCTGGCCTGGGACAGCCTGGCCCAAAAACGTGACACAACCCGAGTCTGACTAGATTTAGTTCAGGGCTCCACACTAGCACCCTCTGCAATGCTGCTTTCTCCCTCTGAGCCCTTCCAGCCAATTCTTGTTAAGCCTCATCACAAGCTGTAAAGCTCAACCCAGAGCTCCCCTCACCGCCTCAAGCTCGCCACCCAAGCGTTGTTATATCTTCTGCACGACTCAAGCAAACCATTTAATCTCAGTACCTCGTTTCCTCTAAGGCTCTGTTTCTCCTCTCTTTCTTCTATCCCCAGCTTTAGATACAGCTTTTAACACCGAGGGTCCCCGGTCACGCAGGGGGGCTCTGGCCACGGTGATGATCCAAATGCTCTCCCTGCTTCCAAACCCAGACAAGTGAAGATGCAACAGCCATCTCCCCCACAGGAGCTGCACCAGCAGACAATTCATTCCCAAGAGACTTTTCCATGAGATACAGCTTCCAAAGGCTAACTGCAACACACGTGCTGCTGCAGCACGCGCAGCTGACCGAATAGCTTATCGCCTTCCCCTCGGCTTATTACACCTCGGCAGCTTTGTATCTGGGAAAAAAGGAGCAGAGAGAAACCATTTCACTCAGAGCTCCCTAGCAGGGCCCGGCACAGCTTTGAAAGGAAAAAGCTCAGACAGACACAGGCACAGCTTCCTCTGGGTCAGGTGGCTGCTTTATCTCCCCGAGAGGGCTGTGCAGGCAGTGGCAGTGCAGCAGCCCCACGCACATCTTGTCAGTGCCGTCACCGGTGCTTTCAGTTGGGCTTTTCATTAGGAAAATGTGGTGTCTTTGAAAGATTTCTGATTACCAACATCAAGGATCAGACAGCACATCCGTACTCGGAGTGGGCATGATCCAGGGAGACAGGCAGATGGTCCCCTGTGCAGCCCAGGGTGGGAGCCAGCATCCCCTCTTGCACGGATTCTCCCCTGCACACCCCAGGACAGGAATCTGCATCCCCTCTTTCATGGATGCTCCCTGTACACCCCAGGGTGGGAACCAGCATCCCCACTTACACAGATGCTCCCCTGTGCACTCCAGGACAGGAATCAGCATCCCCTCGTTCATGGATGCTCCCTGTGCACCCCAGGACAAGAATCAGCATCCCCACTTACATAGATGTTCCCCTGTGCACCCCAGGACAGGAATCTGCATCCCCTCTTTCATGGGTGCTCCCTGTACACCCCAGGATGGGAACCAGCATCCCCACTTACACAGATGCTCCCCTGTGCACCCCAGGACAGGAATCAGCATCCCCTCGTTCATGGATGCTCCCTGTGCACCCCAGGACAGGAATCAGCATCCCCTCTTTCATGGGTGCTCCCTGTGCATCCCAGGACAGGAATCAGCATCCCCTCGTTCATGGATGCTCCCTGTGCACCCCAGGACAGGAATCAGCATCCCCACTTGCACAGATGCTCCCCTGCGCACCCTAGGACAGGAATCAGCATCCCCTCTTTCATGGGTGCTCCCTGTGCACCCCAGGACAGGAATCAGTATCCCCACGTGCATGGATGCTCCCGGTGCACCCCAAGATAGGAGCCATCATCCCCACAGAGTGGACACAGCCCTCACCTCCTTCAGGTTTCCCCATCACCCAGTTTCAGGGAGTTGTGGGCACAAGGGCAGACTCTTTTCCCTGAGGAGGCAAAGCAGAGGGCAAAACTGGGGCACTGCATCTTGGCTCAAGCCACTGAGCAGGGGAGTCAGGAGCAGGACCGGGTCCCTCCATCACCCGCAGGGCACCTGGCAGGGAGCGAAGCCCAGCCTGTCGCATCCAGAGCGGCTCCTCCTGCAGCAGAGCTGTGCTCTCTCAGGCAGAAGAGGCTGCAGCTCCCTTCCACGCACTGAAACCAGCTCTGTTGCCAGTTCCTTCCAGTATGTAAAACAAAGAGATGTCAGCTCCCGGTGACAATGAAATTACAGTTTAGGGGAGCTCTGTACCTGTCAAGAAACAAAGCCCTGACCCTCCAGGCTGTCTCCACAGCCTTGCAGATTGCTCAGGCACCATTGTTAGAGGTTTTGTTTCTTCTTGTGAACATGGGAAGAGAGAATCATCCTCAGCCACCAGCAGCAATCACAGATGTGGTGTAAATAGCCTGTGAAATTAATGGAAATGGCTTCTTTCCTCTGTGAGGAGCAGAGGAGCCTTCAGCAAAAGGGCTGGAAATTCAGAGAGGCTCCTGTCTTCTTTAGCAACCTCCAGCGTGCTGGGAGAGGAGAGGCTGAGCTGACAGAGCCTGTCCCACATCCTGACCTCCAGCTCTGCACATCCCCAAGGGGCAAGGCACACACCCCAAAGGAGAGGGAGGTGAGAAATGCAATGCCATGGCCAGCAGGGCCAAGAGTCCTCCCTATGCCAGGGCATCTTGGATCTGGAGAAGCACCAGGGATGGCCAGGAAAGCTTTTGGGGAAAAAAATTTAGTAGGGACTGTAGCAATAGGACAAGGGGTAATGGTTTTAAAGTAAAAGAAGAGAAGTTTAGACTGGATATTAGAAGACATTTTTCACGCTAAGGGTGGGGAGGCCCTGGCCCAGGTTGCCCAGAGAAGCTGTGGCTGCCCCATCCCTGGAGGTGTTCAAGGCCAGGTTGGATGGGGCTTTGAGCCCCCTGATCCAGTGGGAGGTATCCCTGCCCATGGCAGGGGGTTGAAACTGGCTGAGCTTTGAGGTCCCTTCCAACCCAAACCATTCTGTGATTCTCTGAAAGTGAGTCAGGGAGGCAAAGACTCGTGGTTTAACTCAGATAAGCAGCAAAAGTTCCACCCTGTTCAGTCCTCAGTGGGGGTGAACTCCAGTTGCCAGCTCAAGCTAAGCCCGGGGGGGGCCTGGCTTTCCTCTTCTTTGAGCTCAAACTCAGTACAGACTTCTTTTTTTTTCTCCCTCTAGTGCCGATCAATCTATGGAAATGAGCTCAAAGACAGGATTGCATTGTTTGCCTGTGTTTTAAAGATATAATATAAGGCAACTGACAGCAGCCTGGAGCCTCAGGCAAACTCCCTGCGGAGAAAACACCAATGTGTTGTAAAGCAGCTTATTCCTTTCACCATGCAGACTCACTTTGGGCTGAAGGAAAGCTGTGAAGGAAGAGGCTGCGGGTGGGTTCCACACGAGCAAAACGACTGCGGCGTCACCGCACAGGTTGCTTTCCCTGCATCGAAGCTGGGCTGCTGTGGAGCACGCAGAGGGAGAGTTTCTAATTAAAAGCCCCCAGGAAAGCACTTTGGAAAGAGGGGGAGAAAAAAAAAAAAGAGAAGTAGAAAAAAAAATCACAATTGCAAAATTCCTGACTGAACCATTTCATTTTCATTTTTCTACTACAATAGGAGGAACGCAAACAATAGCTGAAAGGAAAGTCTCTGATTGTCATGAAGCAGAGTGCCACGTTCATTTTTCATCAAATGCAGATGAACCTTATTAAAAATATATATAAATATATCTCCATTTCCTCACTTCATTATCTCTCCCTCACTGAAAAGCCATCCCCTCAGGACACCTCACTGCCGGCTCCATTCCCAGCCCTGCACTCTATTCTGCTGCCCCAGAGCCACTCCAGCCTTTCTCCTCCTGTTTCCCTCCCCAGATCCAAGAGACTTTGGAAGGAAAGAGGGATCTGGACAGGCTGGATGCATGGACCAAGGTCAATGGGATGAGCTTCAACAAGGCCAAGTGCCAGGTCCTGCATTCTAAGTCACAACAACCCAATGCAACACTGAAGGTCTGGAGAAGAGTGGCTGGAAAGCTGCCTGGTGGAAAAGGACCTGAGGCTGCTGGTTGACAGCAGCTGAACACGAGCCAGCAGTGGCCCAGGAGGCCAAGAAGGCCACCAGAATCCTGACTTGGATCAGCCCTGGGATGGCAGCAGGACCAGGGAAGGGAATGACCCCCTTTCCTTGGTGCTGGTGAGGCCACACCTCGAATCCTGGGTTCAGTTTTGGACCCCTCAGTACAGGAAATTGAGGGGCTGGAGAGGGGCTGGAGAGGGGAAAGGAGCAGGGGAAGGGTCTGGAGCCCAGGGGCTGCGGGAATGGCTGAGGGCCCTGGGGCTGTTTAGTCTGGAGAAGAGGAGGCTGAGGGGAGACCTCATCACTCTCTGCAGCTCCTGAAAGGAGGTTGTGGTGAGGTAGGCGCTGGGCTCTTCTCCAAAGTGACAGGGGATAGGAGGAGAGGAAATGGCCTCAGGCTGGGCCAGAGGAGGTTTAGATTAGATATTGGGATAAATTTCTTTACCTACAGAGTGATGAAACACTGCCCAGGGCAGTGGTGGAGTCTCCATCCCTGGAGGAGATCAAAAAATGTATAGATGTGGCTCTTGGTTTAGAAGGCACAGTGGGGTTTGTAGGTGGTTGGACTGGATGATCTTAGAGGTCTTTTCCAACCTTAACGATTCCATGTTTCTATGAAAGGCGCAGGAATGGACAGGTCCCCACCCCTAGTGCCATGCCAGACCACCATTCCCTCAGTGCCAGCACCACCACAAAAAAACATCTCCCCTCACAAGACCTGGCCATGGCACCAACACCAGTCCTTGTCAGGCTGACCTCATCCAGCCACCAACGAAGCCCTCGTGTCCCTCCACAATGGCAAAGAAAGGGAAAACGGAGAACATTTTGGCCAACAGCACTTCCGTGAGGACCAGGAGAGCCTCGCTTCCCACTACAGCCCCTGCTTGGGGCAGCCCCTGGTGGGGTGACAGGGCCGGGTGACACCCATTTGAGGGGAGAATCACCCGGGCCGTGCTCGCTTACACTGTTTCCGTGGTAACACCCGCTCGGTACAGCGTGTGAAACACTCCATTCGCTTATTGATTGAGCCGCCGTCAAATTCAATCACAAGTGAAAATGGATTTTTTAATGCGACTATTAGCTGCTTTTGAAAGGCAAATTGAGTTCAGTTATACTGAGTCAGCCATCAAAAAACAATTTGCCGTCAGCCAGACGGCCCAGCGAGGTGCCCGGCCCCGGGAGAGCCGTGGAGCAGAGGAGAGGCCGCTTGGCAGAGGGGAGGCAGCTCTCTTGCCCGTGTTTTGGGACACCTGAGCCAAGAAATGAGGGAAAATAAGGCTTTATTTGGCTGAGGAAGGTGAGGGGCAAGGTTGGGATGTGGGGAGCTAGGATAGACACTGCCCCACAACTCTGCAACGCAACGGGGCTGGAAAGCCATCACCCACCTTGTGCTTACAAAGGTGGCAATAAGAACTTTCAGCACAATAAGAAATTTCAGCACAAAAACTCAAGGTGGGCTTTGGATGAGCGAGATGGAGCTCTCCCCAAGAATCATAGAATGGTCCAGGTGGGAAGGGATCAGGAAGTTCACCTGGTCCAACCCTTCTGCAGTGAGCTGGGACATTTTCAATCAGATTGGGTTGCTCAGAGTCCCATCCAACCTGGCTTTGCACACCTCTAGGGATGGGACATCTTCCACCCCTCTGAGCAGCCTGTGACAGTGTTTCACCATCCTCAGTTTAAAAATTTCTTCCTGATAATCCAGTCTAAACTTCTCTTCTTTTAGTTTGAAACCATTACCCCTTGTCCTATTGCTCCAGGCCCTGCTAAAAAGCTTTTCCTCATCTTTCCTGGAGCCCCTTTCAGCACTGGGCGGCTGCTCTAAGGTCTCCCTGGAGCTTTCTCTTCTCCAAGGCTGAACAACCCCAACTCTCTCAGCCTCTCTTCACAGGGGAGGTGTTCCAGGCCCTTGATCATTTTTGTGGCCTCCTCTGGACTCGCTCCAACAGATCGACATCTTTCTTGTGCTGAGGGCTCCAGAGCTGAACGCAGGATTCCAGGTGGGGTCTCACCAGAGCAGAGCAGAGGGGCAGAATCCCCTCTCTCTCCCTGCTGGTCCCACTTCTTTTGATGCAGCCCAGGATACAAGAGAAGCCAGGGTGAGAAGGACACACAACCCAAGCCATCACAACGAGGTCCTGTCCGTGCTGAGAAGACCAACGCAAAGCCAAGCCAGCACCACCCACCTCCACACCACCCCACGTCCAACACAACTCAACAAAGCTCATTTCCTTCCAGCAGCTGGAAAATAAGATTTTTCCCTCACTGATTAGGGAAACAGACTCTCATTACTACGTTAAGTGAGGATCAATATCACAGCCAAGTCTGAAATCAGCCCTGTCTGGCAAGGTGCTGAGCACACCACTTTCCCCAGTTTGGGGCTGAGAACCATCCCTGGTGGGCACAGACACCACCGCTCCAGGATGGCTTTGCAAGGATGAGAAGGGGTGGTGGGACACGACAGAGGAGTTTTTTGATCAAACTTGAAGTCTGGGTAAACCCACTCTGGATGTGACTGGATTTGCCTGAATACACACAAAATAAACCCTATGTGTTAAAAACACTTCAAAATATACACTGTGCATATTTTTCTACACAGCTCAAGGACTGTAATATTGTCCATCCATTATAAACCCAGTTTTCTGGAAGCCTTGAGAGCATAAAAAAGCAGACCTCAAATAAATACCTAAAAATCCACCTTCACTTTGGCATTCTGGCCTTTCTGATTCTCCTCACAATTCCAGGAGCAAACTTACCCACAGGCATTATTAAACACTTGTAAAAAAGCAGTCCAGGAATTTCTGTTGCAGCATAATCCGAAGAGATCTGCTTTCAAAGAGCATGTGCTCCCTGCAAAGCTCGTAGTCTCAGCTAATGAGAGCTTAACCACATGTTTGTGGCAGATGAAATAGTATCATTTTGCAATTATTATCATTCAGGCATTATTTATTTAACCTGCAGCCACATTATATTGACTGCAGAATTGCTGTCATTTTTACTTTTGATGGCTCTCTTATTGAGCTGAGCTTGAGAAATTGTGCTTTGTGTTTCCAGCACGGGAAGCATTTTTTTCCCCCTGCATGTTCACCCTCTCCCCAGCCAAACCCAAGTCTCTGCTCCAGGGTTGGTGTTTGGTGTTGGCATCCCTGAATGCAGGGCCATTTAGAGTCCTCTCTCATCTTTTCCTCTGCCTCATCTTCCTTTACTGGTGATGTTTGAGGAATTAATTCCATTCTTACCATCAATATAAAGGCCCACGCAGCAGAGTTCCAGATGCCAGAGGACAGAAAGTGGACTTAATGCCACCTTTGCATCCTCCCCAGGTGCTCTGAAAGCTTGTATAGAAAAGCTGTGGATGTGTGGCTGCAGCTGAAGGGCTCTGTGCACCCCAGAAAGTCAAAGCTAATAACCTTATACTGAAAACCCTCCTCCACGGGAGGCAGCAAGGTGGGTCACAGCCACCATCCCTGATTTTTGCAGCCAAATAGTTGCCAAGGGGTGCAATTTTCAAGATGTGAAGGCCAGCAGGGTAAAAAAAATCTGCTCTCCCTCTCTCTTCTGATCCTGGTTCTTCTCTCACACGTCCCTCCCCTGAAGCCTGGTGAGATACATTCAATCAACAGGAAATCCAACATTCTCTTTTGCCTTTTTCATTTTTTCCTCTCTTTTAATTTTCCCCAAATGCAAAGGATGAAGTCATCTCTCCTCCGGTGATGAAACATCTGCCTGGAGGATCTTGCAGTGCAATGCAACACATTTTGATCACTGCTACTTCTAATTACAGAGAAGAGAAAAATCACAAAGCGGGGTTTGGAATTTTATTTTCCCCCAAAAAAAACCCCACAAGGCATCTGAAAAACAGTAGAAAAGCAGCAACACTGATAATCAGACCAGAGGCAGCTTCCCCATCAGCCTTGAGAACAGCACCAGAGTTCAGAACCCACTTGGAAAGAGAAGGATTCCAAAGAGAGAGATAAGGGAAAGACGGATTGTCCACACAGCCATCGAATCACCACCCAGTGGGTGGTGGAGCACTGGAACAGCTCCCCAGGGAAGCAGTCACAGCACCTGCTCTGCCAGCATTCCAGAAGCATTTGGACACTGCCCTCAGTCGCAGGGGGTGAGTGTTGGGTGTGTCCTGTGTAGGGACAGGAGTTGGACTGGATGATCCTTTTGGGTCCCTTCCAACTCGGGTGATTCTACAATTCTATGATTCTATGAAATCAGAACCTCAGTATCCTCAGAGCCAATGATCACTGAAGCCAGGGCACGGCAATAAGCCTACATGTCCATCCTTTTGGGGTCACCAGCATTTACTCAAGGTCAAGTTCTTGCAGACCCCTCACGTCTCCTCTAATGCACAAGGAAAGGCGGGAGCGTGGAAGGGGAAAGAGACATCTGTGAGGACATTGAGCATGAATGTCTGACTCATGTTGGCAAGTTTCAAGACCAAATACTTGATCCTCAGGAGCCAACATGCAGAGGAAGCAGAGGCTTGTTCTCCAAACTGAGAAGCACTGACTTAATTTAGACAGAAGCAGTGACACTGCAGCTCCAGAAGGAAGTCTAAGTAGTTGTAAAGAAGTTCTGAAGGCTTTCAGGTACAGCTTAAAGCAGGCAACGGCAGTGGCAGAGCCCTCAGGTTGGCCTCAGCTCCTGAAGAAAGCCTGCTGACAGTGGGAGAGGTCTCAAAGGCACAGCAGGGATCACCACCCACACCCCCTTGATATTCAGGAGGGGCTGATTGCCTCCCTTGTTTATCGCTTTGAAAATTTCACTGTGAACCATTAGTGGGGTGCAGCCTCCAGCCACTCTGGGATGTCATTCTCTGCAGGAAATAGAGATTTTAGGAGTTGAAAATCAAGCCCTAATCACAATTGTTCCTATTTCCCTGCCTTGCTCTTCAAGCTCAAAGGGAGTGCGGGGATAACCAGAAACAAACACCACCTCTAACAAGACCTTGCATGGCAAGAAACCAAACGCAGGCACCTGGGGAGCCTGCTCAACTGCTTCACTGGAGATATGATGACAGGTTGTTTATAGCAGCTTACAGAAAGGCAGTGCAAAATAAACAGAAGGCTACCTTCTTTCCACCCCTCTCCCCACTGAATTTCAAGGGAAAACTTGATTTCTTTCTAAGCGTTTCAAGTTTCCAGAAGAGGAAAACAAAACACTGTCTGTGATGAATGGAGTTTGGCAGCTGTTCGGGGCAGGTATGGCACTTAAAGCCATGGGAAACTGGCCCAAAACCTTCAGATGCTGCAAGGAAACAAACAGTTGATGGGAAAGATGCCCACAGACAGGCAGGGGGGTCCCAAGTCCCCATTTTCCTTCACAGATATTTGTTGCCAGAGTTCTGCTGGCAAACAGGTCCCCATCCATTTTGCCAGCAAACTCTCTTCTAAAACAATTACTCAAAGGATTGTGTTTGCCACTTCTTACCCTGCTTGAATGTGAAGACACACAAGTGAGTAGCAGGTGCCTGTCTCAAGCAAATAATGCCCACCCACACGTGAAGAACAGCCTGAAATAGCTGGAACATACAAACCCCACCACCACAATGAGGGAAAACCAGCATCATTCCTGCCACAAATCATTGAGTCACAGAATATTCTGAGTTGGGAGGGACCCACAAGGATCACTGAGTCCAACTCCTGTCCCTGCACAGGACAACCCCAACATTCACACCGTGTGCCCGAGGGTGTTGTCCAAATGCTTCTTGAAATGCTTCAAGGTTGATCCTGAAAGGTCAAATCCCACCTGGTTGTAGATTTTCACCATGTCACGCCTTTCAGGGAGAGAGAAAATATGACCCCAAGGCTCTCCAAGATGGAATTAGTGCACTAAATTCTCCCCTTTGGTCATCTGTGCATGGAGGGAGTGCGTAGCTGTCTTTGAAGAGCACTGCAGACTCCCACTCCTCAAGCAGCTCAGATCTAGTGTAGACAAGGTCAAAAGCAAGAAGAAAGTTCACCCTGGGCTAAACGGGAGGCAGAGAGATGGAAGATTAGTCACCAGCCAGATGTCTGCATTTGAAGGGAAAGAGAGAAGCACTGGGAAAAAGACCAGCTGACAAGGGGTGGGGGAACGTGAGAGATCCGCGATGGTGTGGGACTCAGAGTCTGGATTTCAGTTTCTGGCTCTTCCTCCAAACCACCCAACATCTGTTTTCCTCTCTGCATGCCCCTGATTCACCTCTTGGTCTCTGCCAGCTCTTGGGGCACTGGAAGCTCTCTGGGCCTTGCAAGGGCAAGTTCTTCCAAGCACGACCAAAGTCCTCGAGTCCCAGGTAAGCAGGGTCGAAGGGAGAACTGGCAGTCGTGGCCCTCAGCCCTGAGAGAAAGAGATGTTTCTCCACAGCTATTTCTGCTGTCTTGCAGGACACAGAGGATGTTCCCAAGTCTATTTGGAACATCAATGTTTGGCTAAGCAAATAGCTCAGAAAGCTCCACAAATAGCAGGAGAGTTGGCTAATTAGGAAGAAGTCAGAGAACCACAGAGAAAAACACATGCAGGCAGCACCAAAGGCAGCAACGAGTATGGCTGAAGGGGTCTGCGCACCCCAAGGGCACATTTGCCCTCCATAAATAGTTATTCTTGGTCCCAGTGCCTCTGTCAACAACACTTTCTGCATTTGCAAACAGGACCATCCTCCTCTGCAATTACTTTGCAATCAGAGGCAAATTACATTCTTGCTGTTTACTTTCACTGTCCTTAATTAATCCGGTTATTAGACGATTAATGAAGCTTGTTTGGTGAAAAACTCATAGCGTTTACAGCCAGAACTCACACACACACCCAGCTGGCATCTGGCTGGGCAAAACTGGCACACTGGGCTGGAGGCAACAGGTCTAACCCCCCATCCCCGAGGCCAGGAGAGCCAGGGTAAATGTGCAACTCAGGGATTGGGTTTTCCAGCCAGTTCTCTGCTCCACCACTGCCCCACGGTGAGCCAAGGAGCTCAGTCCTTGACTGAGCCCAGAGGGGCTCAGGGGTTGAGTTTTCCAGCCAGTTCTCTGCTCCACCACTGCCCCACGGTGCTCAAGCTCACTACTAAATCTCCTCCCACGTGCAACCACGCTGATGAGACCCCCGGCACCAGGACAGCCCTCTCCACGAAGGCTGGGGCAGTCTGGAGACACAACCCCCTTCTTGCTTGCTGCTCTTCTCCAAAAGCAACAGAAACCACACAGGCAGCTCCTGCCAGTAGGAAAGCTGCTGGAGAAGACTCCCAGCTCCGTGCAGCCTCTGGCCTCCCTCTTCCTTCTGCTGCAAACCAGCTCCCAAGACACCTTGCCCTCCCCAAAGGTCACTCCAGCTTGTGTTTGGTTAAGCTGCTGATAATTAAGTGGCATGTTCATCTAATGATCAAATTGCTGCACCAGGAGCATGAAAGGCTGAGGAGAACTAATTAAGAAGCTCATTTGCATACTCCAGCGTTTCCGGTGCACGTATGGGGTTCCCATAGCAACCAGTACAAAAGCTGATGATGGTGTGTGGGTTTTATTGGGTTTTAAGTGCTGTTCCTTCCCTTTGTTATCCCCAGCAGATAACAAAGGCTCTGCAAGGAAGGTGGAGTGACATCCAGCTTGGGGGGGGGGGTTCTGCACAGCAAGAAACGTGCTGCAAGCGTGGTGGGGAGCTGATCATACAGTGCCATTCAACTCAGACACTTGGAGTGCTGGTATGTTGGGGGTGGATGCACAGCCCAAAGACACACTTGAACATAAATCCCTGACCTGATGCTGCTCTGTCAAAGAGACTTTTCTTGAGTCACTTTGGCCCCATCTCCACGAGGAGCAGACAACTCCAGAGAGAACTTCTGCAGAGGATCACACTGAGTTTCACAGCATCCCCAGTGTACAAGCCCCGGGTGCTGTTTGCAGCATAAGATATATTGAACACTGTGGGATTAGGCAAGAGCCCCTGAAAGCTGCATCCCAGTATGGGCAAGCAGGAAACTGGGCACGTGCCAGTGAGGACATCAGCTCAGGTCACTTTTCCCAGCACCGGAATGCAGTCCCTCTGCTCCCTTCATCACGTCGCTTCTCCTAAGCACCAAGATTCTTTCCTGCTCTGCATTTCTAGCAAGAAACCTTTGCATTTAGATAAGGAATAAAGCCTGGGATCAGATGTGAGCTCTGCAGCAGAGCAGATCACCGTTTTAATGAATTAAATATATTCTAAACTAAACATAACCTTTTAGCGCTCAAATTTTTGAGCGAGAATAACTTAAAGAAAAAAGCCAACAATCCAACTCATTTCAGCTCTCGCTGGCTGTGAACTGGCCACAGGCCAATCAATTACCTTGAATTCCTTCGTTATTCAGCTTCCCTCCAACAGCCAATTTCCAGGCTGTGAATTGTAGGTCAGCAGTTCCTCGTGCAATGGCCACACTCTCATTTCAGAGGGGTTTGCAGGGAAGTTTGTGAGCAGCGCTTGGCCCAGGGCCGCGCGCGGCGTTCCGTGAGCTGGAGCAAAGCAGGGTGCTCTGAGCTGGCACGTTCAGTGTTCCACAGTGCCAGGGGGATCTGGAGGGACCTTGCTTGTTTAACATCCAGCAGCAGCATTTATAGATGTGGATACAACCCAGACTCCAAGGAGCAGCCCCCAGAGGCTGTGCAGTCCTGCCAGGCTTGGGAATGTACATTTAATTCCTCCCCATTCATTCGTCATTGTGCAGAGAGGATTTCCAGTGTGAGCTACACAGCCCTGCATCAGCAAGGCAGGTTTGTCCCAGAAAGCAGGTGCCTGCAATTGAAATATGAAGATCCAGTGCTCAGGCAGATGTTTGCTGGGCTTGGCAGGCTGCTGTTGGGATCGGGAGGCTGCAGGGATGAGACCTCAGCTGCTCTGCCCCATCCTGGGCTGCCCCCACGTCGGCAGGCTGAGGGGGAGCTGGAGCGGGGTTGCTCCCCCTTTCCCAGAGTGCTGGAAGGAGAACAATGCTGGAGCCCACAAAGAAGGCAGCAGAGGAAGCAGGGTTGGTGCTTCGTGCAGCCCACGCACGCACCACAGTTATGCTGCAGCCGAACCACGTGCAGGCACGAGCAGGGCTTGCAGACACCCAACACTCTCACATCTCCACTTGAAACACTGCACCTCCCTATTACCCATGCTAATACTCGAGCCCTTCCTCTGTCCCCAGTCTACCCAGCATCCTGGAAAGTTCTCCAAAGCCTTCTAGCTGGAAGAAGTCCCCCTTGCCCATCTGAAGTCTTCTCCACCCCTAACATTGTTTTCCTTTCCCCCTCCCCCCCCTCCTTTTTTTATTCTCAATAAAAACATAATTACAGGCTTTTAAAAAAAGCAAATTATAGTGACATACTTTAATTATCTCCAAGCAATGGAGGACTAAATTACACAGTCAGGGAATTGGAGGTTACCTAAAAATAAAAGCAAGAAGCTTCATTAAATGCTAATTGCAGCTTTCGCCGCTGAAGTGAGATTTCAACACAATCTGCCATTGACTCGCTCGGCCATACAAGAGAACAGTGCTGTTGGGGAGAGATCCTTGCATACACACCCCACACACTGAGCTCCAGCTTCCAGCCACAGGGACCACTTTGCCAAGGGGAAACCAGGCAGTTGGCACGTCCAGCTCCACTTTGTTGCTGGTCCTTCCCCAACCGCAGCACTGGGATGCTTTTACCTCCCTTTGGGGCAACAACTGCTCACCCCGAGGCTGCTCAGAGGCATCACCCGTCTCCTCAGCAGCACTGATGTGCTCTCCAACCTCCTTGCTGGCTTCCCACAGCCCAGGAAAATTAAATTCAAGGGCCTGATGCTCCAGGCCAAAGGCTTTGCTTGGCAGCAGGTCTTGTTGGGAGAAATGCTTCCCAGCGCAGAAACGAGCTCGACTTGCTCACTGCAGAGCTGGTCCCCTGCTGCGTAATGAACTGCAACATCTGTCGAAGGCTTTGCTGCCTTCTGCTCTAAATTCAAGTCAAACCCTGTTCTGAGCAACCCTCAGGTCTCCTGGGGCCAAAACAAGATTCTGTGGCTCTCCCTGTGGGAGAGGAGCTGGATGGAGACCTGTCCCAGAGCAAGGAACAAACCACTTTCTGCTGCTTGTTTTGGAGACCAAGTCTTCTGAGGAGCAGCTGAGGGAACTGAGGTTGTTTAGCCTGGAGAAAAGGAGGCTGAGGGGAGACCTCATCACTGTTTACAACTACCTGAAAGGAGGTTGTGGTGAGGGGGTGTTGGTCTCTTCTCCCAAGTAACAAGTGATAAAATAAGAGGGAATGGACTCAGGTTGTACCAGGGGAGTTTTAGATTGAATATTAGAAACAATTTCCTTACTGACAGAGTGATGAGGCCCTGGCAGAGGCTGCCCAGGGCAGTGTTGGAGTCTCCATCCCTGGAGGGGTTTAAAAGACAGGTAGATGAAGTACTCAGGGTTCTGGTTTAGTATGGACAGGTATGGTTGGACTCAGTGATCTCAAAGGTCTTTCCCATCTAGGCAATTCTATACTCCAGCCTTCTCTTTCCATCCCCTTCCTCCAGATTTGCTTACTAAGGAACTTTGCTGTGGCCCCAACAGGAGGTCACCAGACCCCAGCTGTGGGGGAGCAAGTTTTCCTGAGCTAAGGAGAAGCACGGGAAAAGGTGGCAGGCAGAGAAATTCACCAAAATTATTTTGTTTTTCCGTTTCCCATCGAGCTGACCTAATTGTGTCGCTGAAGTCTGTAATTTGCCTCTCACGGAAGAGAGTTAATGACAGGCTCCACACTGCTGCTGATGAGCCAGCACACAGCCCCCCTCAGCTCCAGCCATGCTGTGGGAAGGACAGGAGGACCCCAAAAACTCCTGCTTGTCCCTGGAGAAGGGAGCTCAGAGAGGAGCTGGGGATTGGGAAGGGCTAAGGCCAACAAAAATCTTGAGGAGAGGGGGAGATACAAGCAGGAGATGAAGGGAGAAGCCATCAGCCTGGGTTTATCATCTCCCCTATTTCTCAGCTTCCCGGGAAAAATGTGAAAAACACACAGGTCAACCACTCAGGGAACTCAGGCAATTATTGCTATTTAAATTCAACAACTCTTCAGTGAAATAAGGGGGAAATTAGACAAGTGCTTTTAAGCTGTAAGAGAGGCGAGAAGGGGAAACAACAGCAGCGATTTCAGGACAGGCACCTTATTTCCAAAAAAAAAACCCATACAGAGCACATAAA
This sequence comes from Dromococcyx pavoninus, assembly GCA_033558185.1. Taxonomy (NCBI): domain Eukaryota; kingdom Metazoa; phylum Chordata; class Aves; order Cuculiformes; family Neomorphidae; genus Dromococcyx; species Dromococcyx pavoninus. Next base: position 94,003 of record JAUMJL010000244.1, on the reverse strand, counting down.
AGTAGGAATTCCCTGAGCAGATCACACAGTGTCTGCTCTGCTCAGCCACAGGCAGGAAAATTGCCCTCAGAAGTATTAAGCGAAGCAGAAACCTGATCCTAACAGGCACCAGCGAGCTCCCAAAAGTGCCTGAGCAGCAGCCATCACCTCTCCGCAGATCCCAGAGCCTGCCCAGATCCGCGTCGCTCCACATCCATCTCAATTGCTTACAGACTGCTCCCTTTTAATTAGCTTTCATAATCAAATAAGTGTCTGGAATTAAGTGGCACTGTATCATGAAACGCCGTGTAAAATTAACCAGCCCTGTTCAGGGGTCACTGCATCTGCGGCTGAATCGCATCCAGCACCGGGAGGGATCCAGGTCTATTCAGCAGCTCCCACGAGCTCTGCCAACCAGTGTTGGGTTTAGCTGAGAAAAAAAAAATAGGGCCAATTAAAATTCTGCTTCCAGACCAGCGAGGTTGGTTTTGTGCAAATATTTTGCATATCTGTTTAAGGGCATCTTTATATCATTTAAGCAAAAGTCTGCGAGGAATAAGACAGAATCACTGTAAAGCACACTCGCACCAAAATAAGTACCCACATGAGGACTCTTTTGATTTAACACTCCACCAGATCCATCAAGAAATCAGGGAAGCTGTTGTGTTTAAATAAGGCCTCATGCAAGAGGGAAACATGAATCTACATGAAACCACTTTCGAAGTTTCACCAAGAGACTTCTTCCCCAGGCACCCAGTGAGCACCAGGAGCACCCCTTTGTGATGTGCTGTCCCAGCCCAGCAAGCCCAGACCCCACCAGCCAAAGCAGGAGCTTTTGGGGCTGCTGAGCATCTCTGGCTGCCAAGAGCAGCAGCTCAACTCTCATTTTTTGCACACCTTTCTGCTCCAACTCCCTGCACAGCACAGCACAGCCCGAGCAGCCGGCGGGACACGCTCCAGGGCCACCTGCATTCCCAAGGAAGCAGTTGGAAGGCAGAAATGTTTGAGAAGAAGCGAGACATGAAGCAACACCTTGAAGAAGTATTTCATGTGAATAAAGTAGTTCATTCAGCTACTGAAGCAGAAAGCTTAGATCAGCACCTTGTGTGGGTAGAAAGCATCAACCCAAGTAGATCACCCTGCTACCACAGGTCTCCTCTTTCCCACTCCCCACACCAGACCTTGCAGAACTCCCTGGACCATCAGAAGACAGATGAGCTGGGGAGATTTGCTGGTGGCAGCACGGTCACAGCCTCTGCAGAGAACTCAGAGCATCCCCCCTCACAGACACCGCGAGGGGAAGGAGGTGACGCTGTCATTGAGGTAGAATCAGCCTTCCCAGTCGTTATCAGGCAGAGTCTGGGGTGGAAAGCAGCTCGTGAAAACAGCAAAGCAGTATCTCAAAGTTAGAAACAGCACCAGAGACATCAACAGGGGTTTTCTGGGAGCCCTCTGAACCAGGCAGCATTTCACATCCGATCCGACAGTGATGGATGCGGTGAGAACTGAGCAGGTTTTTTCTCCAGAGAAGCTCTTTTGACAAGTATGATCTTATCAGAGGTTCAAGCTTTTCATTACACTCCTTTCTTCTTTTTTTTTTTTCAGCTCCTGTCTTCAAGCTGTGCTCTGTCCTCTCCTTGCTGGCAGGGAACAGTTGCCTTTCCCTGCTGGCACTGATCAGTGGTTGAAGCTCCCTGCGGTGCTCCAAGGGGCACCGAGGCCTCCCCTCCCCGGGGCACACAGCCTGGGCAACTCATAAGAGCGAGAGCTGAGCTGTGGTTAATGCACAAATAGATCTAGAAATGCTCAAAACACAGGGGTAACCTTGCTCAGGCTCAGAGAGAGGAATGTTTGGGCACCTTTGGGCTGGGAGGAACACGTGCAAAGGGATAAGGAGAATCCCAGCACCCTCATGCCTCAGGTCAGGACATCACCACCAGCTCCAAAGCTTTTGCTGGGCTCCTAAAGCAACAACCTGCCCAAAAGCTGGGGGCAGCCCACCTGCCCGGGGCAGGCAGCAGCACCTTCACCTGCCTCCTTTCCTCACCTCCTGTCTTCTCTCCAGAAGAAAGACAAATGTCACAGAATCATGGAATGGTTTGGGCTGGAAGGGACCTCAAAGCCCATCCAGTTCCACCCCCTGCCATGGGCAGGGACACCTCCCACTGGATCAGGGGGCTCAAAGCCCCATCCAACCTGGCCTTGAACACCTCCAGGGATGGGGCAGCCACCACTTCTCTGGGCAACCTGGCCCAGGGCCTCCTCACCCTCAAAGGAAAATATTTCCTCCTAAGATCTATCCTAAACCTGCTCTTTTTCAGCCTAAAGCCTTTCCCCCTCATCCTATCCCTGATCAAGCTCCCTTCCTCTGGCAAGGCAAAAGAAAACCAACACTGGAAAGTTTCTTCCTCTCTGCTCCATCCCTTCAGCCTCAGCCCACACTTGGGGAAGAGTAAGCAAGGAGGAATCAGAGTAGATTTTCCCTTCCCTGCAGCTCTGATGGTGTAATTTCTCATAGCTGGGTCAGGCCTGGGTTTAGAAGGGTTGCCAAATAATGGCAGAGTCACAGTCACAGAATCATAGACTGTCCTGAGCTGGAAGGGCCCCCAAGGATCATCGTGTCCAACTCCTGTCCCTGCACAGGACAACCCCAACATTCACATCGTGTGTCTGAGTGCATTGGCCAAGTGCTTCTGGAATATTGTCAGGCTTGGCTGCAGCAGGATGGCCTGGAGAGGAAGGACACCAAGCCCCATCCTCTCCTGGAGCACTTGGCCACCCAAAACCTTCCCCATCAGCCCAACCCAAGTCACCTCCTGGAGCCTGGAACGAAGTCACCAAGAGACAGCAAACGCTGAGTGCAAAACCATGGTCTTTTATTAGAAATCTCCTCGTATAAAAATGATCATGCTCTACACAGTCATCGAATAATTCATAAACATCCAGGCACTGAACTTTGTTTTTTTGTGAGTGTTTTTGTTTTTTCACTGGTCAGTACATAAAGCAGACATATTTCAATCCATATGGTCATCACATACATTAAGTAACCACCTATAGAAATCAGCACTTTGAACACAGTCTAGGTTTTATTTTATTTTATTTTGCTGTCTGTTTTTTTTTCCTTTAAATTTTATGCATTTTTATTTTATTTTTCCTTTTTGCAACATATAGAATTTGGTAGGAAACGGGAGAGAGAGTGAAGAGGGACGGAGGAAGACAGGAACGAAAGAAAACAGGGGATTAACAAAAATAAACAAAAGAAAGAGAAAAACAGAAGGTTCTGCACAACCACAATCTCACAAATTCCAGAAAAGGGAAAATATTGGGTCTCTTTTTCTTTTTTGCCAAGATACAGAAATAAAAACCCCAAAGACTTGCCGAAGTCCATCACCTCCTCCCTGTGCTACGTCCCCCTTTGCTCAAGTGTCCCTCTTCCTCCAGGGGGAGGAATGCACTGTCAGGGTGGCCGGTTGCTCGGTGGTTTGTTTTTATTGTTTCTCTTTTTTTTGCTGCTCAGGAGCCAGGAGTGTGTTCGTCCTCCCCCCCCCTCTGATGCCACCTCCTCGTCCCATCCAGCTCCTCCTTGCGTCGAGCGATGCCGCTCGGCTCCCTCCCGCGCCGTGGCATCGCAGCCTCCCTCTCTCTGCCAGGTGGGTGGGATCGCTGGGGCTAAATGGCATGGTTGCTGTAGCTGACGTAGGTCTGTTTGGTGGCCAGTGCTGGAACGAGAGACAAACTTCACCTGTATCATTAATGAAGCCCACCCTCCCTTTCTGGCTCCCATCCCGCGCCCCTGACCCGGTCGTCGTACCAGAAGACGCTGACAAGGACGTGGCGTTTCTCCCTGCTCGTGGCAGGGGGTTGGAACTGGATGGGCTTTAAGGTCCCTTCCAACCCAAACTATTCTATGGTTCTGTGGAGTTTGCTCGTGGATGCAACAAGTGCTGGCACTCGGGATCGGTCACTGTGATGGCACCGAGATGAGCCCTTCATCCCAAAAACAAACCCTGGGATGTGACATGAGCCATGGGGAACGTGTTCTCAGTCTCCTGTTCACCTCCCTCAGCAACTTCTTACAGATCAGCCAGCAAGTGCTCCATATTCCCACAAGCTGGAGAAGGGCCTGGAGAACAGAAGGCTCCAGGGAGACCTCATAGGGGTCTTCCAGTAGCTGAAGGGGCTCCAGGAAAGCTGGGGAGGGACTTTTTACAAGGGCCTGGAGTGATAGGACAGGGGGAATGGCTTTAAACTGGAAGGGGGAAGATCTAGATAGACATTAGGATGGAATTCTTCACAGTAAGGGTGGTGAGGCACTGGCACAGGTTGCCCAGGGAATTTGTGGATGCCTCATCCCTGCAAGTGCTCAAGGCCAGGTTGGGTGGGTTCTTGAACAGCCTGGTCCAGTGGGAGGTGTCCCTGACCACGGCAGGGGGGGGCTGAAACTGGGTGATTTTTAAGGTCCCTACAAACCCAAACCATTCTATGGTTCAAAGCTCAGTTTGCCACAGCCCTTCAAGGGCACACTTTGGGGTTCAAGCTGGGCACACTGCTCTATGGCACTGCAAGCACCAGCAGTGGGTGGCACAAATCCAGGCAGGCTGCCTGTGTCCCTCACCAAGGATCCCTGTGCCCGTGCACCTCCCAGCTCCCCAAAAACCCCAGCCCTTGGGACGGGGCTGAACACTCAAGGAGAGGAGGCACCAAAGGCTACAAAGCCACCACATGTCCCAAACTGACACCAGGGGAGCTGCAGCAAAGCCCAGTGCCAGGAAAATTTCAGACAGCAATAAATTCTCCTGCTCCCTGCAGGGTTGCACCTTCAGGCTCGGAGGCTGCAGCACGTCACTTGATTTTAGCAGCAGCCACAGCTCAGCGAGAGGTGGAAACAGCAGCTTCCAATGCCCTGACCTGTCTCAGCACTCAACACTCTGCAGAGATCCCACCCTGAGGTCCCCAGATACCACAGGGCTCCGCAGACACACGGACACCCTCCAGCCAAGGACATGGACAAGCACTGGGACAGCCAGCAAAGCCCATGAGCACCAAAACCACACCCTCTGCAAAGACCAGGCAGAGGGGATGCCCAGCAGCTCTGCCTGCATCTCGGTGCCTCGCTGACAAGTGAACCTCATGGTGCATTCCAGACTGGTATTCCCAGATAACAATTAGATAGGCCATAAGAAATTAGAGCTGACAGAGCTATTTGTTAGCTGCAATGTTTTCATAGCCAATCTGCCCATATCAAAGCCCTGTGAATTATTTATCCTCTTGTTTATTTAAGGATACGTGACCAGTGTCAGAGTGAAAAACAGCCCCTCTGTCCTGCACTGACAGCCCCACGGTGCCTCCTGCCCCCAGAACTGACGCCGTGCCCAGCTCCTCGCCTTGGCACACCTCGTGCTGAGCTCCTGCATTCCCCATGCAAGACACATCAGAGCTGGAGATGCAGCAGACGGGAGGCTCAGCTCTCCCTGCTCCCGGCACGTACGATCCTCAGAGGCTCCTGCTGCAAATCCCAAAGGGGATGAGGATGCTCAGTGCAGCGGAGAGCATATGGGAATGTTTGGGTTCAGGTCACAGACGAGGCGTTCGCTCCTCTGGGCATCCAAACCCTGCTGCAAAGAGAGGATCAGCCCCTTGTGTGGCCTGGAGCTGCGTGTGGCTGGAGGGAGACAAGGTGCATGCACAGCATCACAGCCTGTGACACAGATGCCATGGGGAGTCTGGCAGGAGGTGGCTCACCAGGACAGGGCTGGCATTATCCTGTCAAACTCTTACTGAAAGGAGCCCACAGATACCCTCAGCTTTGCCTGGAGCATCTTTCTCATCAAGCACCGAGCTCTACTCTCTGGTGACCAAAGATAGAACCCTAGGGAATGGCAGGACGATGCCAGAGGAGGGTTAGGCTGGACATTAGGAAAAGATTCTTCACCCAGAAGGTGGTGGAGCACTGGAACAGCCCCCCAGGGAAATTTTTTCCATAAGGTTTTCTTCAGATTTAGCCCAAATGGGATTTCCCTTCTCAAAGGACCCCAGTGGCAATGGCTCCAACCATTTCCTCCTCCTGCAAGGCACTGGCTTTGGAAAGCCAAGTGTCAAAAAGGCCTGCACCCACTTTCCCAGGGTTTCCCAAGCCCTCAGTCTCTTCCCAGAGGACGCTGATGTCTCCATCCCTGTGTCAGCCTTGGCCCTGGGAACAGACCACAGGCAAACACGGAACACCTTTCCCCTTTCACCAGAGTCTTCCTGGAACCAGCTCCAGGCATTGAGGGTGGGCTGATATCAGGAAAATTCTCTGGGTGTTCAAGCAGATTTCTGTGTGCTTCAACCAGCACCTCACCCAACAGCAGTGTCAACGTGTCCCCAGTGTATTCCCCACACCAGCCACCCAGTGGTATCTCCCACAGGATAATGTAAACCAGTCTATGGAAGGATGGGAGCACCAGGAGCAATCCTGACCAGAGGGAGGCAGGACAAGTCAAATTAAGACAGGAGATGATGCTGTCCCCTCGCTGAGGCACAGGAATCCCTGCTGGTGCCCCAGCTGGAGTGCAGGTACCAGGAGCACATCTCTCTCCTCAGGGTGGCTTTGGGCATGGTGGGGAGAAGCACAGCCCTCAGCCAAAGGGATGCAGCCCTTCCCACACCATCCTCACTCTTGGGAACGGCAGGCCAAGACACGGGGACACCAGGAAGCCACCAAGACGCCCCTTTGCCAAGGGACACCGCTGCCAGCATTGCTGGCACCCGTGAAGGACAGGATGGCTATGGCCCACCAGCGAGCCAGGCCTTTGGGCTTCCAGCACCACGTTGGTCCCCAGCAGGACCAGCTCCCCCATCCCTGTGGGAAGCCACATTACCTTGTGTTTCCAGATTTTCGCAGAGCTCTGATTTGGCCTCTCCATTGGGGCGGAAACCTCCTTTCTGGGAGAACTTGTTGGACATGGTGGCGGCCGTCACCACCGCCTTGAGGCTCCGCTTGCGCTTGGGGACGTTCTGCTCCGGGTGGAAGAGGATGATGTACACCTTAGGCATGTAGAGCATGCCCAGGGACACCGAGGCACTCAGACTCACCGAGATGGTGAGCGTCGTGGTCTGGATGTACATCTGCAAGACACAAGGGCACGAGCTGACACCCACCAGGGCCCTGCAGGATCCAGAAAGGGTCAGCTGGAAAAGGGGGAGAGGGAGCAGGGGAAGGTAGGTGGGGACATTGGGGTTAAATAAATGAAGGGGTGGAAATGTTGGCAGTATTGGATCACTCTTGACTTGTTGCATAAGTCAAGGTGCACCTGGAGAAGCTGCTGGCTCACGTTTGGTGTTTCTCCACCTCCATGGGGAGGCTGTGCCGCTGCCCTGATCCACATTTTGGGGCCTTTGGCATAGCCTCCCTGCACCGAGCCCTCCCAGCAGCAACCTGCCAGCACCCCAACCCAAAAACATCCCCAGAGATGGAGCCCCAGCACCATCTTCACCTTCCCTCTCCTCCCCGGCACCCACAAGCACACTCCGCCAGCCACAGGGCAGAAGGTCTGACGTCACGGTGATGGGCACAGCGAGGTCACCCAAGCCCAGGGCCCGGCCTGGGGCACTCCCCACTCCCCCATCTCCCTTCAACAGGTAATTCCCATTCCTCAGCTGCCTCCCTGGGCTGTTGTCATGTAAGTCACATATTACACACCGACGTTGCCTTTCTGCAGTCAAAACTAATTTCACGCTCACTGTCCAGGACTAACAGTGACAGATGTTTTGCAAAATGAAAGCCCATTAATCTGACTGTAGAATAATCCATTTTTCTATGGAAAGAGTTTGGCAGGCTCCTCACAAGCCAGGGGCATCTGAAGCAGGCGGCAACGGGAGGTGAAGAGACCTCCTCCCTCCACCCATCCCCAGCTCTCATGCCTGAGTAACACAGAAGGCTGGGCAGGCAAGTCCCTCCTTGAGCATCCCTGCTAAATCAGCATCCCTGCTCCATCAATATCCCTGCTCCATCAACATCCCTGCTCCAGCCACAGGAGGCTCCATCCTCTCCACCATCCTCTGCTCTACCACATAACTCACTTGGTGGGTCTCTCCAGGCTGAGCAAGAAGAAGGCTTTGGTTCTTCAAGTCCCTTTGCACGCACCTTTCTTTCTTTTCCAGCTGTGCTCAGGTGCCAGGGCTGGTTTGCACATTGCTAAAGAGGTTTTAGAAGGAGGCTTAAGGCAGTTTCTGAACTTTATCCCATGGCTCAGTCACAGCCTGGTGTCCAGGGTTTCTTCTGCAGTGGTTTCACACGTGGGATTTATTGCTGTGCAAGGTGGCGGGACCTGGAGGAGCCAGGGAAAGCCTGGGAGCTGCAGCATCGGCGAGGACAGGATGTCCCCACCTCCCCAGCTGCACATGGGGCTCACTTTTTGGAGTCAGCAGAGCAAAAAAGGTGACCAAGGACAGATGAGCACAGAAGCTCTACACGGCTCCCTTGAGAAGGTCCATGGAGTCAGCTCTGACTCATGAGCAAGAGCCAGAGAGAAGCAGCATCTCCCAACCGAAGCTGTCATCCCACCCCAGGACGCAGGTCCCAGGTGTGACCGTGCAAAGAAACAATTCACTCTCTTCTCCTACTTCAAAAACAAACACACGGGGCCAAAAGTATTTCAACTGAACCCAAAAAGGAAAAAAAAAAAGCAACAAAGCTTGTTCTGAGTCATCCAAAAAGTTTTGTTTGTCCCCAGAATAAAACCCATTGCTGTCACATGCGCTGGTTTGTTTGTTCCACTTCCCTCCATCTCCACGCAGAGTCAAGCAAGGCAGTTTTTGGAAATAAAAATGTCATTTCATCAAGGGATGTCAAAACATATCTGCCAGAATATCTGCATTTTCCTTTTTTTTTTCCTTCCCTTTTTTATTTATTTTTTTTTCCCTTGGTGAAACTTCTCCAAATGTTGCTGCAGGTGTCCTGGCCCACGAGGACTTGCTGGGAATGCGAGCAGCATTGGGAAGCCAACTCCAAGCACTCCAGCCTTTGTCCCAGAGACCAGACCTGGCCCCCACGGGACACGGCTGAGGCTCAGCAACCCTTCACCTCCTCTCTTTCCCCGACTCCTGGTCCTCAGCAGACGCCTTCTGGAGGAGCCTCGCTTTGCACTCCAGCTATTTCCATCTTTCCTGCCTCTGCAGTGACTCCCACCCATGCCTCGGGACTTGGAGGTGTTTTGGCGAAGAGCAGCTCCACTTGAGCTCAGACGTCTCCGTGCACACCTCCCCCTACGTGCCTGGGTCGGGGCTCCAACCCTCAGTGCCACCAGGGACTCCCCCTCCTCCAAGAACCAGGGCAGCCCCAGCAGCACCACCTCCGGGCTCCCCACGCTCTGCCCATCTCTTAGCCCTCCTCAAACCCCTGCAGAACTTTTGGGGCCTCACGGGGTCACCATGGCTACCTTCACCCTGATGATGTGCTGTGAGGAACAGCCCCGTTTCCTGCAGCCCACGCTCACCTCCACAGTTTTGCACCACCCCACAGAGAGCCCCTTTACAGCTCAGAGAGAAACATTTCCAGCCTGGAGTCTAAACACAGCCACGAAGTCCCACAAAGTGAACCCTTTGCTACATCACAAAAATGACCACTTCTCATAATTTTGGTTCCTACTCTCTTAATTTGTTTCCAACCCAGGACCCCCCTTTGCCCCTCTGTGAATGACACCTGAGCTTCCTCCAGAGCCCTTTGAGGTGTGCAGTCCCAAGAGAAGTTACAGCTCCCTGTTCAGCAGCATCTGCTGCTTCGTGGATGGAGAAAAGGATCAGGATCAAAGAACCTGACTGACTCAGGATGATGCTGCTGCATTGAAGGACCACTGCGACCTTAAATGACCCAGCACAAGTCCCCAAGCCCTGTGTCGTACCCAGACTTGCCCAGGGCTGGATGAACCCATCCTGTCCTAGGGGGGAGCAGCCCAGGCTCAAGGCTGGGTTAAACCAACTTGGTTTTGTCCCAAAGTAAATCCAAAAGAGGGCCAACGTGTCCTGGGGTGCATCAAGTAAGACATTGCCAGCCAGTTGAGGGAAGGGATTGTCCTGCACTGGTGCAGCTCCACCTTGAGCACTGGGTGCAGCCACAGGATAAAAAGGATCTAAAGCTACTGGAGAGTGTCCAGAGGAGGGCATAGAGTTGGTGAAGAGTTTAGAAGAGAAGTCATGTGAGGAGCAGCTGAAGTCACTTGGTCTGTTCAGCCTGGAGAAGAGGAGTCTGAGGGGAGATCTCATTGCAGTCTGCAGCTTCCTCACAAGGGGAGGAGGAGGAGCAGGTGCTGAGCTCTGTGGTGAGCAATGACAGGACCCAAGGGAATGGCAGGAAGATGCCAGGGGAGGATTAGGTTGGACATGAGGAGAAGGTTCTTCCCCCCAGAGGGTGGTGGAGCCCTGGAACAGCTCCCCAGGGAAGCAACCACAGCCTGACAATATTCCAGAAGCATTTGGCCAACACCCTCAGCCCCACGGGGTGAATGTTGGGGTTGTCCTGTGCAGGGACAGGAGTTGGACTGGATGATCATTGTGGGTCCCTTCCAGCTCAGGACATTCTATGATTCCAACCCTCCTTCTAAACCCAGGCCTGACTCAGCTATGAGAGATTTTGGACCACCATGGGCACAGAGAAGGGAAAACCCACTCAACCCTCATCCAGCACCGCGAAACAAACCACCGGACAGTCCTTCTCATTTCTTCATCTCTCTCTTTTCCCTCGCTGAAAGCAAATGTGATAAACAGAGAACCAGACAATGACACCACTGTTCAGCTGCTGCCTTATCAGTGCAGGAAATTGTCTCTTTCTTTAGATCCTCTGTTATTGCTATTTCTGTAATCCGCCGGGATCGGCAGGGATAAGAGGTTCTTTTCAGAAAAGGCTTGAGGGACTTGTTATAATAATATGCCACCTCCATGCAAAGTTGTAGGCACGAGTCAAACCAAAATAAAATAAAAATGGAGATTTTTCACCCAGCTCCTCCAGCCCAGGAGGCTGCAGGCTCAGACGGGGTCGGGGCAGAGGTGCCAGGCAGTGTTTGGAGGTGTGGGTGTGCCCCGTGGCATCCTCAGGACTCCAGTGAAACCCCAGCCGTGCTCTATGGGGAGAGCAATGGCCCAGTTGACACTCCTGTCTTTTCTTTCCCAGGTGTGCTGATGCTCCGTGGAGCTCAATAAGGCCTCAATCCCAGCAGCAACGGGGCAAAGGGATCCCTCCCTGAGATAACCCAGAGATGCCCTGCTCAGCACCCCTGACAGCACCAGCATCACCACAGGGTGATGCCAATGCCAGCACCCCCAGTTTTCGTCTCAAGGACATGCTCAGAGCCAGATCATCTGTACAAGCTCTATAATGACACCTTTTTGACCTTAGACTCATAGAATCAGGGAATGATTTGGGTTGGAATGGACTTCAAAACCCATCCAGCTCCACCACCCTGCCATGTGCAGGAACACCTCCCACTGGATCAGGGGGCTCCAAGCCCCATCCAACCTGGCCTTGAACACCTCCAGGGATGGGGCAGCCACCACTGCTCTGGGCAACCTGGGCCAGGGCCTCCCCACCCTCACAGCAAAACATTTCTCCCTAAAATCTCATCTCAATCCCCCCTCTTTCAGCTGAAAACCCTTCCCCTTTATCCTGTCCTTGCGGTCCCTGATCAAGAGCCCCTCCCCAGCTTTCCTGGAGCCCCTTTCAGTCCTGGGAGGCTGCTCTAAGGTCTCCCCAGAGCCTCTCTTCTCCAGGCTGAACAACCCCAACTCTCTCAGCCACTTTCTTCCAAAGACTGCAAACCAGCACCGAGGCAGCACCGAGCACCCGATTCCTCCAGCTCCCCCTCTGAGTACATCCATCACCCTTCAGCCACAGCCTGGAGATGCTCAGAGCTCACATCCCACAGCAGCACAGCCAAGCCCAAGCTGAAACAACACAAATCCCTCCAGGTATTGCTCAGCGGATGCCGTGGCAGCGTCAAGCTTTGAGAAAGAGAGCTGCGTCCAAGGGGAGTTGGGAACATCACTTTTTTCTGCCTCTAATCAGCTTGTTAGCAGCCTAATAACAGAGAAGCCCTGCACATTACAAGCCCCCAAAGTGAGGCACAGCCTATTGTCGAATTGCTGCTTGACAGCCAGCTTTAGGCAGCCCTAAATTATCCCATGACAAGCTGCAGTGAAGAGGTGAGCAACCTTGCGCATAATCTACAATCATTATCATTTCCATCTTTATTACCCACAGTATGCCGAGCACATTAAGGAGACTTTAAGGGAGCTTTTGTTTAGCAATAATTTCTTAAAAACCTGCTTTCTTGCTAGTATCTCCCCTGCCATCTCATCAAAATGGAAATGCTGCAAAAGGCTCCATTTATTTCCTTTAATTTTCCTTCACGCTTCCAGCCAGCACGGGCTGGCTTTGGAGAGACTTTTTGGTTGAGTCAACACTAAAGGTGTCTGTGCAGACCCAGCCTCCACGAGCTCCAGGGCTTCATAGATTCACAGAATCTTCCAACCTGAGTTGGAAGGGACCCAAAAGGATCATCCAGTCCAACTCCTGTCCCTACACAGGACACTCCCAACGTTCACACCCTGTGACTGAGGGCAGTGTCCAAATGCTTCTGGAATGCTGGCAGAGCAGGTGCTGTGACTGCTTCCCTGGGGAGCTGTTCCAGTGCTCCACCACCCGCTGGGGGAAGAACCTCTTCCTGATATCCAACCCAACCCTCCCCTGGCACATCTTCCTGCCATTCCCTCGGGTCCTATCATGCTTTGAGCATCTCTCCAGGACATCACAGTATCACAGTATCACAGTATGACAAGGTTGGAAAGGACCTCTGAGATCATCAAGTCCAACCTATAACCCAACACTAACACCAACCATCATCTAAACCATGGCACTCAGTGCCACATCCAATCTCCCCTTAAACACCTCCAGGGTCGGCGACTCCACCCCCTCCCTGGGCAGCGCATTCCAATGGCCAATCACCCTTTCAGTAAAGAACTTCTTCCTCACATCAAGCCTAAACTTTCCCTGACATGTGTTAAACCCTGGTGTCCACTGCAAAAGATCTCCTGGTTTTCCCCAGTAAATCACCCTCAGCCCTTTTTGCAACAGGTGTTTCCAAAACCCATGGCTTTCAGCAGCTCAGCATCCTGAGAGGAATTATCCCAGCTGGGACGGGTCCACAGAGGGAATCTGGGCACTGGGTCACTCCAGGGATTTCCAGGGAACAGCAACACTGAGGTTTATTTGTCACAGGTAGCTCCAGGCTGGCAGGCGTGAGCTGTTCACAGTTAACACAAACAGGATTCTTGTTTTGGCTGCCAGGCAAAGGGGATTTTGATCTCATTCATGAGATTTTTCTTCTTTGTTCTCGCTCCCTCTCACTTCACCCAGGCTGGCCTGGCTCCCATGGGCTCTGGCACCAGGACCACCCTCCACGCCAAGCCCAGGGGAGCAGAGAAGGAGGAGAAGGACAGACAGACGTTGGTTTACAGCACGAGTCCACCTCTGGAATTATCTGGCCTGGTCTCGTGTACTCTCTGTGCAAAGTCATGTTTGGAGATGCAAGGGATGCTCCTCGAGCCCCTCAGCTCCACACCCTGCCCCCAGCAGCCCAGCAGAGCCATTTGTTGTTGGTTCCTTGTTGCCAAACACGGAGGTGTTAATTAAAATCACAGCACAATGGTAATTGGGTGGGAAGCAGCGAGCTGGCACACGCCCCAGCAAGGGGCTCCTTCTCCTTTGCCCTCACCCTCCGCTGCTTCCAGCTCTCAGGGATTTTGGAGGGCAGCTCCATCTCTCCAGGCTCCATCATGGACTCAGCACGGGGAAAAGGTGCCACCTGGTCCTTTTTCCATGCAGAAATGGTGTTAATGACACCAGGAACCCGAATCTGCCCTGGGGACTTGCTTTCCCCCAGCTCATAGAGCCTGGTGCCCACTGGCAGCGGGGAGTGGCAGCGGGGCCAACAGGCACAGAAAGCCAGGAGAGAGGGAAAATGAAACAGGAAAGCCAGGAAGGGAAGAATGAGGAAAGCCACAAAAACCAAGAAGAGGAAAATGGGGCTGGGAAAAAGAAAATGGGGGTTGGAGGCAGTGGTCTCTGCTCCCCAGCAAGAAGTTTTCAAACCAACTCTTCCCACTATAATTCCCAAGCTGGTAGGACCTCATGGAAGAACATCTCCTTGCTTAGGACATGCCAGTGTTTCTAAACCCCCTTCTTTGCAGCCCACAGGGTCACCAGTCAGACCTCTCCCCCCCTCTTCCCTTACCTTTTCCGCCGACTGCGACGTCCCAAAAAATATAGGGATGAAGGCTAACCACACAATGCAAGTAGTGTACATGGTGAACCCGATGGGTTTGGCTTCGTTAAAGGTCTCCGGGACCCCGCGGGTCTTAATAGCATAGACAGTGCAGGTGACCATGAGAAGCATGCTGTACCCAAGCAAACAGATGAGGGAGAGGTCCGAAATGTCACATTTGAGGATGCCCCGGGCAAAGTGGGGGTTTGTAGTCCGCTGGTCCTCGTAGTCAATGACAGAGTGGGACGGGTCAACGATGAACCAGATGCAGACGCCCACGAGCTGCAGCGAGATGAGGCTGAAGGTGATGACCAGCTGGGAAGCGGGGCTGATGAAGCGGGGGGCGCTCACCGACTTCTTGCCCTGCTCGAAGATGCGGTAGATGCGGTTGGTCTTGGTGAGCAGAGCGGCGTAGCTGATGCTCATGCCGAGCCCAAGGAAGACGCGTCGCAAGGCGCACGTGCTCAGGTCGGGCTCAGCGATCATCAGGAAGGTGGTGGCATAGCAGAGGAAGATGCCCGTCAGCAGGACGTAGCTCAGCTCCCGCCCCGACGCCTTGACGATGGGCGTGTCGTTGTAGCGCACGAAGGTGATGACCACAAAGAGGGTGGCAATGATGCCCACGATGGCGATGAAGACGGGCACCACCGCCCAGGGGGAGCTCCACTCCAGTTTGATGATGGGGATGGGGGTGCAGCTGGTGTGGTTCTCGTTGGGCCGCTCGTTGAAGTGGCACCGCTTGCAGTGGAATTCATCCAGCTGGTACTGGTAGCCGTCGCAGCGCTCGCAGTGCCAGCAGCAGGGAATGCCCTTCACCAACTTCTTCCTCTCACCTGGCTTGCAGGGCAGGCTGCAGATGGAGCTGGGGAGCTGGCTCCCACCTCCCGGCCACAGCATGTTCTCCACCTGCAGGGCAACACCACAACAGCCCCACTGGCACTTGAACTGGGCATCTTGAGCACCCCCGAGGCGTTGGGTGACGCCCCTCCTCTGCACTATCACCCGGATCCTGCCCCTCGCCCCATCACAAGAACCCCAGCCCTCCCCAGCATGGGGACAGGGAGGCTGTGAAGCTCTCCATCAGCCTTTTGGGAAGATTCAACACCAGAAATCCAACACAAAGTCCCTTCTTCCCTGTGAAACCACCAGCTCTGTTCTGCACTTACCAGAGCCGCCAAGTTGGATGCCCAGAGCCCACGGGATACAGTCACACGTGCCATTGGTGGGTCACCATGGCTGACCCTCAGGGGATACCCTCCCCTTTGACACCCCCCAAGTTTGGCTGCCTAACTTTGCACCCATTGGCTCCCCTGCTCCCAGCTGGGGGTGCTACACCCTAAGTGGCCTCAATGGGTGCTGGAGAAATCTGCGGGACCTTCCCCTTGGCACGGATCATGCACGGCCACACCACAGGCAGCAGCCAGCCCCCAGCCTTACTTTTAGGTGGAGGTGGTCGGTCCATTGCCCGATGACTTTGTACTCAGGGGTGGAGTTCCTGATCTGGTACTGGTAGATGTCGTAACGCCCCGGGGCGTCTCCGTTCTCGTTGAACGTCACGGGAGTCCCAGCAATGCCTGCAAGAGAGGGGGGGCTCAGCACCCGCAGCAGCACGGGGTGCCCTGGGTGATGGTGTAAAAGCAGACTCTGGTTTGATGCTTCCCTCTTGGCACAGGGTTTCTCACAGCTGGGAGTGCCACAAGCCACTGGGATGATACCAGCAGGGGCACAGGGTGAAGGAAGCAAATGGGGAGAAGAAAACCAACCCCAAACCCAAGCTGCTGTAGGAAAGTTATGGTATCCACCCTCCCAAGGAGCTGGAGTGCTCTGGGTGATTCCAAGCACTCTTAGACCAGCTGGTTTACTGCTTCTTTTAAGAAAGGGAGGGGGAAAAAAAAGCAGTTTTAAAGTTAAATCAAGTGAACTGTGCAGATAAACACTAATGAAAGGAGGGAAGAGAAAAATCGAGCCAAAAGGAAAAATAAATAAAAGAGACACTGCAGAGGAGATCACAGAGTGGAGATAAACAGAAGTAATAAGGAGAACAAGACACAAAATGTTTATTAAGGAGATAAAGCAGAGGAAAAGATGCATTTCCAGAGGAGATCTGAAGATAGACAAGGACACAGGAGCGTGATTCAGTGGGAACTCTGCCAACAGGATGCAAGAAGGTGGCACAGGGGAGCAGGCAAGAGGAGAAGCTGGAGAGCCCAGGGCAGGCAGGATGGCAGGGTGTGGGCAGGATTGCTGCTGGGTTACTCTCCAAAAGCTCCAAGGAGAAGCTCAGACCTCCGTGGAAGCTGAGACCTCCTCACCTGCTGCAAACCCACCCCATCTCTGCACCCAGAATTTGCAGTGCCAAACTGGGACACGAGCAAATTGCGGGTGCTGCCGAAAGTGGGGGACGACCTGAGACACCCAGCCCCGGGGCACCGTTCCTCCCTGCCACCCCAGGGACAAACAGACCTGAGAAGTTGACGTTGCGGATGTACTTGAGCAGCTCGACGCCGTCCACGGGGTCCATCCTGGGGCACAGCCCCACCTTGCCAGGGCAGAGGTTCTTGTGCATGTTGTGCAGAGCGTGCCCCATGGCGTAGACGGCGTCGATGACAAACTGAACCTTGCCCTCCTGCTCGTACGAGGAGTCCTGCCCGATCCTCTCTCGGTCTGTGGACACAAAACGGGGCTGCAATCTCCCTGCCATCCTCACCCCCACAGGGTGACCTCTTTCATCCTGCCAGGAGCTCCCACCGGTTCAGTCTCCATCAGCAGCACCAAGGGACCGCCCAGGCAGTATCCATCACTGGCTGTGTCTCCTCCATCTCATTTCCAAAGCCTCCTGTCACCGCTCTCCCCTCGTCACCCCCTGCCACCCTCCCACCCCTCTGACCCAACAGCCCTTTGGAGCCTCCCCAGCCATCCCAGCTTGCAGGGTGCTGCAAGGATCCAGTAATTACCAGTGACAGCCGCCTGCCTCTCCTGTCATAACCACCCTTAATGGGTCTAGGAACATGCTAATCATTTAGCAAAGACACCGATTAATGCAGCACATTGTTAATTACAGCTAAGAAAGCAGCTCCCATGGGACGATGCTGCGCCAGAGAGCCACAGTCTCTGCACCTCCATCACTGCCTCTGTGGCACGGCCGGGCACCCCGCCAGGCCACAGCTCCTTCAGCAGTGGTGAAAGGGAAAAAGAGCTCCTCAAAGAGCTGAAGGCACAGCCTTAGAATCATAAAATGATGGAATCATTACGGTTGGAAAAGCTCATCCAGTCCAACCGTCAGCCCAACCCCTCTGTGTCTACTAAATCATGTCCCAAAGTGCCACAGCCACACAGTTTCTGAACCCCTCCAGGGATGGAGACTCCACCACTGCCCTGGGCAGCCTCTGCCAGGGCTTCACCACTCTTCCAGTATAAAAATTGTTCCTAATATCCAGTCTAAACCTTCCTTGGTGCAACTTGAGGTCTTCATCCTCCAGAGAGCCATCCAAGGGTGTGCAAAACTAGCTCTGGCTCCACCATGCAGGGATGCTCCCTGATGCAAGGTGGGGATTTACGGTGACTGCAGGGGAGCAGGGCACTGGTTAATGTACGAGCAAGATGTGGTTGCTGACCCTCTCCTTCCCCACCGTGAGAAGGTGAAAGAACCTCTGCTGAGCAGGAACAGCCCCAAAAGCCACAGACCTGGAGGTCCCTGAGCCAGGATGGAGAGCGACACGCGCCACTGACAAGACACTACAGCAAATTGATAGCGAGCTGACCAACAAGAAAAGATGATATTAAGGAGATGAATTTATAGCACATCCTTCAAAGTTATAAAAATGCTTTTGGACTACGTGGAGATTACTCATGTGAAACCCGTCAAGTTATGCTTTCTTCCACTTTATTGACAAGGGCTATTAATCTTCTCCCTCAACTTCAGGCCTTTCCCTGCATTCATCTCTCAAGGCACAGACAAGCCACTCTATCTTGTCAAGATAATTACCCATTAAAAAAAGGGTGTAATAAACTGTCCAAGGGAGCTGAGTCTGCAGGGATGTCCCAGCCCTGCTGTCATCCCTAGCACTGTCTTGCCACGCCGCAGAGGCTGCTGAGCCCAGGGGACACACAGACCCAGGACTCATCCCTCCCCAGCAGGCACCTCAAATCCCACACAGGTCCCAGCAAGGAAATCACAAGCAGTGATAACATAGACTGGGGAGGCTGGATTTTCCTAGAATCATGGAATGGTTTGGGTTGGAAGGAATCTCAAAGCCCATTCAGTCCCACCCCCTGCCATGGGCAGGGACACCTCCCACTGGATCAGGGGGCTCAAAGCCCCATCCAACCTGGCCTTGAACACCTCTAGGGATGCGGCAGCCACCACTGCTCTGGGCAACCTGGGCCAGGGCCTCCCCACCCTCACAGGGAAACATTTCTCCCTAAGATCTCATCTCAATCTCCCCTCTTTCACCTGAAAACTGTTCCACCTCATCCTGTCCCTGCACTCCCTGACCAAGAGCCCCTCCCCAGCTTTCCTGGAGCCCCTTTCAGCACTGGGAGGCTGCTCTAAGGTCTCCCTGGAGCCTTCTCTTCTCCAGGCTGAACAACCCCAACTCTCTCAGCCTGTCCTCATAGCAGAGGTGCTCCAGCCCTTGGGTGATCTTCATGGTGACCAGTTCCAGTCCAGTGGTGGGAGAAGCCAGCTCTGGTGCCAAAGCTGTGGTGTTGCAGATAAGCAGACATTGCCAGGATCGTCCATCAGGCACCTTGTCCCACGTCCCAGCTGCTTTTAGCAGATGGGAATTCGGGTGGTGCACAGAGGGGACAACACAGAGCAGAAAGCCAAGGCTTCCAGTGACGCATCCCGACATGGAGACAATAAATCTCTGCTAAACTCACAGTAGATTAGGGCCACAAAAGGGATGTGACCCCAGTGATTATAATAGCTGGGTTATGCGTCGTTCTACAGGGCTGATAATTAATTTTCAAGTGCATGATGAGGCTCTGTGGGCACCCCTCAGAGGATGGACACAGCTATCTGCTCAGGCAGTGGATGAGACAGGATTAACATCAATTCCCATCACATCGCCGGCGCCGGCTTTCAGCAGGAGTTAATCAAAATTGCTCACAGTGTGTGAGCCAGAGGATGGTGTCACCTCTGAGTGTCCACATCTCACAAGTGCTGGCAGCAGCACCCAGTGCTGCATTTTTGGGTGGGCGAGCCCCTCCGTGGAGCAGGGACTCATCCCCCAGGAGGGATGCTCACGGCAAACATCTCTGCAACGACAACTTGAGCTGCCCTCAGGAGCGAGGCTGTTGATGCCCAATTGGACAGCCAGTGGATGGGAAGGAAAGCAGAGCAGAGGCATTGCTGGGATGCTCCTGCTTGCTCAGAACCCGGCCTCAGTCAACAGGAACCTTTTATTATCTTAACTACCAGGTGAGCAGTGCAAATCCTCCCCCGTTGGCTGGGGCATGGTGTGCTGGCAAACACAAAAAAAAAACAACCCCATATTAAGAAGAGAACAGAGAGGAGCAAAAAAAAAAGAAAGCAAAAGAATACGAAGAATCCCAAATGAAGAAGGAAAATCAAATCAAATCTCCTCTCCCTGCTGCCCACGTTGCTGCTCTGCATTTATCTGCAGGTGGAGGTGAGAGTACAGAGGAATCTCCAGCCCTGCTTCAAAGCAGAGTTACCAGCCAGCCCTGCTAAATGAAGGCCATTAATTAGCTCTCCTGGCAAAAGAGTAGCCCATAGGGACTGGGAGAATCCTGCACTGCCCATGTGGGTCACAGAGGGGGGACACAGCCCCAGGTCGTGCCCCATCCTCCTGTCCTTGCCCCCTCAGCAGCTCGGCAAACCCAGTGCTGCCCTCGGCTCCCTCCGTCTCCACTCACAGCACCCCAGCACTTCCCTGTCTGCATGTGTGAGTTATTAAGGAAGTGGAGGCTGGCAGGAGCCTTTCCAGCTCAGGTGGGTGTGAGGGAGCAGGGGTTGGCTGTCCTAGAGGAGCCCATCCAACCCAGGAGAGTTGGAGACACAGCCCAGTGGAGGGAGCTTGGAGACGGAGAAGGATGCTGAGGAGCTCCTACTGGGAGATGGATCCTGGGCTGATCCTGGTCCCAGCTGGACAGTGTGAGGAGGGAGGGATGCTAGGGCTGTTCTCAGGGATAACACAAACAGCTGCCAGCAGGAATTGCCCAAAACCTGGTGCCCACCCCAGCTCTCAACCCTCATCTTCCTCCCAGCTCTCCCACACATGACCAGGAGCCATGAGCTGCTGGGCAGCAGGATCCCTTGGTTTGTTTTTTGGCAGGCAAAAGCAAGCAAAAGCCAGCATTTCTGTGCATGTTGTGCTCTACCTGAAGCTCCTGGGGCAAGTCAGTACCATTCCCTCTAGAAAACAGCCCCAAATAGGACATTTGCATAAAGCAGGAGCTTGAGGAACCACATGGGCATGTCATTTGCTTCACTGTGTGTTATTTCCCCTCTCCATTTATCTGCCAAGCAAATGTTCAGGAGATAATTTATTTGCTGACAAATTCAGATAATTTAAAGACAGTTCCTAGGACATTTGCCATGTTGGGTTTTCAGCTGCCTCCACTAATACCTTGGCCCTGAAATATTGCTTGTTTAAACATTACATTGCTATAAAGATAAAGAGATCAGTGGTTTGCAGGACCTGCTCATGCGTTTCCTGGTGCCAGGGATTTCTTTATGCAATCAGGAAAGATGAGGAGCTCTCAGCTACCCAAGGCCATGGCCACAGGCAAGGTTTCTTGCACACCCTTGCTGCTGACCAAGCTCACACCTCTGCATTAGCCACAAGGCTACCTGGGGAAGCTGCAGCACTGGGAAGCCCTTGATGGTCCCCAAACCATCAGCTGAACATCTGGGGAATATCTGCAAGGGAGAAAAGATGTGGAAGCACCACCCCTGTCATCCTCAGTGGGGAAAAAAATACCCTTAATGATCAAACTTCCAAGGCATGGCCAAATCCAGGTGCCCACTGGCACACTTGCTCTTCCACAAACATCTCTTCCAAGGGGACAAGGGCTCAATGTCCCCAAGTCCTGCCACACTGCAGCCTCCAAGGTGCCGCATCGTTATCGGTCTTCAGGCAGTGCCAGGCAGGCAGAGCAGCTCTCCCATCAGTCAGTAAACATGTCACCTCCTTGAGCCTCCAACCATCACCTCGGCAGCAGCACTGTCAGCAAGACAGATCCCCTGCTCGCCTTGTTTACCACAATAATCCCTACGAGCCCTTTTTTAGCTGGAAATGGCTAAAAATGCAGAGTAAGGGGTGAGGAGGGGGCTCTGCTGGGACAAAGTTCCCTGCCTGGAGTGTCACAGAGCCACATCAAGGGATGGAGGGGATAGAACTCAAGATGGTAGAGATGCTCAAGGTACCCAAAGATCCCTTGTTTGAAACAAGAAATGGGCAAACATCACTCTGGCACCTGCCTGGGGTGATCCCAGGGCATACTCTGGCTGCAGCCTCAATGCTGGCTAAGCAAGAGCCACATCCTGACCCTGCACCATCCATTGGCTTCATTTCTCTGCAGCCACCCCAGATTTTAACCTGCTCGAGTGAGACAGGAGCTGCTTGCATGGAGTAACGACGCACCAGTGCCTTTATGCCTTTCATGGGACTATGGTGCTTCTGCCAAACACACAGTGAGGAAGAGGCAGTTGTCCAAATGCTGTGAAACTCTGCAGAATTCAGCCCCAAATCCCCTAAATCTGGGTGGTTTTGTACCCACAGATTATGGGGCCAAGAGAAGGAAGGTGTGCATGAGAAGGAACAGCCCTGAGAGCTTTGCACAGGGACTGTGCCTTCACACACACACAAACCAAGCAGGCTCCACACTTTCCTGGACCACACACAGCACATCAGGAAGTGCAAAAAGGCTTTTGTCTTGTCCACTTTTAAGAGAGCTGCAGCCACCACGAGCCCAGCAGACACCTGAGTGCCCTCCCAGGTGAGCAGCTCTGCATCACCCACACTCCCCATGCTCTAGAAGCACCAGCATTTCTTCCCCAAAATTCCCACCTGGATTTGATGATTAATTCAAAAAGCCACACTCACAACCAGAGCATTAATTGCCACACAACTCCCTCGAGCTGGGCTGGCAGCTCTGGGGCAATGAGGATGTGGCAGAGCTGAAAGACCATAAGGGGAAAGGAAGTGAAACATTTCTAAGACCTGCCCTGGGCTCCCTGCCATCACCTTCACATCCCTGTGCACCCCCTGTGATACAGCAACACCCACCCACAAGTCTTTGTTCACCCACAGCATCCCCACAGCTCTTACTGGTGCACTTCTTGATGTTGCTGCCCTTTTTCAGCGCGTGCCGGCTCAGCTTGCAGTGGAAATTGTCCTCCCAAAACTCAGCAAACCAGATGTTTCGGCGGTTGTTGTCCAGCGTCCTGCTGGAGAAGTAGCGATCGAAACCTGCCCAGGGAAGAGGGGAGGGAGGGGATAAATCTCTGGGATGGCAAGGAGATGCTTAACCTGGCCCAAAAGTCCCCAGACAGAGGGAGAGGAGAAGGTAAATCACTGGGGTTGCAAGGAGATGCTTAAGGTGGCCCAAAAGTCCTCAGATAGAAAGGAACGAGGGGCTGGTGAGTGATGTACTCTAGGGACACACGGGTGGGTTTGTGCCTGAGCTGCCCCTCGGGGAAAGCTGCAGGTGGAAAACCCACTCAGGGAAGACCTGCAGGTGGAAAACCCACTCAGGCAAGACCTGCAGGTGGAAAACCCACTCAGGGAAGAGGTGCAGGCTGGAAAACCCACTCAGGCAAGACCTGCAGGTGGAAAACCCACTCAGGGAAGAGGTGCAGGCTGGAAGACCCACTCAGAGAAGAGATGAGGGTAGAAAACCCACTCAGAGAAGACTCTGCAAAACACAGAGTCTTTCACAGCCAAAACCTTGCAGCTAAGGGGATGCCATCAGGCAACAGAGCCAACCCAGGAGGGAGCTGAGGGAACCCACAAATCGCAGCCCCTACCTTTGACAGAGACCCGTTTGGGCAGGATTGTGACGGAGCCCTCAGCCACCTCCTCCAGGTGCAGGACCGGGGAGATTTTGGAGCCCCAGCTGTCCGAGCCCATCCAGATGAAGTGTCCTGTCTGGTTTGCCCTCTTGGCTGCCTCCAGCACCCTTCTGCAGAGAGAAAACAAGCGATGCTGGTGCTCGCCAGCACCCTGGGGCCAGGGCACCCGTTTCACATCTGGCCCCATGGACGCAGGGACGATGGCACCGGGTTGTGCTGTTTGCATCTCCTGCTCCAGGAGCAAATTGTGCCACTCCTCAGCTCCCTCACCCTCCACCCTCCCCATCCCAGTCCCACAGGCTGCTTCTCCCACCTCATTTGCATATTTGCTGACTGGTAATTGAATTTCCCCCTTAATTACCCAGCATTAGGGGGGAAAAAAAAGTAAATCAGGTTACGCTGCAGCAAGCAGGAAAAGCAGCAGCAGTGGAGAACGTGTGTGTGTGCTCTCTGCTCCAACCAGCATCGCAAACCATGGGAGAGAGCCAAACCAGCACTGCCAGTACCCAGGGTAGAGCTAAACTGGGCCCTGCTGGGCTCAACTGGTGCCATTCGGGCAGGTGAGCAGCAGTGGGGAGCTGGAGATGCCATCCTGCTGAGTGACCAGACACTCATCCCTCCGTGCTTGCACACTCCACCAGCACCAGCCAGCTTGGAAAGGTACTCAGCTCCCAGCAGGTGGATCTGACCCTCTGGGCTCTTCTTCCCCAGGGCTCTTCCCCTGGGGGGCTTCATGTGGGTCCCCAGCCACGTGGGAGCGGGGCCAGGGCGGCTTCATCTCGCCATGCATCGAGGAGGTAAGGCAGTGACTCAGCCCCCACCATCAGGAGCTGATCATTCCAAGTCCAGATGGTGTTTGAAACACATAATAAGGAATAAAATTCCCATACAAATTGAGCAGAGAGTGGAGATGAGACGGGAAGAGGCAAGCGTGTGCTGGGAGCCACAGGCCCAGCAAGCAGCCAGAGAGATGTGCTGGGTGCTCCGTGCTCATCCCAGGCTGCCCCAAGCTCTGGGCACATCCTAAAGCAGGGAGCTCAGCAAAGCCCACGTCCTGCTCCAAGCACAAACAGAACAGCTTTAAACTGGAAGGAGGAAGATTTAGATTAGACATTAAGAAGAAATTCTTCACAATGAGGGTGGGGAGGCCCTGGCCCAGGTTGCCCAGAGCAGTGGTGGCTGCCCCATCCCTGGAGGTGTTCAAGGCCAGGCTGGATGGGGCTTGGAGCCCCCTGATCCAGTGGGAGGTGTCCCTGCCCATGGCAGTGGGTTGGAACCGGATGGGCTTTGAGGTCCCTTCCAATCCAATCCACTCCATGATTCTATGATCTCCAGCTGCTCACGGTCCTCATAGAATCATAGAATCTTCCGGATGGAAAAGACCTTTGAGATTGAGTCCAACCGCACCCATCATCTGCTAAACAATGTCCCTCAAAAACTCATCTACCCGTTTTTAAAACACCTCCAGGGATGGTGACTCCACCACCTCCCTGGGCCACCTCATGTGGGGCAGGATTTCCTCAGGGTAAATCCTATGAGACTGGTGATTTACACCCAACTCGAGCCAAGTTTGAGCAACAACCATTCCTGGACCATCTTGCCCACCAGCGTGGCCCTGCATTTCCCAGGAGAGGCAGCACTCCACCTTCCAGGCTCCTAAGCTGGCATCAGGGTCGGGGGCACAGCAGTCTCCATGCCCAGGCTAAATCCATGATTACCCAATGCAAGGGGTGTGTGTAAATTCATGGGATGTAATCCGATTTGGATGGGTAAATGTTTACAAACCCCAATTAATGGGGTTTGCCATTTACACAGTGAGGTAAATCCCCCGTTTCTCACCACACACCAGCGTAAATGTCAGGTTTGCAGACATTTCTATTAAGGAAGGCAAAAAGAAACTCAGAGCGTTTGCACATCTGATGTAAACTGATTTAAAATCGCAGTTTACTCACATTTACATAATGTTTGCTGATTAATAAATTAGATACTTAGGAAATGAGGAGTAGTTCCATGTGAATCATTCTGCTCCATAAACAACAGGAGCTGCAAGACATCGTTTTGCCTGCGGAGCAGCTCATCATCTCCAAGGGTGGATGCGTCCCCAGCCCTGCTGGGCACACAAGGCAGCAAGTGGGGGGGTCCCCAAAAAGCCCCCCTGGACCTGTTTCTCTTCCACACTGGGGCTGCACAGCAAAGAACTGGCACCTGGATCTTGTCACAGTCGGTGCTCAGAGAGGCCGACGCCAGCTCTGACCCACCCGTGAGTGACACAAAGCAGCCAGGTCATGACAGCAGGGGGTTCCAAAGCTGATGGAAAGCTGATTTTGTCCTCCTTTGAGCTCTGTGATGCTGTGGTTTGATGGCAGAAACACACCAGTAGCTGGTCTGAAGTCAGCTCTGGTGGGTGCCTGATGCAGACGTGTCCGTGTCACGCTGCAAGGTGCATCCTCACCCCATTGCAGATCTGTCACTGCCACACTGCAAGGTGCATCCTCACCCCATTGCAGATCTGTCACTGCCACACTGCAAGGTGTATCCTCTCCCCATTGCAGACCTCTCCTGCCATGCTGCAAAGCAGCTACACAGGAACATCTATGCCACGCTGCAGGCACATCTGCTCCGTGCCACAGACACATCTGCACGCTGCAGGCATAGCTGGCTCCTGTTGCCTGGCTCTTGCCATTAGCATCCTGCATCCCACGTCCCAGACAGCAGCACGCAGAGAGCACGTGTTGGGTTCAGAGCAGGGGCCCTGCAGGGTTTCCCCATCCCAGCCTCCCCTCCCCTCCCAGCCAGGTCAGCCCCTCCACACCTGATATCGTCTTCGTTAGCAAAGATGATGACGGCCCTCGCGTGGGAGGTCTCCAGGAGCCGGCGGATGATCTTGTCAAACTCTCCTGGCTTGGGCTCTCGTGGGATCTTCACAGACTGGGCCACACACACCCCTCCTGCAGCAGAGAGAGCCCAGCACTGAGATACCCCTGCGAGTCCCCGTTCCCTGGGGACAGCCCCTCCCCTAGGCTCCTCAACCCCACAGTGGGCACGTGGAGGTCTCCCCAGCTCACCTGCACTCCCACCACTGTGCCATCTCTGCAGCCCACCACCCCCAGAGACCCCTTCCCTCCACATATCCCCTGGACACGTTCCCAAGCCTTCTCCTTACACCTCTTCCCCAGATCTCAGCCCTTCCAGATGGCCTTCCCTCCCATTCTGCATCTCCATAGCTTATCTCTGCCTTCCACCCACTCCTCTTAGTGTCATCTCAAGCCCCAACCACATCAGACCTCATCCCAGCAGCTCAGAGAGGGTTTTCCAGTCAGCTCCAAACACCAACCCCTCACCAGAACAGGGCTGGGTTTTGCAAAGTGCTCTGCACATGCAAAAACATCCCAAGGGAAGAGGAGATGGTGGGCTGCAGCCCCAGCACTAGCCTCTCACCCCCCAAGTCAGCAGCCTGGCCCTGCAAAGGTTTTATTCCCATCCCTGCAGGACCAACCCAGCTCCCAGCTCAGCTTTCCACGGGTCGATTGCAAAAGCAGCTAATTAAAATTAAAAGAGACAAGGGGAAGCTGGCAATTGGAAGAGTCCCCACACCCAGCTGCTGGGATCCCAGCCTCCCGCTCCAAAAAGCCAGGGCCCTCCTGTTCTTGCATTTTTGCAGATGCCAATAAAAAGAGAGATGGGAGAGCAAATTAAACATCGATGGACCTTCTGGATGTAATTGATGGTCTCAATTTGCATAGTAAATGACACTGCTGATACCTTGCCTGCCACTAAAAGATCCCCACTTAAGCAAAGGTCAGAGTAATTAGCACACGGTGGCAGGGAGAGATTTCCCAGCTTAAGGCCCTGGAGAGGAGCAGGGAGAGGATGGGATGGGGAGAGGTGGAGCTTTCTGGGATGGAAGGAAGTTGGA
Organism: Dromococcyx pavoninus; assembly: GCA_033558185.1. Taxonomy (NCBI): domain Eukaryota; kingdom Metazoa; phylum Chordata; class Aves; order Cuculiformes; family Neomorphidae; genus Dromococcyx; species Dromococcyx pavoninus. The sequence continues at coordinate 66,774 of JAUMJL010000244.1, read as the reverse complement.
GTAATTTCACCCTTTGTAGCCAAATAACAGAGGCAGAGGATCTGATGGGTGCTGAGCACACAGCAAGGGAGGCTCCAGAGATGGGGATAACAGCATCCCCCAAGGGAACATCACCCACCCTGGCCTTGTGCAGCCCAAACACGGAGAGGGGAGGTTTTCTTCTCTTTTTCTTTCCTGTGGTGAGAAATTGGACCAATTTGCTGTTTGTTTCCCATATGGGGAGCCAGATGGATGGAGAGGAGGGAGTGGGATAAACAGACTCCAGGACAGACAGATCAGCCAGGCAGACGGGCAGCAGCAGGCAGCGCCTGCAGGATGGGGACACCCCTGCCCAGGGGTGCTCAGCACCCATCACCACCGAGCCCCCTGGCCATGCCAGGGCAGTACCCAGAGCCACAGCCCTGGTTGAGGAGCCGGTGCAGCTTAATTAAAGTTTCCATGGCAATAAAAGGAGAAAATCCAACAAAAGCAGCAGTTTGCAAACACGAGAGCTTTCCAAAAGCCCCGGGGTGGGTGTGTGCACACACGAGGGACAGCTCAGGGCTGGCACAAGCACACACCCGTGTGCCACTGGGCACCCACACCGTGAGGCTCCCGTGCTGCGTGTGCTCTGCTCCGGGCTCATGTGAGCACGGGAGGGCACATCCCGTGACAAGTGTTCCACCACAACACGTGTCCCTGAACACAAATGTGCCCATCAGTGAGTGGCACTGGGGCACAGAGGTTCTGGGCATGCACACAGCAGCTACAGCTCTGGCCCCTTCCCAGTGAGAGCAAAGCCACCTTCAAAACTTTTTGGGAGAGCAGCGAGGCTCTGCACTGGGCTCCTCCACAAGGGTTTTATTCCCCTCACCCCAGGCAGCAGCTTTGAGCATCCCCAAGATCCCATGTTCTGCCTATGGTGCTGGGACCCAGAACACCCATGTGGAGGATGCTCAGCAAAAACAAGCTCACAGGTAGAGGATAAACCTTGTAAAGGCAGGAGGTGGCCTTGGATGACCTTGTGGCAAGGACCATCTTCTGATTTGCATGGGAAGAGGGGGTGGCAGAGGAGATGAGCCCATAAGTAAATAAGAAAAGAGATTAAATCGATGGCAATTCAGAAATTACCAGGTTGCTTGGCAGCTTTGTTAAATCAAACTAAAGAGGAATGTAACAAAAAAAGGGATCCAGGCAATTAGGACATCATGAGGACCTCATTAACTCAGAGGCTGGAGAGCCCAGAGCATGTGAGTACAACACACCCAGACCACCAGGAGGGGAAAGCAGGGATGGGGACCCAGGAAAGTGCCTGGATGCCAGGAGAAAACTGCCCTGAGGGTGGACATGGATGGCTGCAACCCCTGGCTGCACCTCAAGGTTTATTACAGCTCATTTGGGCTCTCCAGGCTTAAAAATAACAAACCCAGCCCAGGTAAATGCCCTCAAAGGGTCTTGGAAGCCCCACATTCCCACAGTGCCCTCCTCCAGTCTGCAGCTGGCAACACTGCTTCATGTTTTCATCATCTTAATTTATAAAATCTTCTTAATAGCAAAAAAAAAGAAGAGGTCAAGGGAGCCAGGGGGAGGTGGCAGGGGTGGGCAGAGCTGGGGGTTTCGGGGCAGCCCCGTTCACCTCCAGCAGCCCCAGCTCTCAGCACCTGCATTATTCATGGCCCCCGGGCTCTGCCATGGGAAGGGGGATTTGCCAAGCGATTTGCCACTGCTGTCTTTGCACAAAAAGTCCATTTAGTGAAAACACTCCTTTAAAGCAAGAAATCAAAGCAAGGAGGTGGCAGCAATGGGGAGGAGGCAGCCACTTCCCCTCCTCCAGCGGGAGGGCGCAGCATCGCTCCTCGACTCAGGCCAGGGTCTGACTGCGAGAAGGCAGGAGGTGGGGAACAGGGACCCTTTTTCTCACCCAGCTTTGGAAAACAACCAAAGAGGAGCAGGAACAGCAGGACCAGGGCAGCACCCCACAAACAGCTGCTGGGCACAGCTTGGAGACAGGCACCTGATTTAAGGATGCTCAGGCAAGATCCTTGTTGATGGATGGCAGAGCAGGGCTGAAGGGCACTTGCAGCAAGAAACAGCCTTCAAAACCCAGCTGGAGGGCATTTCCAAGACTTTCACAGGCTGGGGCAGCAACCAGGCAATTGGAGCTGCTTTCAGCTCCTGACCTAAGTCCCCACCATGGTGCCAGCCTGGTCCCACGGTGGCAGAGCCAGCAGCTTTGCAGAGAGGGTGCTGGGAAGAGCCAAGGATGGAATATTCAGCAGCCTGCATCCAGGAAAGCAGAGACCAACAGGGAAAGTGAAATGGTGGGGATGTAACAACAGGAGGTGCCCAAGCATGCCCAGCACTGCCACTTGCAGCCCCTTCTCTGCCGCTTACCAGAGCTCACCAAGCCCACCCTGGTTAATATGTGGTGGCCACCCCATTCCACACAGGTGGAACTTGGCACATCAGGGCAAGAGGGAAAATCTCCCTTGCAAAACCAGGCTGTGGAGCAAGAGCAGCTCTGCAAAAGGGAAGGGTTTGCCACGGGGCTCATCCTCTGGCCAAAACCTCACCCTCCTGCCAGGAGGGACACTGCTGCACCCAGGTCCCACCTAACAGCCCAGTGCACCCATCCAAGCCAGTATCACCCTCAGCCCAGGATAGGAAAAGCCCCCCCCCAGGAGCAAAAGGCTATTTACACCATCCCCAATCCCATGGATTTGTCCCTCCCACCAGCATCACCCCCAGCCTGGTGGGATCTCAGCCTCCCCTGGCATCCTCACAGCTCCTCCGACCGCTCGCCGGGAGCTTTGGGGCCTCTCCTCATTAAGGTGGGGTTAACACGTGTTGTCAAACACAGGTCAGGGTTTAATCTCCACCATTACAGGCTCAGTGGGAGAGCAGCTGCTCCGGGAAGCGGAGCTGAAGTGCCCTCTTGATTGCAGGTAGATAATAAGCTTTTGCTGTCGCTAACGTGCAGCATCAATCAGGGAGCGCTCTGCCGGCGCTTCCCGCGGAGCCAGCGGCTGCCGAGTGCTGGGCAAACACAGCCCCAACGCCTTGGAGAGGAGGGGATCTGGCTGAGCCGTGCTGGGAACAGGGATGTGCACATCCCCCCACTGTGATGAGCACCCCCAGGCAGCCGTGGGTACCCCGAGAAGGGTTCTGCACAGCCTGGCTTTTGCAAAGAGCCCCTGCACATCTCCCTTACACAATCCTGGCCTTTCCTTCCTAATCCAAGCCATTGAAATGAGATTCCCAAGCCCAGAGTTTTAATTGGCGAGCGGCCGGCTGCTCTCCTGCCCCAGGATTCATTATTCATGTCACTTCAAAGCCTGGGAGCTGATTCATTAGAGGAGAAGTCATTAGGGACTTGGCTCTGTGGCCTCACAGGGACAAAGGTCCTGTGCCATCGTAGGACCGGTATGCTTTGGTCTAATCATAGAGCATGGAATGTCCTGCACAGGGTCAGGGTTTGCACCATCCATCCTTCCATCCACTCATCCTTCTGTCCATCCATTGACACTGCAGCAACAAGAGGCTTTGCAATTCAGGAAACGTTCCCTGCATGCCATGGGTACCCACACACAAACCAGGCTGGGGAGAGCAGTGTGATGGGGAAACAGCCCCTTCCCACAGCACAAAGCAGGAACAGCAGGAACTGGCAAGTTGCCCCAGGGCACATCACACGTGGGTCTGATCCCTCCTTTGTTGTGGCAAAGCCTTAATGAGAGTGATACTCAGATTCTCCAGCATAAAGGCTATGATATCCCAGTGCCACTACTGGAAAAGTACCTCCACCACCAGTTCAGGTGTGCCTGGGGACAACAACCCACGTTTGTCACCCAAAACCAGCCCCAACACATCCCTTGGCGCAGCCAGATCTCAACTTGTAGACTCCTGCACTTCACTGCAAGGTGGGCATCTCACCCCTTCTGTCCTGGGAATATAAAGTGGGAATCAATGGCAGCTCCTTTACCCCTCCATTTTTGCAGCCTGGTCCCACTTTAGGGGTCACAGAATCATGGGATGTCCTGAGTTGGAAGTGATTCACAAGAATCATTGAGTCCAACTCCTGTCCCTGCACAGGACAAGCCAAACATTCACCCTGTGGGGCTGAGGGTGTTGGCCAAATGCTTTTGGAATACTGTCAGGCTGTGACTGCTTCCCTGGGGAGCTGTTCCAGGGCTCCACCACCCTCTGGGGGAAGAACGTAGTGGGGATGGCCGGGTCCCTCTTTGTGTGCCCTGGGCTCTGCATCACACATTGCCATCACCAGAGGCTCCTGGCTGCCTGCCTCGCCCCTGGAACCAGCTCAGCTGCTGCTCTTCAGTGTTTTCAAATCTCATCAGACTTTATGAATCTGAGCAATTTGTGCCTGCTTTTCAACTGCCTGCACTGCCAGGCTAAATCAGTAATTAATGAATTTACAATGGGGAAAAGAAGTGGCAAAAAAGCAAGTCTTCAGCTCAAACCCAAGGCCTTGGATAGGATGCCAGGGAGCAGAAAATTCAAGTTTCTCAATAACAGCATAGGCTGTGTCCCTGGGAAGGCCTAATCAGGAACTCAGGCAAGTCAGGTCCCCCAGCTCCTCTGCAGGCAAGCTGCCCTTTGGGCTGCACCTCCTTCCCCCTCATCCAGCTCCAGCCCAGAACCAGGAAAAAACAGGAGAATATGGGATTTGGGGGAAGTTTTATAGCAAGAATTTGCAGTCTTTTTCCCATCTACCACTCTGCACAGGGAGCATCGCTCTGCAGTCAGAGGCTGGAGTTTGTTTTCTGCAGCAGAGACTCCCACCCATCACAGGGCTCCAGGAGCTGGGACTTGAAGCACCAGATGAGTCCTTTGTCCCTCATTTATCCTAATAATTTAGCTCATCCCTCCTAGCCCAAGCCCACATCACGGAAAACACACACACATCACTGATCCCCCTGGGGCTGTGTCTCCCATCTCATCCCATCTTGGACCAGACCTCACCAGGAGCTCCACAGAGCACTCACCTGGCATGAGCCAGCCCGAGTTGCCAGCCCACAGGTACCTCCAAACACACACTGAAATTATTAAAGAGCAGAATATCAACTCAGGCTGCCACCAAAGCCCAAGTTTGGGCTCCAAGCCAGAGCCCGTGTGCCAGCCTCAACCACAACTAATAACTCCTCTTTGTCCAACCCCGCTCGCCTCCCTCCCCACTTCCACTAAGGAAGCTCTGCAAGATGTGAAAACAAGTGGAGTTAAGAGGCGAGGGCAGCATTATTTCCAGGCAGATTTCAGCCAGCAAACAGAGTGAAAAGCTGGAGGGAGCATTTTCCCAGTCCCAGCCTGCAGGATGTGTCGATTCCACCAGGAAAGAGCTCGAGAGCAGGGAAGGTTGGTAGGTGAGGAAACTGAAGCACATCTCCCTTCAGTCTGTGCTGGAGTACACAATGTTGATAGCAGCAGAAAAGAAAAGAAGCAGTGATTGGAAATAAATAGGAAAATAACCCAGGAAGAGTGGCTTCTGCCTCTGAGGAGCCTGCAAGAATTTCAGGATCCAAAGCGGTGATGGCAGCAAAGCTCAGTGACCAGACCTGTCCCTCCCCAGCACAAAGAGGTGTTGCATCCAGCAAGAGCTGGCACTGATTTTTTGGGCAAGGGATGGGAAAACAGACACCAGCACAGAAACTCAGGGGTTGAGTCTCTAACCATGATTTTGGCCCATGGGCACCTTCCTGAGTAACATTGTGAAAGGACCTGCTCAGAGATGCTCCATTCAAGGCCCCCAAGGAAAAGAGATGCCACCATCCTTGGTGTTATCAACCACATAACACCTGCAGGAAAGGATTCACCCAAAACCCAGAGCAGGGACCCTTCAGGCTCCCAGCATCGTGCCATGGAAAAATTGCCCAGCTCTGTGCTGGCTGCTGAACGGGAGGATTTGGCTGTGGAGCTGAGACACCAGCAGCAAATAACAACCCTCAGGTGAACTGCAGTAATTGAGTGCTGACTGCACAAGAAAAACCCTCCTCGGGGATGAAAGGATCTCCAGCCCTGCTCTGCCTGCCCTACTGCTCATCACACCTCGCTGTTGCAGGGCTGAAGGTCACTTGTTTTAACTCCTGAACACTTTGCTGGGAGGAATAAAACACCCTGCAAACAGCACCGGGAGGTACCGGGTGCAGGAAGCCACCAGCATCATCCTCTCATCCATCCCAGCCGTCCCATGGGGATGCACCCACAGGAAACAGGATCCCCAAGGGAAATAAGCAGGATTAGGAACCTCCAGCTTTGCATGGACAAATCTGCTCTAAAGTCACATTCTGTGCTTGCTTATGCCTTAAGAGTCAAGAGCAGCTCTTTGGGGGTGACATCGTGATGCATCAACCAAGAGTAATGAACCCTGCTAAATCCAGAAAGAGACAGCCATGAATGTCACATGGGGATGAACAAATGCAACACAAATATATATATATATATATATCAGCCTCTTAACTAAAAATACAGAGAACTCAGCGAAGGATAAAACAGCAGAGGGGGGAAATGACAGTGTAAAATTGATCCAGACACATGACTAAGGAGTCTTGCGTTTGGCTGGAAATATTGCCCTCTTCACAGAAGCGAGCACTGCACGTTAGGACACATGGCATAACATGCCACGCTCACCAGCTGAATTACATAAACATAAATCTAATGCTTCATCTCCAAGAGCTCAGCAGCAGCAGCAGTGGAGATGTCAGTGCACAACAGAGCCAAAGGACTGCGGAGGAGTCTGTCCTTCCACCGAAATGATGCCACGGATGAGGGGCGCAGGAGATGCTGCACAAAAGGAGACTGGAAATGCTGGGGACACCCTGCTGCTGGCCCTGCCTTGCACCTCGATGTCAAGGTGTAAATAGGGCTGGCATTCGCTGCCTTTGCAGGATGCTTTGGGGAGCACAACTAGCACAGAATGGTTTGGGTTGGAAGGGACATCAAAGCTCATCCAGTTCCACCCCCCTGCCATGGGCAGGGACACCTCCCACTGGATCAGGGGGCTCAAAGCCCCATCCAGCCTGGCCTTGAACACCTCCAGGGATGGGGCAGCCACCACTGCTCTGGGCAACCTGGGCCAGGGCCTCCCCACCCTCACAGGAAAACGTTTCTTCCCAAGATCTCATCTCAATCTCTCCTCTTGCAGTTAAAACCCCTCAAGTCCAACCATACCTGTCCATTACTAAACCATGTCTCTGAGCACCTCATCTACCCATCTCTTAAGTACCTCCAGGGATGGGAGTCCATCACATCCCTGGTCCCCCTGTTCCAGTGCCTGAGAACCCTTTCAGTCAAGAATTCCTAATCTGAACCTCCCCTGATGCAACTTGAGGCCAAAAGCTTGATTTTAAAATGGGCAAAGAAAATTCATCATTGCCAAACTCGACATCTCTGCAATTCTAGCACCCAAAAAACCATCTCTGTAGTGAATAAGGACTGTCCAGCCATCGGAGTAAGCACCAGCAATCACCAGGAGCCCACAACAGAACTGCACTAGGTAAAACACAGTCACACTCCCAGGTCTTGGTAGGGCACAGCCAGATCCTGTGGCAAGAAGAACCTGTCCCCAGGGTGAGTTTCCTCTCCCCCCGCTGGCAGAGGGGGTCGGTTTGTGCCTTGAGCAGAAATCCTTTCCACTGCACCGGCGAAGGCTTTCGCATGAGGCTTTGCTAAAAATTGAAACTGAAGGTCAAGTTGATAATGCATCAGAAAGCAAACAGCTTGAATGCTAACTGCTAACTACAGCAATGAGCATTATTTCCTGATGGAAATAAAAACTGACTCCGAAGGCTCGGGCTTGGCATGAGAAATGAAGTGGAGAGCTGCTCTGCAGGAGAGCAGGGAGATGCTCACCCCGATCCCAGGGTTGGGTGGGAAACCCACAAGGGGCTGGCATAAATACCCCAGCGTGGGTGAACCCCACCACTTGGCAGACTGCTGGCAAGCCCTGGGCAGAGGCCAGATCCTGAGCCAACCACCAGCCCTTTTCCATCACTTTGACAAGCTGGAGGCACCTTGAAGCAGCAATAAATCTCGGGACCATTTACACAGCCAGAGATGTGCAAATGAGAGTCAGGCATATATGAACAGGCTATAAAAGAAGGGGACAGATCCTTTGCCTATTCCCAGCAGCTCTGTGCTGATGTAAAGTCTTTTGGTGTCCCTATTTTATGCTGTAAAGAGTTTTGGTATCCCTATTTATGGTGCAAAGCCTTTTGGTCTCCCTATTTATGGTGCAAAGCCTTTTGGTCTCCCTATTTGGGGTGCAAAGCCTTTTGGTGTCCCTATTTAGGGTGCAAAGCCTTTTGGTCTCCCTATTTATGCTCTAAAGCCTTTTGGTGTCACTATTTGGGGTGCAAAGCCTTTTGGTCTCCCTATTTATGCTCTAAAGCCTTTTGGTCTCCCTATTTAGGGTGCAAAGCCTTTTGGTCTCCCTATTTATGTTCTAAAGCCTTTTGGTGTCACTATTTGGGGTGCAAAGCCTTTTGGTCTCCCTATTTATGCTCTAAAACCTTTTGGTGTCCCTATTTGGGGTGCAAAGCCTTTTGGTCTCCCTATTTATGCTCTAAAACCTTTTGGTGTCCCCATTTGGGGTGCAAAGCCTTTCGGTGTCACTATTTATGGGGAAAGATAAAAAGGCAAAGCAGGCACAGCTCAGCTCCTTCCTCCATCCTTGCAGTTGCCACCACGTGGGGAAAAGATTTTAAAATAAAAGAATAAAGGGGCAAAAAGAAAAGAAGAAAAAGCACAGTCTTGGTCCAGCTGTGCTGTTTCCACATCTGCAGAGCTGCCCCCCAGAAATTCATCTCAGATGCTTTAGGGAGCAGCTTGGAGCCCACCTGGGCACCCAAGGGAGAACCACTTCCCCTGGGCCCCACGTTCAGGCTGGTAGACAACACCTCTCATAACTAAAGGTGTTCCTGCAGCGTGAGGAGGGAAGGGTTTTACTGCTGATAAGGCACAGGCTGCACTTACACTGCTGCTGTGCTGCAATTACAGTGGAATTATGCTTTTTGATAACTAAATTATCACTAATGCACATAATCGTTGGGTTATGTGGATACACAATTACAAGACTGCCTCAGCCCCAGATTAATACACGTGCATTTTGACTCCATGTACACTCATTTACTCTGCAATTACATCGTTGTATCATTAACCATCTGGTTATAGGAATTGGTGGCAACCACAGGTATCTCGGAGCAGAAGTCCTCGTGCTGCAGTGGGACCACCAGTCACGACAACAGCTCCTTACTGGTGCTTGATGGAGGAGGAGCGTGGGTTCGAATCGTGCCTGTGCATCAACCTGCTCCTCTCTACCTCTTGCAGCCTGGCACCCAGAACCCAGGGGAGCAGCAACCATGGATGCAGTGGGAGAGTATCCTCCAGCTGTGCTTGCTGCAGGATAAGGGTAAGCACGGGGGGGGGGGAGGGAGAGGCACAGGATCATAGAATCATGGAATGGGTTGGGTTGGAAGGGACCTCAAAGCCCAGCCAGTTCCAACCCTGGGTTAACACCTCCCGCTGGATCAGGGGGCTCAAAGCTCCATCCAGCCTGGCCTTGAACACCTCCAGGGATGGGGCAGCCACAGTTTCTCCAGGAAACCTGTGCCAGGGCCTCCCCACCCTCACAGCCAAACATTTCTCCCTAAGATCCCATCTCAATCTCCCTTATTTCAGCTTAAAAACGTTCTCCTCATCCTATCCCTGCACTCCCTGATCCACAGCCCCTCCCCAGCTTGCCTGGAGCCTCTTTCAGTACTGGGAGGCTGCTCTAAGGTCTCCCTGGATCCTTTTCTTCTCCAGGCTGAAAAAGCCCAACTCTGTGGTGGATGCAGGGATCACCCTGAAGGTACCAAGACCAGGCACTGGCCATCACAACTGCTCAGCACAGTATTACTGTCACCTCCCTGTGTCACCCAGCAGTTCCATCATCCCTGTGCTGGGCACCCTGCAAAGCAAGACCTGCCAGCCCAAGGCAGGCAAGAAAACTTCCCTTTTTGGGTGGAAAACTGCTTAAGATAATGCAAAAATGCCCCTCACCCCCACAAAAGGCTGCTTTCCCTTCTTCCTCCCTGTAGTCAGGTGAGAATCTTGTTATCATCAGTAGCCAGATGGGGCTGCTGTAGCCATTTACAAACCCAGGTAGGGTTAACAGTAAAGCTGTTAACAGAGCCATAAAAGCAGCTCTTTGGTTGTAGTTCTTGAGCCCTTCCATGGGACACCTCATCCCATGGGACAACCCATCCCATGGGACAACCCCATCCCACAGGGCACTCATCTTCAAGGGCATCCTCTCCTGCTCCCCTAGACCTGCTGGGGCACCACACACGCCTGATGGTACCTTTGCATCTGTAGATCCATGTATCAACTCACCATCACTCCCAGCTGCAGGCAGACACAACTCCAGCTCATCACAGGCACCCCAGAACCCCTCACACCTGCATCCCCATCACAGGGCACGCGAGGCAGCACCCCCCACCATCCAACAAGCACCACACCACCCTTCTCCAAATTCCCCCCACACGCTCCTCCTTGCAAAACCACAGCCCCATGGAAATATTCTGCTTTTCAAGTGAAAATCCTGAAGAGCAGATTCCAGGTTGAATCCCCAGATGGGTTTCTCTGCATATTAAAAGCACAGCCGGTTCCCAGTGCCAGGGCGCGCGCGAGAGACAGAATTAACGCTGTTCCTATTTATAGGGCTTTGATTAGGAGCTTGTCACCTAGAAGTTTTTATTCCCTTTATCCATTTATAAGGCCATAACACAGTTTGAGTGGCTCCAGATAGGTTGGTGTCCCACCGATTTTGCCAGAACTTAATGTGCCATTCAGACACAGTTAAGCCAGTAATAGGCAGCAGCCTGCGCGCTGCAGGGTTTTAACTGCCTCAGAAGCCACCCTTTAGCTCCTGTCTCACCCCGTGCACGCAGTGCTGTGGAGAATCAGAGAATCAGAGAATCAGAGAATCACAAAATCACAGAATCACAGAATCAGCTGCTTGGAAAAGAGCTTTGAGATCATCGAGTCCAACCGCGCCTGTCCAATACTAACCCACATCCCGAAGAAGCTCATCAATCCATCTTTTAAACACCTCCAGGGATGGCAACTCAAGCATCTCCCTGAGAAGCATCTGCCTGTGCCTGAGAACCCTTTTAATGAAGAATTTTTTCCTAATATTCAGTCTGAGCCTGCCGTGGTGCAACTTGTGGCCGTTTCCTCTTGTCCTGTCACTTGACAGAAGAGACCAACACCCACCTCACCACAACCTCCTTTGAGGCAGTTGTAGGCAGTGATGAGGTCTCCCCTCAGCCTCCTCTTCTCCAGGCTAAACAGTTCCCTCAGCTGTCCCTCACAGGACTTCACCAGCCTCGATGCCCTTCCCTGGATGCTCTCCAGCCCCTCAATGACATCTTGTAGTGAGAGGCCCAAAACTGAACACAGCACTCGAGGTGTGGCCTCACCAGCGCTGATTCCAGGGGCACAAAGAAGAGAGCAAAGGAGGCAAAGCAAGAGGAGAAACCCCAACACCCCACCAGCCCCTCTGCAGAGTCTCGGGGTGTATGGTAACAGCACCCACAACCATCCCAGCCCATCCTGGGATCGATGCTCTGCCACCAGCTGGCACCCAAGAGCTACTCCGCTGCTCCCGAGGCTGCTAATCCCTCCTAAGCATCCCAGCGCTCCTGTCAGCAAAACACTTTCTGGCTCCAGACAAATCCTCCCAAAGAGTTTTGCTGAGCACGGAGTTTCTGCCTGTCCAAAGCCTATGGACAAGTTAAAGCACCTGCCCTCAGGGATAATTCTACTAAAATTGGGCAAAGCACGCCTCGGTGCCAATGTTATTTTCTGTTAAAACCTGGGAGCATTTGTAAAAGTCTATTTTTCTGGAACACACCCAGTGCTGTGTCTCAGCCGTGGAGGAAGGTGTTTAGATCAGCTTGGCAGCCACCAGCTCAGGGGATCCAAGGTCTCCTGGGGAGCAGGGAATGGGATCGTGAGTTACCTTCTAAAAGGAGCTGGCAGCAACCAGTCCCACAGAGGCACCTTGGGATTGCTGATCCCAGTTCCTGCTGGAAAGCTTGGATCCTTGTTGGACATCACATTGTCCTTGCAATCAGTGCAGGTCTTTGTCCCCCAAAATCCTTGCTACCCCAGGATTGTTCCCCAAACTGTGCCATCCACCCCTGCTCATGCACCACAACACATCCCAGCTCAGGCCAAGAAACCCAACCAGACACATCCCTCCAACCCCATCCATTGCCTTTCCATGTCCAGCCCCAGCTGCTCCAAAGCCCATGCCGAGCTCCCATCCTGGGAGAAACCCACTCACCATCCTCCCTGGACTTCTGGATGAAGGCCTCCACGCCACTTTCTCCATAGCTGCCCTCAGAGGCCAAGGTGGAGACGTAGTTCCACTTGAGGGCTTTGACGATGTCCACCATGGCTTGGGCCTGGTAGGTGTCAGAGGGGACAACGCGGGAGAAGAAGTCATAGCGGCTGTTGTCACTCAGGTCGGGCGCAGTGGAGGCGTAGCTGATCTGGGGGATCTGGGATGGAATGGGGAAAGAAAAGCATCAGGAGAAGGAGATGATCTCCACCCCACTGCGATGCCCTCGCCTTGCCCATGCTCCCAAAGCCCTGCTCTGGAGGAGAGGAGGTGGAAATCAAGGAAGACTATGGGTCAGGTGGGAGCACGTGGGATGTTGTCGGACATTGGATGCTCCACAGCACCCAGGACCAGCAACACACGGAGCCTGCAGGAGCACAAATGCTGCTGGAGCTGCAGGGGACTGCAAAGGATCCCAGTAATTCCCCAGCTCAGCAGGGACCTGGGTCACACCAGATGATCAAATCAGCTCAGGTTGCCTTTGGCCTCACCCATCACCACTCCCCATTAAGGAATCAGCCGCTTCCCAGCTGCTGAAACACCTGGGTGTGCTTGGAGGGGATGGGGAGAGGTTTGGGGTCTGTGGGAATTCGTGTCATAGGATCAAGCCACCTTGCTGGGTCGCCGCATCCCAAGGCTGGGGAGACTTGTGTTGGAGCCACCCCATGGACCCTCCTGGGTCTCCCAGCCTCACAACCCACTCCATCCTCCTCTGCTCCTGCTCCCAGGCTGCATTTCCCAGTTTCTCCTTTGTTTCTCCATTATTTTCCCCTCTCTCTCTCTCTATTAAATGCAATACCGGTGTTATAAACCCACGACTCTACCTGAATGCTAAAAGGCCCCTGGAAAGGAGCAGCCACCTTTTCTCCCTACCTGCAAAATAAAAGATGAAAATAAAAAAGGAGGGGGGGAAGATGGAGAAGGAGTGGGAGAGGGAAGAGAAGGAATCTTTATCAAGGCACAAATAGGATTACTCTCAGTGATGATGTGCTTTGTGCTCCTTTGCGAGGGGCTGTGAGCTGCTCCTTGGGTGTCTGTGACCGGGAGCTGGTGCAGGAGACTCGATTAAAATTCTGCTCAGCAGCCAAGGTACTCGTCTGGCAATCATTCATCCTGGGGAGGGAACGGGGGCGTTGCTCCCTGCCTGCTCTCCCTGTCTTGTCTGCAGCAGTGCTGGTCAAAGGATGGACATGGGGACTTGGGATGAAGGCCGTGGATGCAACGAGTCCGTGTGATGAGGGCAACGGGCATGGAAAGCAGAGGGTGCCCACATCCAAGATTTGGGGGCAGGGATGCAAACTTGCCTTTAAATTGGGCATGGAAAGCAGCAGCAACAGCATCCAGAAGTAATCCCACCATGGCAATCTGGTAAACACAGGGTAAGAGGGGGGAAACCTCCTCCAAAATCCAGTCAGGGAATTCAAAGTTCTTAGAAAGAAGGATGGGGAACTGGAAACTTGTCTCCATTGTGTATTTGGGCACCATCTGGCCTGGCTCATCACCAGCCTGGGACAATACCGAGGTGGGGAGTGTGGGGAGGCCCTGGCCCAGGTTGCCCAGAGCAGTGGTGGCTGCCCCATCCCTGGAGGTGTTCAAGGCCAGGCTGGATGGGGCTTTGAGCCCCTGATCCAGTGGGAGGTGTCCCTGCCCATGGCAGGGGGTTGGAATTGGGTGGACTTGGAGGTCCCTTCCAACCCAAACTATTCTATGATTCTATGGTTCTATAAAGAGTGGGAAGTAACCACAGGTAAGGGGAAACTCTCCTTGCTCCCTTTTTCGGGGTGTGGAAATCAGCAGGACCAGCTCTCCTGCACTCCTTGTCCCATAAAGACTCAAGGAATAAGCAGAGGACAAGAGGGAAAAACCTCCTTCCTCCCTTTTTCTGAACCAAAAAACCCAGAGTCAGCATCATCCAGAAGCACCTCCAGCCTGAAGAAAGATCCCTCAGGGTAGGAGAACAGTCAGGAGGCAGGGTTGGGGGTGTCATTCTGCTCCCCCCAGCCCCTGGCTCAATGGCCCAGTGTGATCAATCTCAAATACACTGCAAACACACCTTGATTTTGTGCCCATTTCATGAGTGCCAGCTTAGGAGCTGCTCTCCCTGCCTCTGCTGCAGAGGTGCTGGCCAAAGGATGGACATGGGGGCTTGGGATGGAGGCCATGGATGCATCCATAGGATAAGGGCAATGAGCATGGAAAGCAGTGGTTCCCACATCCAAGATCTGGGGGCAGGGATGCAAACTGCATTTCCAGAGCATCCTTTCCCAATTATGTTTTTCTCTGTCAAGTGGTTCAATTTAAATTGATCCCTCCCTCCTCGGCCAGGCACTGGTGATGGAGACTTCTAGAGAATTCCCAGCTATTCTCCATGTTACCACAGAACCCCTCCAAGCTCAGACACTCAGGACACTTCTGGGCTTAACCCCCGGGTTGCCCATCCTGTTGGAAAAGAAAGAAGCCTGGAAAATACCTGTTGATCTACAGGCTATGAACTGGAAGCTGTATTTTAATGAACAAATGGAAAGAGCTTTCCTCTTTCACTCCTCTGCCTTGGATGGAATTGAAAATAAAATACCAGTTCCCGAAGGACCATTTCATAGACTTCTTTTCCTTTTTCCCCCCTCTGCCTTTTTGATCTCCTGGTCTGCAATAGCCCAACTCCTGGCACCATCAATTTTCTCAGATAAAAGACAAAAGTCCTTTTAGGTCCATAAAAGCAAAACCCAGGCAGGGAATTCAAGGTTCTTAGAAAGAAGAAGGAAGTGGTGGGAAGGGGGAGCCGGAAACTTCTCTCAGCTGTGTATTTGGGCACCAGGGGTACATTGCCTGGCTCATCACCAGCCTGAGGGGAATCACCAGGACCAGCTCTCCTGCACCCCAAGGCTCCCTTGTCCTCTTCCTATTCCTTGCAGGGATGGGAAGAGGTTTCAGCTGAGAGAGGGGACATTGAGATGAAGAAGGAAGAAATGTTTTCCTGTGAGGGTGGGAAAGCCCTGGCCCAGGTTGCCCAGAGCAGTGGTGGCTGCCCCATCCCTGGAGGTGTTCAAGGCCAGGTTGGATGGGGCTTTGAGCCCCCTGATCCAGTGGGAGGTGTCCCTGCCCATGGCAGGGGGGGTGGAACTGGATGGGCTTTGCTGTCCCTTCTAACCCAAACCATTTCATCTATAAAGAGTGGGGAGTAAACACAGAACAGGGGGAAAACCTCCTTCCTCCCTTTTTTTGAGCCAAAAAACAGAGTCAGCATCATCCAGAAGCCTCAGCCTGAAGAAAGATCCTTCAGGGTAGGCAGGAGGCAGGGTTGAGGTGTCATTCTGCTCCCTCCAGCCCCTGGCTCAATGGCCCAGTGTGATCAATCTCAAATGCACTGCAAACACACCTTGATTTCATACTCATTTCATTATCACTGGCTTAGGAGCTGCTGCAGTGTTTTCTCTACCAGCACTGGACAGAATCCCCTCCAGATTGGGGAGAATTAGGCAAAAGCAGTGATTTCAGCACAGCCCCAGCATTGTGAGGCTGCACTTAAAGCATCAATCTGAACATCACCCTCCAGGGAAGCAGTTGAAAAACAAATGGGCTATTGCACAGCCAGAGCTGTGCAAGGTGGGCAGGAGCATCCCCAGGAGAAGGGGCTCCTGCACCGACCCCTCTGCTCCCAGCACCAGCCCCCTCACACCAGAAACGGGGTCAGGAGCAGCTAATTCCCTGCCCATAATTATTAATTTCATGCATATCTTATGCAAACCTCTGGTTCACTGACAAGATGGAATTGATTTAATTAGAATTTCCATCATTGAGCCATTTGGACGGCAGCTTTTAATTAGGGAGAGTGTAAAACACCGCAGGGGCTGGAGGAGTGAGCAGGGGCTGGGTGGATCTTGTCATCAGAGCAGAGCGAGCTGCAGCCCCCATCCTGCTACCCCTTCCCCAGGGCCACAGGGCCAGGCCCAGCACCAAGACAGGATCCAGCCCTCGACTTGGAGAGCAATAAAGATCCCACACCCCGCTGACCATGCTCTGTGCCTCGGTTTCCCCGGCTGAAAATGGGGAGAGGGAAAGCAAATAACAAGCAAAGACCCTACACCCCTCAGACCCTGTTCACCAGGTCTCTGTGCCTCAGTTTCCCCAACTGAAAACAGGGAGAGGGCAAGCAAATGGCTCAGGCATCACAACGCATGGACAGGATAACGAGCTGATAGCAAATCATCCCTTTCCCAGCTCCAACGCCACCAAAATGCAGCACAACCCACGACAGCCACGCTCAGGTGGACACAGCTCGAGGCAGGGAGCAATGGGCACCCCAACCTGGCCACACCTTTGCTGTGACCTGTCAAACTGAGCGTGTAAATCGGGCAGCTCTGATGCCAGGGCTGACAGGGGCCACGCCTGGGCTGCTGGGTCCCTTCAATAAATCTGGCTCATGGCAGGATGGAAAGTTCAGCAGCTGTGGGAGGATCTCCTGGGTTGAGTTCGCAGTGAAAGGAGGTGGCTCTTCCCCAGTGCTGGAGGCAGATGTAAAAACAGAGATGAGAAAGACAACTTTTTCTTAATGTCCATGGACGTGACTTACTGCACCAGGAAAGCAGCTCTAGCGGATAAACCCAGTGCTGCCAGAGGATGGTTGCATCCCTTTTTCCAAAAATCAGCTCCTACCCCAGCCAAGAACAAAGCAGGGGATGCAGAGAGCCATGGATGCTCCTCACTGGACCTGCTGTCCCCTCTGCCTTCAGCATCCCCGAGCCATGCTGTGCCCAAGGAGTCACCACAGATGGGGCAGCCTGGAGGAGCCAAGCAGCTGCAATTTGTTCTAATAAACCCATTGAGGAACAAGGAAAGGAAGTGGCAAGGGCAGGTGATTAATGAGAGCATCCCCCAGCCGATTTCCACCTTCCTGGCTTCCTGAAGGTTATTTACCCACTGAGTGGGGAAGCCTGGTGCCCAGCACAGCATTCCTCACATCACCTCCCACCCCGAAGCCTCGGGGCATCCCTGATGGTGGAGTGATGCCAGGCAGGGAGCAGACACGGCCTGGGGCCTGTTCAGCACCAGGGGCCCGATCCAGCTCCAGCAATCCAACCCCAGGCAGCAAAACTTTGTGTGCCTGCAGGTGCTGAGCATCCCCAGTTCCTCCCGTGCACACAACAGACGTTGTTCTCCATTAGGGGAATTATTCATGCTGTACAACACCCTTGTGCTAAAAAAATAGCTTCTGTACTCGCTGCCACGAAGAAAAGAAGCTCCTCAAGGTGTCCTGCACATGTCAAGTCCATCCTCTCACCAGCTGAGCACTCGAGCTTCATTGTGTCCCACCTCATTCTGGATGGGGTCGAACACCCTGCACCCTGACACAGCTTTTTGAGCATCACGTTGCAGGAGGCAGAACCTGGTTCCTTTTACACCGTCCTTGCTGTGGTGGTTCAGGAGAAACCGGGTAAAGCTGGGGCTGGAAAGCCAATGGAATGAGGTGGGAAGGAGCTGGAGCGTGCCAGAAAGCTCTCACAGTGACGCCACAGAGATGCTATCGCAAGGAGCCGAGACCGGGGATATGGGGGAAGGTTTTTCTGCAGGCAGAGCTGTGAAGATGATGAAACCAGCTCGGACAGAGGATGCTGCATCTGCAAGTTGTTCCATTGATGTACAGTTTTAATTAGCCAGTGGCAGCTAACGAAGGGCCCGTTATTTATTTATGTAGCGTGGGAGCGACGAAACCAGTGGCAGAGAGGGGCAAGGCTTCCCGATGGTGAGGGAGGGGAGAAGGGAAGGGAGAAGGCAAGGGAGAAGGGAGAAGGCAAGGGGGAAGGGGGAAGGGGGAAGGGGGAAGGGGGAAGGGGGAAGGGGAGAAGGGGGAAGGGGGAAGGGGGAAGGGGGAAGGGGGAAGGGGGAAGGGGGAAGGGGGAAGGGGGAAGGGGGAAGGGGGAAGGGGGAAGGGGGAAGGGGAAGGGGGAAGGGGGAAGGGGGAAGGGGGAAGGGGGAAGGGGGAAGGGGGAAGGGGAAGGGAAGGGAAGGGAAGGGAAGGGAAGGGAAGGGAAGGGAAGGGAAGGGAAGGGAAGGGAAGGGAGAAAGGAAGGGAGTGTGTGGGAAGGGAGCTGGGATGGGGCAAGGGTCCACAGAGGGGGACAACATCGACCCAGGGCAGGAACAGTCACCTCCATTGTCCACATGGTGGAGAGCGGAGAAGGGGCTGCTCCAAGATCCGTGGGATAAACCGGGGGGGGCTGTTGTGACCCCCTCCCAGTGAGGGGGCCCTTCAGCATCACTGCAAACACACAGTGGGATGCAGACCCATTGCAACCCACCCACCACTGCTGGAGCAGGGTGAGGGGAGCTGCCAAATGCAGCTCAGCAAAGGGAGGGGATGGCTGCTTCCTGCAATCCAATGGATGCACGGATATAAGCACACACCCAGGGGCTGGGGAGGGCAGGGGGAAACTCTTCACTCCTTACCTTGCTGGACTTTATAATTTATTTTATGCCTGTGCTGCTTGCTGGAAATGCCCTCTCTGGAGAACCACTTCAGCAATTTAAAAAATCAAAGTACTTAGAGGGCACTTGAAATGCCCTCATGCTTCCCCCCTCAATAGCTGCCTGCTGGGAGAGGGCACGGGACCCCAGCACCAGGAACAAGTCCCCCCCCCGTTTCAGCTCCCCCGTGCTGGGGGAACACCGAGGCTTTCTGGCGCCAGGCAGCAGTGCCACGAGCCCAGGGCAGGAGGCAGAGCTCTGGATCCAGGCATGTGTGTCATTCCCAAGGGAATCTGCAAAGGTAACGGCCGGCACAGCGGCGCCCGGGAAGGCAAACGCTTTGCTGAACCTCAGAGCGAAGTCCCTCGCACTTAAAGGTCAGCGGCAACGTGAAATGGAAGTTGCCTTGTTTTCATTTTAAGCATGTCCTTGCCATAAACCCAATATTTGAATAACAAAGAGCAGCAGCCACTCTTGGGTCGTGACAGGGGGAGACATGGAATAATAGAATGGTTTGGGTTGGAAGGGACCTCAAAGCCCATCCAGTTCCAACCCCCCCTGTCATGGGCAGGGACACCTCTCACTGGATCAGGAGGCTCCAAGCCCCATCCAACCTGGCCTTGAACACCTCCAGGGATGGGGCAGCCACCACCTCTCTGGGCAACCTGTGCCCTGCAGGAATGTGAGATACAATGTCCCATGGGAATGGCATCCCTGTGCTGGGGACCACCGAGGAGTGCACCCCGTCACCCACATACAGGGATTCACAGCTGTCTAGGAAGGGTTGAGCTTGTCCAGCATCCTTCCCTCCCAGGGGTTACAAGGTCTCCATCCTCTACCTGCCCATCCACCTATTTGCACCTCCTCATTTTCACACTGGGCTGAGATCAACTCTGGATTTCATAGAATCATCTGGTTGGAAAAGACCTCCGAGATCATCAAGTCCAACTGTACCACTCCACTTACTAAGCAACATCCCTGAGGAAACCATCTACCAGTCTTTTAAACACCTCCAGGGATGGCGACTCCACCACCACATTTCAAAGTTGCTGAGGACACCCAGGACTCCAGACATGCCCTCACCGAGGCACCAGCAGCACCAGTGCCCAGGTGCAGGGCTGGGATGTGGTTGCATCTGGACTCGGTGACATCCTTCCTGCACACATCACGGCTGCTTTGCCCAAGGATCAAAATCAGAGGAGAAAGGGAAGTAAAAAAATAATAACCTAGAAAGGATGGAGGTACCCCCACTCCTCCAACTGTCACTCTCCTGCCTGCTTTCCTGCTGCCTCCCTCCTCCTCTCCCAAGCAAGCATTCACTCTTTCTTGTCTCAGCAAATAGCTTTTAAGTTCCTCCCGCTCCCTCTAATTTATATTATTTTAATTATTGAATAGCCCTTTCACTTGTCTCCTGGAACATTAACACATTTTTTTTAAAAAAAAAATAGAGGGGACCCAGAAAAATCAAACTCCATCAGCAATCTTGCTTTTCCTTCTTCGCTAACAGCTTTCAGCCCTCCCAGGAGGGCACCCAGCACTCTCAGCACACCGAGACAGCAGAGGAAGAGGAGTGGGGAAAGAGAAAAATTAAAACAGCACCCACCCTGGGTGTGGAGGGTATTTACTTTGCTCTTTGCCATTTGCTGTGGAGGGGGCTCTTGTTCAAACATTCTTGCCAGCCCAGGGACATTGCTGAGGATAAATAAACACATGGCGAGGGAGAAAGTGGTTATAAACTCCTTTGCTTTCCTGAGGCTGAGACAGAGAGAAAAGGGAGAGCCAGTCCTCATCCCACCACAGCCCTCAGCGCCCTGGTGCCCCTGCACACCCGGGCTGGTGGCACAGGATAAGTGTCCTCAGCTTGGCTGATGTCCCCTGGGCTGGAGCAGGGAGTGGTCACAGCCATCCTTGCACCCTGTTGGTGACAGCTGCCTCCATCCCAGCAGTGAATGCAGCATCCCCGTGGCTCCCCAGTCGTTGGGCTCAGGTGTGACCTTACATTTTTGGGGGTATAACTCCCTAATCCAGCCATCCCCCATAGCCAGTGTCAGGGTGGTCTATATTGAGATGCTCCCAACCTGCTTGCAGGCAGGTGAGTCAAGACAGTCAGTCTATAGGTAACACAGGCAGGGAGATGGCAAATATGATGGCAAAGAGTGTCTTACACCCAGAGTGCTGAGCATCACCCCCAGGTGATGCTGCTCCTATAGATTGTCCAAGCCCCCTCAAGTAACAGCTGGGGAGAGGGGTGAGGGCTGCATCCCAAAAACCCTCAGGGAGCCCCCAGGGAGGCTGAATCCTCTCAAGCCTGGGAGGTTTACAAGAGCCACCATGATCAAGCCCTGAGCGATGCAGTCTGACACCGGAGCAACCCGGTGTGACACCAGAGCGGGCACCGTGTGGTGCAGGGGGTGGGCTGAGTCCTCCACGGTCCCTTCCACACCCTCAGCCCACCTCTTCCCCCATTCCCTGCAAGGGGAGCATCAGCACCCCCCCTCACCACGAAGCTGGGGTAGAAGAGCTAAAAATCCTGCTAGAAGTGTCGTCACAGGCGGGGGATGGAGGAAGGGATCCCTGGGGACTCGGGGGAAGCAGGAGAAGGGTTTTAAAGACATCAGCTCCTGCCTCCCCCCAGCCGTGGAGGAAAAGGCACGTGTGGAGAAACGCTGCGAGAACACCCACCTTGAAGAGCCGCAGGATGTTGGCCACCATGATGGAGACGGAGCTGCCCGAGGCACCGATGACGCCGACCACCCGCTCCGGTTTGGTGATGATGGGGGGGCCCCCGTTGACACAACGCACCTCGGTGCTGTCCTTCTCGATGAGGGCTTGCACGAAGGTCAGCGACTGCTCCAGGGCGTGCGTGTCCCGCGAGCACGTGTCCAGGATGCGGGCACCCAGGGTGATGTTGGGGAGCAGGTCGGGGTCGTTGTTGATGCGGTCCAGGGCGAAGAGCATGGCCTCCAGGCGATGGATGCCCTTCTCCTTCTTCAGCTCCCCGCAGGCTTTGCCCTCCACGCCCCGGCCGTGCACAGGGAAGAGCCCACCCAGCGTGATGTCCCCGTCGATGCGGATGGAGTTCATGTGAGGGTAACCCTGGCCCTTGGGCTTGGCGGCACCCCCTGGCGCCCACCCCCAGCTCCAGGCACTCAGGAGGAGGCAGAAGGAGAGACGCTCCATGCAAAAATAACCCCCGCTCATCGCCAAAGCCGTGCTGGGGCAGAGCTCGCGGCCCAAACCCCGGCGGTGGTCAGGGAGCAGGTTTGGGGGGGGTGGGTGGCATGGTTCCTGGTGAGCTCCGGCTCACGGCGCCGTCAGCGGCTCCCGGCGGTGACAACGGCCCCTGGGGAGCAGCGGGTGGCCGGGCTGCACGGGGGTACCAGGCTCTGCATGGCTACGTCGGGAAAGATGTGAGCCCAAGCAAGGCTTCGGGTCCTTCCTCCAGAGACCTTGGGGCAGGAGTGGGACAGGAGGAAGGGGGAGACAGACAGAGAGAGAGAG
This sequence comes from Dromococcyx pavoninus, assembly GCA_033558185.1. Classification (NCBI taxonomy): domain Eukaryota; kingdom Metazoa; phylum Chordata; class Aves; order Cuculiformes; family Neomorphidae; genus Dromococcyx; species Dromococcyx pavoninus. The sequence goes on along the minus strand of JAUMJL010000244.1, from coordinate 44,435 downwards.
AGAAAGTTAAGCAGGAGCTTGATAAGGACATCAGCTATTCTGGGCTTTCATCATCAGAAATTAGTGCTGGGGTTTATTGCAAAAAAAAAAAGAAAAAAAGAGATTGGGGATTCATTGATATTTTTATTCATGCCAGCAGCTTTGGCTCAGCCCAAATGGCACCAGAGTGGAGGGGCTGGTGCAGAGGACCCCAGCTCATTCCATCTCCAGGAGCAGAACCAGGTCAACCTGAGGCTGAAGGGAGCCCCGAGAACCCATCCCATCCCACTGCCATCTTCAGGGAGCTACCAGGGTGGGACGGACCCAGGATAGTGCTCAGAGCGGGGCAAACCCCACATGCACCCCCAGTCCCTGCCCACCCTGGAGCATCCCTCCTGCACTGGGGCACTGCCAGGCACAGGGACAAAGCCTTAAAGCTGAGCTGGATTTAGACCCTGAGCAGATCTGGGGAGAAAGCTGCATTTTGAACAGCCCCTCTGTTGAGTGGAGAGTCTCCTCCTCTCCAGAGCATCCCCTGCACCAACCTGCCCTTTCCTTGTCCACATCGATAGCCCAGCCAGACACAAGCTCCTGCCCCAGCGAAGCACCCTGTGGTTGAGGATCTTCCCAAGCCTGAAGATCTCCCCAAGCCTCCTCCCATGTCTGGCAGGCAGAGGTCAGGGACATGAGCCATCCCCTCTCCCCTGCACCGTCAACCTCAGGCAAGGGAGATGCTGAAGGACCTGGGAGCTGTTTCCTAACGGGTTCTTCAATCACCTGGCACAAGTCCTCATGTCTCAAGTTCAGCACTGCAAACCGAGTGGGCTGGAAGCTTAACGAAGAACTGACATGGCCAGGTGCTGCTGAAACCTGGTGTTAGGGATCTGAATCTCTACCCTAAGCACTGCTGCTCCTGCCACTCTTCCTTCAGGCCACTGATTCCTGAGCCAGCAGCTGTTTCCTTGCAAGCATCCGTTATCGACAGCTTCCAGCAGCAAATATCGACAGCACCGAAGGCTCACCCAAGCCATGAGGGGGAGGTGAGGGGGGGGGTTCAGCTTTCTGGCTGCCCCGGGCCCCACTCAAATTAAGGATGGATGTGTGCCAAGAGCATTAGACCCCGAGCTGGGTGCCCACAGGGGCAGAAGGATGGAGTGAACAATCCCGTGGGAAAGTGGGGGCCAAACTTGTGGTGAAGGCACTGGGTGATGCCCGCAGGCTGTGCCCATGCTAAAACGCTGACTCCTGATCCGCATCCCCAAGGACCACCAGGGCAGCAGCAGCCCCAACACCAAGCACAGCTCGTGAGGAGCACTTCAGCATCATGAGCTGCTCCTCCCCAAGATGAAGCAATTGAAGACACAGGGAGGCAGCCTGGGTCCCAAGGAACCATCCGACAGCATGGGGTGAGATCTGGTCCTTTCACCAGCTGGAAAAAGCCACCCATTCTTGCTCACTGCCACCTTGCCTTGCTGCCCCAGCACATGGGGATCTCAGAGGTGCCAGCTCCTCCAGAGAAAGTGCTGGAGCTGGCAGAGAGGACGCAGACCATCCCAGCCCCTCCATCCCAACCCGGGGAGCCTCACCTCTCACCGGCTTCCTGCAGCCCCCTCACCCTGTCTCTTTTGCTTTCACCACAGAGCCCCTCGAGTGGGCACAGGCTGATGCCACACTTGTCTGCAGAACAGTCCTTCATCCCCTTCCCCATCTCCCAGAGCTGCCCCTGCCCAAGCAGCCCAGCTCCCTGCCTCGGTTTCCCCTTTGGGGAACGCTCTCCCCTGCAAGCCCGTTCCTGCTGTCTCCAAGCAGCTGCTGCTGATGGATGCTGCGAGGGCAGAGCATGATTAATGCAAGGCATCAAAACACAGAGCAGAGCCGAGCAGGCAAATGCATTCCCCAAGCAGGACAGGCTCCAACAGTGAGGCTGAAGAAACAGCTTAAATTAATCTTAGCTCAAGTGCAGAGCCCAGCATGCGAGCCTGTGCCTGCCGGGTCAGATCCTCAGCCAGCTCCTAGGATTGCTGCTCACCAGAGCCAGCTGTGCCGAGCCCCTTTACACCACAAAAGAGGTTCCCAACTCCACAGCTGCCCCAGCCAGGAGGGCCCTTGCCTCAACTCACCTCCATAAATAATGCACATCCCTGCCCGTCGGAGCCACTTGAAGGCCCATCTCCCAAAGTGTTTCTGACAGCCGGGGCTTTTAAGAAACCAGAATTACCCAGTGCCGAATTCTTTGCTTCAAAAAACCAGGAGCTTGGGATGCTGCAGTACAACACCCGCTCGCCCCAGCCTGTCCCACCGCTGGGAGAGCCCCTGCAAGCACAGCCGTGCTCAGATGGAGCTCAAGGACAAGGATCAACCCTCCACATGGTCCCATCTCCTTCGCAAGAACCGTCTCTGTGTGTCGTCACAGGGGAAAGCGGCTCCTGCTGCAGCCTGGAAGCAGCTCAGGCTCTGCCCAGGGTGAGGAGGTAGATGATGGGAAGCCCCAGAGATGCTCAAACCCCACAGCCAGCTGAAATCAGGTCATTTCTTGCATCCTGCCCCAGGAGTCATGACATTTCCGCCCGTCGGAGAAGGTGTGATGGGTCACCACGTGGACCTGCTCCCAGGAAAATCCTCTGAGCCCACGCAGCTCCCACGGAGCTGGCGGCGTCCCCAGAGCCCACAGCCTCTCCCTTTATTCTTTTAAGCTCTTTCCTCTCTGTTCTCTCCCCTTTGTGCCTCCTTTGATCATATAATCTAAACGAACTGAAGGTAAAAATATCACAGCAGGCAAGAAGAAAGCGCAAATAATGGGGAGGGGAGGTGGGGAGCTGGTTTGAATCCCTCGCTGAATAACTAGGGGAGAGGGTGCCTGAATTATCCAATGATCCTGTGCTGTGGAGGACCTGAGAACTCGTCAGGAAGGGGCAGGAGATGAGCATCCCCTTGTCCCTGCCACCTTCCCCCTGCCAGGATCATCCCTACAGCTGCACACAAGCTGCTGCTCCCCATGCAGCTCAAATCCTGGTCCCATCCGTGCCAGGGATGTGCCCGGCCCTGGGGTGATGCCCGAGCAGGCAGCAGCCCAGGCCTTAAGGCTCAAGGGCAAGAAGAAGGGAAACTCATCCTTCCTCAAAGGTGCAGAACCAGCCCCAGGAAGCCCAGCTCCTGAGCCTCCCCAAAAGCACATCTCCTTCCACGAGGCCACTCCTCCACATCTGGAGGGAGATGCACATCTGGAGGGAGCTGCCTGCCTACAGCAGATGCTCAAGGAGCAGGGAAGAGCCCTGCCCACATCCTGGGGGTAGCAAGGGGATGGAGCCACCCTCCTGCACAGCTCTGCAGAAACAACATCACCTCGAGAGAAGAAATCTTGGCAGGTTTGCAACTGGTCAGGTGCAGGTACCCAGCCCCAAGGGCAGGAATAGATGGAGTGGGATGAATGCCCAGCGTGGCTTTTATCACAGCACCAAAGGGAAGAGCGATGCCACTTCTTCCCCCTTCCCACAAGCACGTGGTCAGCCAGAAAGAGCCTCTTCATCACCCTCATCCCAGCCACACAACGGTGGCATCCACCAGCTGGAAAGCAGTGCAAGGACCAACCAAAGCAAGAGGATCTCAAGACCCCAGGGCTCAGGTCATTGCCAAGACCGGTCTGACCGGGGTCAGAAATTGCAGAAGCAGATGCCAGGGCTGCTGCAGTGCCAGGACAGGAATGGCCAAGGGGTTCATGGGCAGCACTCAGCTCCTAGGAGGTACCCCTGGGACCCCAGCACCATAGGACATGGGACTGGTCCTGCACGGTGGCATCCTGCTCCCCTCTAGTGGTGGCCATGCCACAAAGCCACTGGCCAGCACCAACATTGCCATCCACGAAGGCCCCTGATAACGCTGATTAAAAATTCCACTGCGCCACACAGAGCTCTTGCTGCAAAACCACCTTCCATGCCCGGAGGAGCATCACATTCCAGAGACAGGGACTGACCACACTGTTCTTCAGCTCTGCAGCTCCTTCCATGGATCCCTGCAAGCACCGCACCAGCCAGGGCTGCACCAGCACCCTGGGGCCACAGCAAGATACAATCTGGATTCTCCACATCCTGCACAGCCCACAGGTGTTCACAAGAAGCTGGGAGACACACAGCGCATCCCATCACAGGGGTCTGCACCCCAGGGCTTTGGAGCCAAGGTGAGAGCTCACAGTCACTCCTGGGGCTGGTGCCTCTCCAGGAGAGGCAGCTGGAACCCCTCTGCATGCATCACATGGGGTTTGTTTTCCACATTTTCCATCCTCAGCCTGGTGCTGCCGCAGCCCGGGGAACAGACAGCTCAGAAGGACCCTCAAACTGCACTGATTGATCCCGAGAATCTCCCAGTTTGACCTCCCAGCCCTGGGGCCAGAGGAGGCTGCAGAGCACAAGGGAGCTCTTTGCTGGAGCTCCCCAGACCTGCCCCTCTGACACATGGATTCTGCAGCAATGAAAAAGCTCCTTCGGGAGGGGGGAAATAAATACATAAGGAAGAAAATGGCCCATTTGTCTCCCTGTTCCTCTCCCTGCACGACTTTCAGTCAAAACCAAGTCATTTTATTGCCATTAGCTCTGTGGAGCCCGTGCTGCTGCAGGCAGGCGAGTTCATGTCTCATGTGCCATCAACCCAAGCGCCGGCTGAGCGCTAATCATCACAGCTCTATCACTGCTGGCAGCGGGCAGAGCCGAGAGGTGAGTTACTCAGACCTCAGCCTGGGCTTTTCACAGGGCAGCCTGAGCATCCCATCCCTCTCCCAGCAGACCCTGCTCCCACAGAGCTCTACCTGCAGCAGGACTGGGCTCCTTTGGCTGTGCAGAAGCTGCCGGCTCCCAGTTCAGAGCCAAGGCACTCACTGGTTTTGCGCTGAGCCCAACCCTGTTGCATCAGGCGAAGGCTGAGCGGGTGACACGGTCCAGGAACAGGCAGCCAAGAGGCTGTGCCCAGCACTCACCATCCCCAGCTGCCAAGGATCCCACCGCCAAGGAGACCTCCCCAGCCCAGCCCCAGCACCGTGAGCTCACCAGCCTCTTTTTGAAAATCAAGGCTGTTTCTTTCCCCACCTGCTATTCCTTCAGCAAGCGGGGCAGAGCACAATATCCCAATTAGTGCACGCTCGCTCTTCCCTGCTTGCAAGCGATTACAGGGAACTTTGCTTTGGCTCCTGGCTTTTTTTCATTGCAAAAGCCTTGCAAAGTGCAGCAGAATTTAGACACGGAGGGAGAGGGTGCCAGGTTAAGTTATTTCTCGACAGACAAAACCTTAAGTATTCAGGTCAAGTACCTGAGCACTCGCTCAGAGGAAAAGCAAGGCCACAGCTCAGCAGGCAGTGGTGAGTGGAGACCCCAGATTTTACCATCAAAGCCCGCCTGATGTGCTCTAAGATCCAAGATCCGAGCCCCACCACCTCAATCGATGCACAAACCAATATCGCAATGCTTGCAGAAGTCCAAACCCATCGCCAGGGCGCTGACTCAACCTCTCTGCAACCAGAGTCCCACAAGGGAAAAAAACGGGTACCAGCACCCTTCTCACTGCCCCAGAGCATCCTCTGAAGGATGCTGAAGTCTGAAGAAAAAGGCTCCCACTGGGCGTGGATCAGACAGGGAGTATTTACCATTACTTATATATATATATAACCTTAACTGCAGGCAAGCTCTCTCCTTCCCCCTCCCTCTCTGCTGCCAAGCAGGCCAGGGCTAATCCCTCACTTTGAAGGATCGGATGGCAAGGTGAGAGGAAGCCAAGCAGGATCGGGCCGCAGAGAAGCAGAGATTGCAGCGGCTCACCCTGCAGGAGGCAGTGCGGGGTGTCTGCCTGCAGCCAACGCACAGAGCTCCAGCCAGGAGAGGCCGGAGGGAGGGAAGGAGCCAGCACTCATCCCTGCTCTTGCCATGTGCGGCAAAATCCCACAATTAATTTTTGATCACCTTCTGCAAATCAGAACGATGCTGGCTCGGAGCATGAAAGCAGCCTGAGTGTCAGTCCCCAGCGGTGCCTGCGGCACTGCCAGGCATTTCTGCTCCCCATCACACCCACGCCTCAACACTGTGGTCTGGCAGCACGAGCCCCTGCCCCTACCCAGCCTGGGAAAGCCCTGGTGGGGGCAGAGACCCCCATCCTGAGCCAGGCGATACGCAGGGCCATCCACAGCACAAAGGCATGAGGAACCACATCACCCCGAAAAGGAAACCCTTCCACTACACCCAAAGCCCAAGAGGAGCAGACAGTGCCCGCAGCGGGCACGAAGCCGGAGAGGGCGGTGGGAGCGGGTTCACATTTGTTATAATAAGGACCTGCCACATCTTCAAGCCGTTGCCTTTCAGGGAAGAGCTGGAAAGGGGTGGCTGAGCTGACAAATCCAGCTTCCTCCTGCCTGATGCCAAAGTTGAAGCACGTGGTACCCTTTTTTGGGGAGCCAGCAGGTTCCTCCATAGGGCAATGCTGGCCCCTGGGGCTGGACCACAGCTGCACCTGAGCTGTGACTCCTGCTGCAAAATCCCTTGAAGCTCCCCGACACCCCGGGGTACAGCTCAGTGCCTGCCGTGCTCCTCAAAACAGACTTGCCTATTCCCCCCCAGCCTGGGACAGCTGGAGCCCACTGCTGCCCAGCACCCTCATAAAGCTGGATCACCTCTGCTGGAGCCCCCGCACAGCATCCCTCAACTCAACCAGGATGGTCAAAAGCAGTGGCGATTTCTTGCACATCCCATCGGAACGCGGCTATCGCCACAGAGACAGCAGCTCAGAAGGAGGAGGCTCTCCCCCTTGCTCTCCCCTCAGATGGAATCATGCCCAGCGCATTCCCCTGCACCACTCCCTGCCCTGGTGCAGATAAAGCCCTGCTCACAGGGAGGGAAGGGAGGGAAGGAAATGAGTAGAGGTTTTTTTCCCCCCTTTTGGCACTTCTCTTGGCATGTTTCCGAGCTCCTCGCTGCATTCAACAGATCAGCTCCGTTCCCTCCCTGCCTTGGGCGAGCGGCCGGTGCTGATGAGCTCCTCTGCTCACACCAGCCCAGCTTTGTGCCATCCTCCCCCCGTTGAAGCCCCAAGCCACAGGTCACCCGGCGGCGGCGGTGGCGGCACCGGTGGCAGCGATGGCAGTGACTCACTCCGCAGCCTCTCCATCGCAGCCGCCGCTGAAGGCAGTGGGTATCCCCCACCCCCCCAAACCTAGAGCAGCCAACAGCAAAATAACCCAGCTGGCAGAGCACAGCAAACTCATCACACCAGGAGGAGGAGGAGGGTGGCAGGGCTGCGCCCAGGCACGCAATGGGAGAGTTCTTTTCTCCCACTGCTTGCCAACTTCCCCAGCAGCTCCTGAAGCCAAGCAGATCCGCTCTCCCAAAAAGCATTGAGGAGCCAGAGATCGCTCGGGTAAGGAAAACAAACCCAGGAGCGTGTGTCTGCACACAGAGCAAGGCTCACTTCCCCTAGCTGGGGATGCCTCTGCTGCTCCGAGGAAGGGTCTTACCCCCGAAAGCCCCTCCAAGCTCCAAGGGGCAGCTCCATCCCCACCACCGGCTCCCTGTGCCCCTGCTCTGCTCTGCCCTGCAGCGGGCTCTGCGGGCTCTGCCCGCTGCGGCGAGGCGAGGGCACCCACCTTCCTGCAGCTCAGCCACAGCTACCAACCCCTGCTTGGTTAACTCCTGCCCCAAAACCCTTCCCAGCCCCACGAGCCCCCCAGCTTCCCTCCCGCAGCCTCCGCCAGGGCTATGGACATCTCTGGGAACAAAGGCTTGGGGAAGGAGGCGGGGGAGCTCACCCCGTACTCCCCCACGGTGGGATGCAGTGGGATGCGGTGGGATGCAGGTGATGCTGCGGGGAGGTGAGGGGCAGCCCCACAACTATAACCATGAGTGATGCGTGGAGTGGGAGAGGGGGGAGCCGAGGAGCTGACACGGGAAGGCGAGGGGGCTGGGGTTTGGGGGGGGTCCCTTCTGCAGTCCCCGCTTCTTGTATCCCAAAATACTTCCTGTATCTCAAGATACTTCTTGCATCACAGCCCCCCGCCCCTTCCCCGAGAAAACAGGAGAGGCAGAAAATTGGCTGGAGCGGTGCAGGAAGGATGGAGGGGGGAGCAGCGGGGCTGCAAGGGTGGGGAGAAAGGAGCACCCCATCCCCTCTGGGAGGGTTGGGGGGTTCGGGAATGCTCGCCCCGTCTCACTTACCCGTGGGCAACGCGAAGTTGCCGGCGCCCCCGACCCCGTCTCCTCCTGCCGGTGCCGCGATTCCACCCCCCGGCCCCGGCGGGGCAAGGGGACCCCGGGGGGGCCCTGCTGCAGGCGGTGGGGGCTGCCCAGGCCCCCCCCCAGCCCCGGCCCCGGCCCGGGGAGCCGAGCGAGCCGCGAGCCGCGCTCCGCAGCCGCCACAGGGAGGAGGAAGAGGAGGAGGAGGAGGAGGAGGAGGAAGGCGAGGAGGTGGAGGAGGAGGGCTGGGGCAGTTTTGCATGAAGAGGCGCTGGGAAGCCCGCCGCAGGCTTTGCCAGCCTTTTAAAGCACTAGAGCACAGCAGCGGGGAATCCCCGTATCCCCCCCGTATCCCCCACCGGCTGCAGCCCCGCAGCCCCTCTGCATCCCTCCCGTATCCTGCCTTCATCCCCCCTTGCATCCCTCAGCATCCCCCTAGCCACAGCCCTGTAAGACCCTTCCACCGAGCGCAGCTTCAGGAAGGATGGAGGACTTCACCCCTCTCGTGCCCTGCTGCCCCCAGGTCCCCTCCTGGTCCTTGGCATCGAGATGTGTTTCACTCCTCCTTGTCCTCCTCTCCCTGTCCATCACCTACAGCCATGAACACAGCAACAGGACCGGCAGGAGTCTGAGCCTCCAGACCTCACGATGCTAAAGAACTTCCTGCAGGTCACACCTTTGTAATTTCAACATTCCCAGAAACGGAAGCCCCCAACAGCTCCCATGGGTGCAAACAAGTCTTACGAGGAGCAGCTGATGGAATTGAGGTTGTTTAGCCTGGAGGAGGCTGAGGGGAGACCTCATCACTGTTTACAGCTCCCTGAAAAGTGATTGTGATGAGGTGGGTGTTGATAGATGTGATAGATGATAGGATGAGAGCCAATGGCCTCAAGTTGCACCAGGGCAGGTTCAGATTAGACACCAGGAAAAATCCTTCACTGAAAGGGTTCTCAGGCACTGGCAGAGGCTGCCCAGGGAGGTGGTGGGATCACCATCCCTGGAGGGGGTTAAAAGACAGGTAGGTGAAGCACTTAGGGATCTGCTTCAGTAGTGGACAGGTATGGTTCGACTCGATCTCAAAGTCTTTTCCAATGAACCGATTCTACGATTCTCTCAGCATCCCATAAAATTATAACATTATAGCATTGCTTGGTTGGAAAAGACCTTTGAGATCAATGATGCCAACACCTCGCTGCACACAGGTGCCCGTGGAGCACACCTCATGCATCGCCACCTTTTGCCATCAAACCACCCCCTCCAGGCCCTAAAAGCTCCATCATGGTGTGTCGATTCATTAATCCAGTGAAAACACAGCCCCCAAGTAATGGCCATTGACACATTAACTGCTCCAATCCATCACGGTAATGACTGCAAGATAATCGGTCACCAGAGCAGATAGAGAGTACATCTGCCAGCACCACGGGATCCCCAGCCCATGCAGGGGGGACCCACTGTGGGGAGGGCTCCCTGCAGCTCCACCCTGCCCTTCCAAGCACCAAAAAGCAAAGCACAGCCCTTCCAACACGCATTTCCAGCCTCATCTTCCCTAAGGATTGGTTTGCGTGGCTTGCTTGGAATAGCAAACTGCCAGCCCTGGTGTGGGGACAGCCAGGTCCCGAGTAGGAGGGGTGCTGAGGCAAAGGGCTCGGTGCTGGCAGATCCTGTTCAGGGGGCTGGAGACAAGCTGGTTTTCCAGAAGAACTCAGGACTGCTCAGCTCTCAGCACAACGCCCTGGCTGAGCCTTTGAAGGAGCTACATGTTCTCCAGTGAGATTTACTCGCCAGAAAACCTGGCCAGCTGCCCTCTTGCCATTAAAATAAGTGGTGATATTCCCATGGATTCAGATGCTCACGGGATCATGCCCGGAGCTCTGTCTCCTGTGGAGAGATCAGGCTGTTGCAGTGAATTCCTGTACAGCAAGAGCCGGAGTGGTTCTCATTATCATCCTTCTCTGGTGGAGGGGAGGGAATCCCAGGGAGGGGGACAGCCCCATCCAGCCCCCCCTACATGTGGGGTGCAACCCTCATCCATGCCAGCACTGATGCCACCTCCCCAGGAAGCAAAGCAAAGGGACTTCTGCACCGTGACTGATGGGGAGGGGGACACAAGGATGGATGATGGTGACAGCCCAGCTCTTTGTCCCACCAGAAGCCACCTCCCATCCCCAAGCAGGGCTCCAGGGCAGCAGCTTTCACCCAGTGTTTGCCTGTCTTAGGAGTCCATGAGTTATTTCCAAAAGGATCTCAGGGGGTGAGGACTCACCCAGGCCCTTCTACACAAGGTGAGGGTCCAATGTCACAAAGCCACGTTGTCCCCACCAAGGGCAGCAGCTGAAACACTGCACTGGGGCTGAGAGAGCCTCAAGGACCCACATCTGGGATCACCTTGTGACCCAAGGGACTGTTTGAACCGGTGTGAGGTAGGGAAGAGATTCATGGGCGGGAGGGGGGTCTGCACCCATCAATGCCCAGGGCCATAGAGCCCCTAGGAGAAGAGGATCCCCCTACCCGCCCCAAGACCAAAGAGCCTCAGAGCACACCAGAGGCACCAGGCTCCACGTGGGTCACACCTGAACCAGGGTTGAGGGGGCTCCAACCACTGTGGGATAAGCCAGGCATAAGCCCCTTCATCAAAAGCAGCTCTCAGAGGCACCCTGAAGTTAAGCTCTGTGCTCCAGGTCGGGTGAAACCCTCAGTTCTGCCTTTGAGGAGGAATAAGGGCATCCCACTCACCTCCCTGGCAGCTCATAGCACTGGGGCAGGGCTGTGCCCCAGGCACAAGGACACCAGGCCAGCCTGCCCTGCTTCACCCAGGTCCCAAGGAATCACCAGAAGGAAGGTGTCAGGGCTAAATTATGCAGAAGGCTGGGCTGAAGCATCACCTGAATTGCTCCAGCAACCTGCTACCCCAGCTCTGATGGAAAGGAATCATCATCCACCCCCACATCCAGCCTTGGGGAGAAGGGAGCAGAGGCCTGGGGTTTGGGGGATGCTCTTGCTGCCGTGGCTGCAGCATCTTGCCTCCTTTCTCCTAACTTCATGGACTGCACGTCTCCCCTCCTCACGTGCCTGTCCCCAACATCAGCCAGAAGCCAAAACATCATCAGGGCTCATGTCACCACTGAGAACATCAAAATACAATTAACCTTTGGAAATCCTGCTCAGGCCAATGCTGCTGAACTTCCCCCAGCACTATGGGAAAGGCCACGCCACAGAAGCTGAGCAGGAGGGGTAGGAGGGCAGGGGAATGGACAGGAGATGCCCTGGTGATGCCAGGGAAGCAGCCTATGCAAGGGTTACCCAAGCAGTTCAGCACATCCTGCAGAGGTCAGGGCTCCTCCTCTGCACGTGGGTCAAAAGATAATCAAATACTCCAGGGCAGTTCAATATTGTCAGCAAATGGATGCAGTTCCTTCCTCCACAGGATCGATACCACTTCATCAGGCTCAAAACAAGAGGAACTGAACAAGTCGCTACCTCTCCCATCCCAGAGGCATGGTTGGAGGGCTATGCCTTGAGCCAGCTCTCTGTTTGCATCCACCCAGGGACCATAGAGTGCTCCAGCACCTCCAGGGCCACCAGCAGCCTTTCCCTGAACCTCCAGAGCTTGCAAACCCACAAACAGGAGGTCCAGGCACATCCCAAGCCTGCTCAGCCCACGGGCATCTCCTACACAAGCACAAGTGTGGCTTCGTAGCATCCAGCTTCCCACAGCCCTGGCCTCCATCCAGTCAGGAAGGTCACTGTGTCCACTTCCAGAGCCATCGAGCAGACAACCTGCTTGCAATTTTTATTTTATCTCATATTTTTAATACAGAAAAACATGAAACTGCATTTTATGGACTGGACTTTCCAGCTTGGCTCTGCAAAAAGGCTTTGAATATTTTATGGCCAAGCCACCACCTCCTCTTTTCTCTTCATGGGTCACTCACGTCAAAGGGATCCAGGCATGGGAACCACACACAGTCCTTTTTATCTGTGGGTTGCATTTCCAGTGCCTGCAGTTGCCTTGGGTGTGGATTTAATTCCCTCTTGGATAGAAGGGTGAGGAAAATACATCTTTAATTCAAAGTGAAATATTAATAGAACTGTAATTAGCTGTAATATCAGCACAATTAAAAAGCAGGAGTCCCAGCAAGAGCTATTTTTGTGTGTATTTAAGGAAAAATAAGTTTTCAGGGTAAGAGGGGGGGGGAACTGGGGATGTTTTTCTGGTGTCCCACTTGTCTGGAGGAAAAACGTGGCCAGGAAGAGCAGCAGCAAAGGAACACAGACTCTGTAGGTCAAAGGCTTCTGCTTGGTGCTGGTGATGCAGGAGGAAGCAAAAGCCTTGTTTGCAAGAGAAGAAAAGAGGAGGAAAAGGATTTAAGGGGGAAAAAGAAAGAAAAAAAGAACATGTCAACACTTTTGTCCTGCTCCCTGGGGTTTTTCTTTGCAGCAAAGGAAAGGTTTTCACTGACGTCAGGCAGAGAAGAGTCTTGGTGAGAGGATGGGGAATGGGAAAAGTCTCTGCTGGAGGATTTTGTAGGGTGTTTCAGGCTGGTTATTGAGCAGAGGTGACCCAGGCTCAGCCCCCCAAAGCTGTTTGCCAGCAGAAATCACATGAGTTGCTTGCAAAAAGCCATTGAGCGTTCCTGCTCTGGGCAATTAGAGCTGAAGATGGGATTTATGGAAGGAAGGAGGAATAAACAAATCACAAAATAAAAACAAGCAATGAAATAATTCAGCTGCACCCTCCCCCCCAAAAAAACTAAATAAGAGGCCCAAGGAAAGAAAAAAAATCCCAGCCCTGGATTTCTTTCCACAAGAAAGAGACACCTACACACAAACAGCACATGAATATGGGTAATAGATACGGATATTTCAGAGAGCAAAAATGGTACTGACTGCACTCTTATTGGATCAACATTCACACACAGAGTCCATGTTTCTCTCGAGGAGTGAGGATAATGGGATGCCGAATGTCAGACCATTTTAAATATATATAAAACTCATTATATGCTCCGTGACTAACCAGATTTCGATGGAAAGAGTTGCATTTTAAAGAAATGGATGGGGGGGAGGAAAGCCCATCCGGGCTCCCGGGGAGGAATTAGCAATGAAAGAGGGATGATTCGGCTTCAGGCTGTGAGCGACAGCTCCTCCTCCTCCTCCTCGAGAGGAAGGCTGCTGTGGCTCTGCCAGCTCCCTGGCAGCTCTCCTGGTTGCTTCTTGCCCACATCGGGGGCTGCCAAGCCCCCTACCAGTGGCTTTGCTTCAGCTCCAAGTCCTGTCTGCATCCCACCTGGCTGAGGCAGGATCCCAGAAAAACCTTGTTTGAGGTCGAGCAGCCAGACCTCCTTTTTTGGAGGCCACCCAAGGAGAGGATTTTCTCCTGGGCTTGTGGGCTTTTCCCCCCAAAACACCCCATGGCAGCACTGGAGGGGATGGAGCGAGCGCTGGGGATCCAGCCCTGCTCCTCTGTGAGCAGCCAAAGGCAGAATCGGGAACCACTATTTCATGGCCATACCCATCCCCAGCCAAACCTCCTCCAGCTGCAATGTCAGAGCCTCTTGTCAGGGATTTATTCCTCTCTCCTGAGTGTACCCAACCTAAAAATTCCTCTTTGTACCTCCCCGCCCCCGTGTTTCAGGAGGACAAAGGACTCGTGTCTGGCTTTTGCTGCTCTCCAAGTCCAGAGTCGGGCAGCGCCAGCTCTCTTCTCCTCGGCAACACTTCCACCTAACGGCAAGAGTGTGAGCAAGGAGACAGCCCTCGGCACCACGGCCACGCACCCCACAGCACCTCACACAGCACCCCCAGGGGCTCAGCAGAGGCCAGCACAGCTCAGTGCACCGATGGATCCAGCCAGGCTCAGACCTCAGCAAGGGAAAAGATGCTGGGTTTGCCTCCAGGAAAGACCTTGTGAGCAGATACCAGAGGCTCCAGCAAAGGGGAGTTTTGTTTAATTGAACAAGGGAGCCAGTTTGGGGATAGAAATGCACTAATCCAACACAGGTTGCCTGAACACTTCATCACATGCTGGAGTTCTGCTTCCAGTTCTGGAATCCCCAACAAAAGAAGGAGATGGAACTATTGGAACAGGTCCAAAGGAGGCGACGGAGGCGATCCCGGGGCTGGAGCCCCTCTGCTATGAGGACAGGCTGAGAGAGTTGGGAATGTTCAGCCTGGAGAAGAGAAGGCTCCAGGGAGACCTTAGAGCAGCCTCCCAGCACCTGAAGAGGCTACAGGAAAGCTGGGGAGGGGCTTTTTCCAAGGGCCTGCAGGGACAGGAAAATGGGGAATGGTTTTAAATTGGAAGGAGGAAGATTTAGTTTAGACATTAGGAAGAAATCCTTCACAATGAGGGTGATGAGGCCCTGGCACAGGTTGCCCAGTGATGTTACGGATGCCCCATTCCTAGAGGTGTTCAAGACCAAGCAGAAGAAGACAAGTTGCTCCCAAATTTCTCCTGTCTTACTGAGAAAGTTGATGGGGAAAAGAATGGAAAAAAAGGAGAAGACAAGTTTCTGATCCTATGAGCAGCTCTCCATGGCAGAATCTGGCCCTGGTACAAAGCATCCTCGATGCTTCTCCAGCCAATGCCAAGCAGCAGCAAACACCCCGCAGCACCTTCCTGCTCTCACCTCCCGCTGACATCCAGCCATCCCTCCTCAACACTGAAACCCTTTAAATAGTCCTTAAAAATGCAAGAGCTGTGACAGATTCAGTGGTTTCAGAGGAGCTGCTCTGTGTTGAAGAGCATGGGCTCACGTGGCACAGGCCCAGGGACTCGCCTGAGCAGCAAGAGGCTATTTTGGGCAAGCGATTACTCTGGGTTTTGAGTCTAAACAATACAGAAACACGAAGAGCTGAGGCACAACGTTACATTGGAAATCTCTCATTATGCACCTTCAGCACCTTTTTTTTTTTGCTGGTGCTCCAGAGAGCACAGGACCAATCCCTGAGTTGGTGCAGAGACAGCTCAAACTCATCACACCTGGGCTCAGATCACCCTGCAGGACCGTGGGTTTGGGGATGCTGTGGATGCAGCTTTGGCCAAAGCTGTCATCCTGTTGCCATGGCAAAGACACATGGCCAAGGAGGGTCACCAAGCCCTGGAGGGACACAGGGCAGGACCTGAGACACTGAGCTGCTTAATAAGCCAGCAACGCTGTCCACACTGGTGCCATTAGCACAGCCATGCATTTTAGGTTAAATATTGCACCAAGCAGAAGCCAATTCCACCTGTGTTTGAAGCAGAGTTGGATGCAATGAGATAGGGCTTTTATTCCCATCCTAGTTTTAAAGCTTCATCTTGCAGCAAGAGCCTGGCACAGTGCAGAAGTCACCCCCCATCATGTAGCCTCAGAGGCACTAAGGTCCCGGTGACATTGCCTGTTCCCCTGGACCAACTTTCATTTCCACCAACCCAATTTTGTCTTTGAAGCCAGGTGTGGCCCCTGTTCCCAGTGCAACATCCCAGGGACACGGCCCCGTCTCCCAGCCCTGGCATGGGGAGGGGTGTGTTCCCAAGGAAAGAGGGGCAGAAAGCTCTAACTGCATTTCCATTTGGATGCAGGAAGGGTTTTCCCACCTGTGCAGACCATAGGCAGCTGGAAATGCTTTCTTTAGAGGAAAAATAATGGAGAAAGAGGAAGGAGAGCGTACATTTGGTGGTAAAATTAGCTGCAATGGCCAGACAGGACATAGTCCTTCTGCACCAACAGCACAATTAGAGGAAAATCTTTACATATGAACTAATGTAAAAACCACTGATGGTGCAGAGAGCTTATCTCCTCATCCATCCCAGCCAGCCCAGAGCAGAGCACCTAGGATGCAGAACAGGGCTGACAGGAGAGCATCACATCACCAGCTCCCAGCCACAAGCCATCAGGCAGGGACCAGTGCTATAAAGCCGTGGGGCACTGGAGTGGTCCAGCACCAAGCATCAGCATCTCAAGCCCCCAGGATACACAGGAGAAAACAAGAAGGAGAGCATGGAGCAGACCAGCAAGGCTGCCAGCACCTTGCTTCTCTCCTCCAAGTGCCCGGGGAAGCCACCACACCCTTCTCAAAGGCCTCCAAGCCAGCAGCCAAGGCACTCATCCTGCTTTGAACCCCGTGAAAAAATTGCCCCATTCACTCATTGGGATGCATGAATTGGGATGGATTTACACCAAGGGCTCCTTCAGCATTCCTTGTCTGCTGTTGCAAGGAGAAAACACCATCCCCATCCAGGGAATCCTGGGCAAGCAGAGCCACATGGCACCAGGTCAGCCTCCGCCACTGAGCCGGCCCCACTGAAAGAACAACCGCCTTCTCCTCCCAACTTCTCCATAATTCATGCAACAACCTTCTGAAAGAAATATCCTCCTCAGGCATAAAATATTCATGGCCTCATACTTTGCAAGGAAACACTGTCTTCCTTGGAGTGCAACCAAACAGTCAAGGCTGGCATGGATTTGCCTCTGCAAGAGTAATTCTGTTCCTCCTCGATCGGGTGCTGCGAGGAGAGGGGCTGCGCTGGGAAGGGCCCCCCAGGCTCCTGTCAGTGTGTGTTCCCTGTGCAAGAAAGCAGCTTTTGGAAAAGTCATAAAAGGGCTCAGGAAGATGGGAGATGGATGATGAGCCATGAAGTGGTGTCCCAAGAGATTCCCCATCCTTGCAGCTGCATCTTTTAGCACAAGCAAAGCCTCCCCAGAAGAGACCATCTCCCCCAGCACCACCCTCCATCTGATCCAGTTCCACCTCAGTTATGGTTTTCAGCTGAAAGAGGGGAGATTGAGGTGAGACCTTAGAAGGAAATGTTTTGCTGTGAGGGTGGGAAGGTCCTGGCCCAGGTTGCCCAGAGCAGTGGTGGCTGCCCCATCCCTGGAGATGTTCAAGGCCAGGTTGGAGGGGCTTGGAGCCCCCTGATCCAGTGGGAGGTGTCCCTGCCCATGGCAGGAGGTTGGAACTGGATGGGCTTTGAGGTCCCTTCCGACCCAAACCATTCTGTCCACCATGGAAATCACTCCTCATACAACCCCACATGACTGTAATTACACACCTGATGCCAGCAGCATCCCCAACCCCCATCTGCCTCTTTTCACTCATGATTTAAATACTGGTCAATTAATTAGGTTGTGCTTCATAGTTTGCTCTATTGCAGAGTTCAGCAGGAGGCCATGGCCTCATTCAGCTGCACAATAATCAAACCCATTATTATTACTATTGCTTTTTCTCTTGCCCAGCATAGGCAGCACCACAAGCTCTGATCACAAGAATCCAGGATGGGAAGGGATGGGATGACCATGAGCAGCCACTCTTCACTTCTGAGCAGTGCTTTGGGGCAGCAAGGTTGCTGTTTCCCCATCCCAAGACCTCACTCATGGCACAGAAATGCATCACCTCCCACTGGCAGCAGCCAGGGAGCACGGAGCAGCCTCCCCACAGCAGCACTTTTCTTCTTTGCATCTGTTCAGCACTGAAGCAACATCAGGTGAAGCTGCAGCCCTTGCACTGCACCTGGAAATTTAGAGGTGGCACCATCAGCTGCAGATGCTTTTTATTGCTGAGAGAACAGCTTCCCACAGAGAAACTGTTCTGACCTAGCTATTAAAATTAACTAATAACAAGTTCTCCCCCATAACCTGATCTATTCCCAGGCAATAAGCCAAACCCCTGCTCAGGCCAGGCTGCCACGGGAGGTTCAGGCACCCAGATGTGCTCAGCAGCTGTGGGTACCAAACTCCCAGTGCTGGCAGGGACCACTGGAATTGAGGGGACATCTTTGGCCACTGGCATGATACACTGGGGTGCATGGGGACACCTACACTGAATCAGAACCCCCAGCCTGGTGACAGTGCCACAAGTCAGGGACAAATTCAAGCACGAGTGGCAGCAGGAGTTTAATTATTCCATCTTGTCTGGTGCAATATGTGCTGTAATAAAACACAGCCCAGATTTTACAGTTCCTCACCCAAAAGCCAATTAAAGAATTATAAAAAAAAAAGCTTTTGCCACCAAACCTGTCCTCAGCAGCCAAACCTTGTCCTGGTCTGGGTGCTCCAGCCATGCCAGGGTGGCACAGATCCCTGCACCCCAAGACAAGGAGTTCCAGAGGGTTCTCCCATCCACTGGCCATAGGGAAGTGCAGCAAAACCCCATCCTCTGGGACAAGAGGGGAGATGAAGGTGGGTGTATCGCTCAGCTCTGAGGGGGTCTCATCAGTGGGGGAGGAGAGGAGGGGGCTGTGGGATGCTAGGGAGACAGGGCACCCCAGTACAGGGGATGGGGTTACAAGGAGAGGGGCTCAGTGTTGAAAACAGCTGGAGAAAGCTGTGCAGTGAGGATGAAAATCCAGCGTTGGCAGCGGTGTTGAATGAGTCCTGGAGAACACTGCTGGCCCCCAGGACCCGCAGCCAGGCCCAGAGGCAGCCACGCAGCCCAGCCCACAGCCACTCTCCCCGCACCAGCGCTCCAGTCACAAATCTGAACTCGGCATCTCACATCCCAGACTTCCAGCGAAAGCCAGCAGTGCCTTCCTGTGGCAGCCGTCCTCACTGCAGCATCCAGGAGGGATCTGTCCATACCAGGCTGCGTCCAGGCCAGGGAGAAAGGAAGGGAAGTTTTGGGGCGATTCACTGTTCTAACACCCCTCACATACGTGGCTGGGGGGGGACCATCCCCTCCTTTCACATGCTCAAAGGGGGTTGCACAGTGTGAGCACTCAGTTCCCACCAAACCAGTTTCCCATCATCCTTGTGCAGCAGGTGAAACACAAATCACATCCTGAACATCCCTCCAGGAGCCTCCCTTAATTCTTCAATCCTACCCCCTCTACCCCTCCAACTGATATCCCTGAGGACTCTCCCCAAGGATGCTGTGGAGCAGGACCCCTCCATGCACCCATGAAACACACACCCCTATTTAAGGGCAATGTGTAGGTGCTGGGCAGGGGTGGGCAGGTTCGGGGTGTTCTCCCTCCGCAGGGACTCTGGGATCACTGATCAGGAACAGGAATTCTGTTGTCCTCCCCCAGCTCCAACACATCGAGCCACCCCCACCCGTGCCGCCGTGACGTTCTCCTCGGAGGGGAAACAGCCGTGCACCTCTTTGGGCTGCAGCACCCACATGCAGATTAGCAGTTGCTAAGCAAGCAATTAATCAGGCCCCAGAGCTGGCTGGGAAGGTGGGTGACAGCCTTGCAAACTCCCACCAAGCTGCTCTCATGATGGATTGGAGGAGAATCAGAGCATGCGAGAAGCCTCCTGCAAGGACGCCGCAAGCGCCACACAGGACCTCCAACCTGGGCAGGGGCCATGGGGATGGCCACAGCCCACCCTTCCCACTTTGGGTCTGGGGGTACAGAGGGGTGGGATGCTCAGCCCCATGGTAGCTTCCAACCTTGTGAAAAAACCCCACCTAATCCCTTACTCCTTCCCTTTGTGCCCCCCCCCCCCCCCCCCCCCCCCGATCCCCCATCCATGTGTCTGTGCCATTTGAAAGATGACCCCTTGGCATCCCTCGGGCCACGTAACGGGAGCTGGGGACAACCAGGAGCCACCCAGCCCGTTATGGGCAGCCCTAATCCTCTGGCCAGCCTGGATGTCACGTCCTCCCCAGGGATGGGCAAAAGAATTCCGAGGTCAGGAACACACCACGTGTCTCAGTGTCCCCTGCTAGGGAAAACTCTGCAGTCCCTGAGGGGATAAAGCAAGCAGCTTGTGGAGGGCTCAGCTGGGGTCACCAGTGTCCCCCCGTCCATCCTTTCCCCAGAGGACCATGCAAGCCCCCATGGGGTCTGCAATGGGCAGGCTGCCTGAGAGAGGCAGGGATGAATTTCACCCCTGTCCTGTTTTGCCCCAAGCCCACCCCAGCACCATCCTGCTCCCGGCAGAGGGATATGAGACTCACCATGGGGACACATAAATCCATCCTGTAGGCAGGAGAAGGATGCAAAGCCCTGCAAGACCACGTGCAGAGCAGGAACTGGTCAGTGCTAGTTCCTGCCCACCCTGCTTTTAAGGGCAGGGACCAGCTGCAGGCACAGCCCCAGTTCCCAACTCCGTGGGCTTCCAGCTGGGCTCTACCCACTGCTCCTGCTCCCCAAGCCAGGTGCAGCTCACCCAGTTGGAGGGAGCCCAGCAACACCCACAGGTGAGCTGGGACAAGCATCAGCACACCTGGATCCTTTGTAACCAGCCCCTTGGGTGCCTCAGTTTCCCCTCACTGCAGAAGGATGGGTCCCTGCCCCACTGATGGTGATATTGGAGCTTCAGAGCCAGCTCTCTATCCAAACTTGTGTTTTAGACAGGTAAAGGCTACAAACAGAGGTGATTATAGAAGAAAACACATCTATTCAACACAGACCATACTTAACACAAGATGTTATCATTTGAACAGTGTCTGGAAAAACACTATTTGAAAACAATTTGTTGTCAAGAAAACACGCTATCAAAGGAACGTTCTGTCTAAACTTTCAAAAAATACAGTTAATTAGATGGAAATTTAGCTTAAATCAAAATAGTCCACTTCTAGTCCACTTCTCATAATAGTAAGCACTTCTTGTATCACCACAGCTCCAAGGTGATGCTCCCTCCGTGTCCGGCTGCAGGGAGGAGGCAGCTCTCGGGGTATCCTCACCCCATGGCAGCGCGGGGCCACCCCACAGGGAAAGAGGGTCCTTGGAAAGGTGTCCCCCCCCTCCCCAGGTCTCCCTGCTGCCGGGTGGCCGCTCCCCATTAGGTGGCAGCAGGGACCGCGGAGCCACCGCCGGGATGCTCCGGGGTGCCCGGAGCAGTGGTGGCTGCCCCATCCCTGGAGGTGTTCAAGGCCAGGTTGGATGGGGCTTTGAGCCCCCTGATCCAGTGGGAGGTGTCCCTGCCCATGGCAGGGGGTTTGAAACTGGATGGGCTTTGAGGTCCCTTCCAACCCAAACCATTCCATGATTTTATGATGCTGCAGGAATCCCTGTGTCTGGCCCCCCCAGCCCCAGGATCCCCCTCCATCCTGCTGATTCCAGCTTGGTGGGCACCCATGTTTTCCTTCTGCCAGAAAGCAGTTTTCCAGCCCATTTCTCCCTAAAGATATGCTCTGGCAAGGTGGGAGAGTTCTCACTTGCAGGAAAAGGTGGTGGTTACCTCTCAGGACACTCTGTCCCACCCAGCCCTGCTGCCTCTTGTGTCATTTATTAACCCATAAAGTGCTGCACCCACTGCCTGCCATCACCCATCTCCATAATATCCCATCAATTAAACACCCCAGCCCTTGGATGGGGACACGAGTCACAGTGTCCACAGCAAGTTAGTGCTGCTCCAGCTCCCTCCTTTACACCAGCAGCCAGCTTGGCCCTGTCCCTGTCCCATCACCTCTCTCCCTCCTGTTTCCCTGCCTCAGTGATCATCTTGGGTCTCCAGAGCAGGGGATGCTGCCAGCAGTTGAGTAACTTGTGATCACCACCTGAGTCACCAGGATGGAGGGAAGTCCCTCTGTTCCTGATGCTTTTCCAACCGGAGCTGAGTAAAAGGGAAAGGGTCAAGGAATTTGGCTGGGGAAAGTGTTTTCTTGGAGCCCTGACAAGGAGCAGCCTCTCCTGCACATCCCCTTTGCCACAGTGACCTCAGGGTCACCAGCAGCGAGCACAACCCAGGACAAACAACTCCGTGGTGTCTGCATCCACACGAAGACGTGTGCATGGGGGCAGCGCTGGAGATGCCACTCCTGGGGGGGAAATGGGGAGGTGAAAGGCAAAGAGAGATGCCCCTCTGGGTAGGAAATGTGGAGGTGACAGCAAACAGCAGTAACTCTGGACATGACCATTGCCTGGGCTGGGTCTCCTGTCCTAGAGGTACTGGGAATGCAGGTGATGAGCATCCCCTGGGATCCTGACCCGGGTGGGAGGATGAGCTCAGGACATGCTCTCCCACAAAATCAGGTGCCCAGCACCCAATAGTGGCTGGAGACTGCGTTTTATGAGGAGCAGCTGAGGGACTTGGGGTTGTCCAGCCTGGAGAGGAGGAGGCTGAGGGGAGACCTCATCACTGTCTACAACTGCCTGAGAGGAGGTTGTAAGGAGGTGGGGGCTGGTCTCTTCTCCCAAGTGACAGGGATGAGAGCAAATAGCCTCAGGTTGCATTAGAGGAGGTTTAGAGTGGATATTATGAAAAATTTCTTCACTGAAATGGTTCCCAGGCCCTGGCAGAGGCTGCCCAGGGAGGTGGTGGAGTCACCATCCCTGGAGGGGTTTAAAGGACGGACAGATGAGGTGCTCAGGGATAGTTTAGTGGACAGGTACAGTTGGACTTGATGATCTCAAAGGTCCTTCCCAACCAAGCAGTTCTATGGTCTCATGGTGGCCTTTGCACGTGGGGCAGTGGAGCTGCAGGTTGGCCAGGAAGCTGGAGAACTCCTTTCCCATCAGACAAGTCCTGTGGAAATTCCAGGGGACAGAGGAGCCAGCTCTTGAACTGTGAAGGGCAGGATAAACACGTCCCTTGCACTGTATTCCCCCACCCCGTTGCACTGCCCATCCTCCAACCCCCTTGCAGCACAGAATCACCACCCACCTGAGTCCCCACACGCTCAGTGCACGCGTGCCCAAGCGCAGGGGGAGCTGGGAATGGGGCTGGAGCTGCCCCCCACCCCCCAGCAGCCCCAGGCTTTGTGCTCCTGCGGGCAGCCCCGAGGAGGTTTCATGTTACTGGGAAACTGGGATGGTGGGATGTTCCCGGGGCAGTGCTTCAGACAAAAGGCCATTGTCCACCACGGTGATGGCTGCAGCCCCAGAGCATCCCGGCTTCGCTGCCAGAGCCCAGCAGCACCCCTCGCCCCGGGAGGTGGCACAGGGCACCCGTTCCAGGACACTAAGCAGGTCCCCAAAGCTAGTGGGATGCTCTACCTTGGGGTGCCTGAGCCAAAGCAGCCCCCCTCCACATCCCCCTTCCCCATCCCACCACCAGCATCTCCCAAAAGGCATCTTGGCCATCCCAGAGGATGGGAGAGGCACGCACTGGGCTCAAGTGTGTAAATTGGATCCTGATGGAGCCAAGCAGGGATTACAGGCAGGGACATGTCCCCACAGGTGCCAGCAGGTCAGGGCATGCAGGGGTGGCTGTTTGGGCATGGCCAGAGCACCCCTGCCTGAGCTGGAGCCACTTCCCAGCTCATCCTGCTCCTACAGCTCACCCAGCATCCTCTGGGATCTATGTCTTAGGGAGTTCACGTGTTTATTTCTGTGTATGGGGTTACACGTCACACAGCCAGGCAGCACCCAGCCCCTCCAAACCCCACTTCTGCTGCCAGTGCATCAAAAGCAAATCCTAATTTTTGTTCAAAGGAGGGGAAGAATTAAATCTGGCTTCTGGGATCAAGAGGAGATGAAGCCCAAGTCCCTCAGTGTGGAAGGCAACAGCTCAGCACCTCTGAAGCCAGGCTTTTTAGGGACTGTGAGCAAGAGGAAGGATGAGACACCTCATGCATGGGGACAGGGACAGGTTAGTGGTTGCTCTGGCTGATCAGGGCATGGGGGGGCCCTGTCTATCCCCAGCCTCTCTCCCCTCATCAGGGATATTTTGCTGTGGGGATGGGGTGGCTTCTCCTCTGACATGGCCAAAGCTGCCCCACACTGCAACCCATCAGGCAAGCTCTTCTATAAATCCCCAGATCCTGGAATTTGAGGATCCAGGCCCATTGCCTCCCAGTTGGCATGTCCAGTAGGGCAACTGGAGGGGCAAGCAGGGAGGGAACACCCAGAGAGCACCCAGCAGCACCAGGACCAGGCTAGTGACTTTCCACCCAGGTGGCCAAGCCATCAGGCAGCACTTGGCATGTTTGTCTTGGTCCAGGCAAGTTTGGTCACTTCTTTCCAGGCACAAAGGGCATCCATACTCTTCATCAGTCCAAGGAGGACTGGGACAGGCCTTTCCACTCCAAATTTGCCCCAAGGCCAGCTCCATGGAGACCCACAGCAATCCTTTTCCACTCTGGTCAGCCCCCCTGGGTGTGGATGTGGGGCAGGCACTCAGCAACCCAAATGCCTCTGCTCCAAAAGCAAACGGAGGAGCTGGCTGCCAGCAATGTCTTTTCCTGGGAGGTAATTATTGATTGTGACCAGTAATAAATATTTCAGCAGGGATTTGCACGCAAGCTCCGAGGTAACAACAACAGGAGAAAGACAGATCTCGAGTGCCCTGCTCCACTACTGCCTCTCCTGCGAGGACCTGGGCAAGTCCTTCTGCTTTTTGGAGGAAGGAGGGTTTCTTCTTGTCTGCTGGAAACTCTTCAGGACATGGTGAATCTCAGGAAAGCCCTTCCTAAGGGCTGTGGTCTCAGGATGCTCCACACCAGAGATATCCTCCCAGGAAGAGGAGTTCAGCCCTGTGGTGCCTTGAGAAAATCAGAAATACAGAGCATGGTGAATGTGGTTCTCACTGTATTGTGCTGGGAAAGAGTTAATGAAGGCAGTTAATCATCATGGACCCACCTGCTGAGCCTTCTTGCTTGTGCAACCATCACTTATTTTGCAGAGAAAGAGGAGAAATGGGGGAAATGTGGGGGTCTCCACTCATCCCTGCGGCAGCTGGAGGGATGTTGGGATGTGGGAGGTGAGAACTGGAGCTACTGGGAAACGGGAGATGGAATGAATGTTGATCCCAGGCATGCAGAGCCATGCTAACTCCTACACTGGAAGAGATGGACACGACCAAAGCAGTGACCCAGACCTGGGTCAGACCTTGCTGCTGTCCTCAGGCACCTCCTGCATCTGAGTTGTGTTTTCCCAGCTAAGACGTTTCCCCTGCCCTGAGACACCAGGAGCATTCCAAGAGGCTGCAGGGAGAGGGTCTCCTATATAGAGAGGAGCCAAATACATTCTCCCACCCAAGGATGCTGGAAATGAGAAGACACCTTCAGAGCCAGTCGGGTCCTGCCCATGGCTTTGCATTTTGCAAAACCACTTGCACTGAAGGAGGATCTTCAGCAAATGCTCCTTAAGATGCAGCTGGAAACCAGGGCAGTTCAAGGGGATGCTCCAGGCACAAGCATGAAACCTCCCTGGACAGAAAAATCCCAGAAGTGTTGATTAAAGGTATCTGAGAGGGACACTGGGCACCCCAACCACTGGACTGGACACTAAGAGCAGTGAAACACGCTCATCACCTGGCCTCAAACAAGCCACCCGACATCATTTCCCCATCTGCAAGGCCCAGAACCACATGGGTTAATTAACTGTTGTTCAAGAGGGCTTTGGAGGTGACAAACACCCCCACGCTCTTAATTAGCTGGGAAACCTTTCCAATTACTCAACAACCTGCGCTGAGATTTTTTTTTTCTAGAGCTGCCTTAGAGGATCCGGTTTCCCCTTTCCCAGGGAAATTAGCAGGAATTAGGCACTCAGATCCCAAAGGCAGCTTTGCAGGGTTTGGTGGCAGCCACAGGGATGTAGAGCTGTGTGGAATGAGATGTCCTCCCCCTTGGACCACCCGCTGCTCCCCCACGTCCCCCTTCCCTTGGGTCCCTTCATATCCAGATGCTTGGGTCCCATCCCACCTGGAAAACTGGGTCCCTTCATATCCAGATGCTTGGGTCCCATCCCACCTGGAAAACTGGGTCCCATCATGTCCAGCATTTCAGGAGCAGATGACCAGTGCCTGCAGTTTTGCAGAGCCCTGCTGAGCTGAAGAAGCAGGGAATTATTTCAAGCACCTTCTTTTCAGGAGAACCTGTGGAGCTGCAGCTTTCCCCAAGCACCCATTTCCCCATCAAATCTTCTCCCAGGCCTGCAGTGTTGGCTAAAAAAAAAATAGGGATACCCAATAATTCATGTGTTCACCCCACATCTGCATCCCACACACATCACTGTCCTGCAAACCCAGGGCTCGTGTGCTCAAAAGCAGCAGAATTAAGCCTATAATTTATCAGGTGATTTAGGAATTTGTCCCTGAAACAGGGCTACAGGAAAATACTGCACTGGTGAGCGCTAAATCTGCTCGGGGAGTGCTAAATCTACTCAGTGAGTGAAAAGGAAGGAGCTGTTTAATCAAATTAAAAGGACAGTTTGGGGCTGGGGCTCTTTGGCCACATGGGGCTTTATCAATGGGGCTGTCGGGAAACAAAGCCAGGAGGGGAAACAAAGGCCCCATCTCTCTCCTTATCCTCATCTCCTCCCAGTATGGCTGGATGGCCCCACGAACACCCCAACCAGGGACACCCCTGCCTTCATCTCAGTGGGATTCCCAGTTTGTTTGGTTCACTGGGATAACAGGGGGCAGCACCCTGCACCGGTCTCAGCCCCAACAGAGGCTGAAATAAATCACTTCTGGTTTCACTATTTCCACTTTCTGGTCTCCCTGAAGAGCTGAACACAACAGGCTGGGTGCAGCTCGCTGGTCCTGCTCCCAAATCTGCACCTTTAACTCTGCAAAAGCTGCAGAAACAAAAGAGGAAATCATTCTCCCTGCTCTAATATTGGCTCTGCTGGGATCCAAGCAGCCTCACGCCACTCCACATCTCACCTTGCACTGCACACGCACAGAACTCTTTCTATTCAAAGCAAGGGGCACTGCCCCAGGACCCCCTCCCCATGGGTGCAGAGCTCACTGCTGTGCATTGCCAGGCTGTCTCCAAAATTCCCTGGGTTCTCCCATCCTGGCAAATTCACTTTGAACACCAAAAAAATGTCTTTTCCCTAAATCCCTATTTTTTCTCCCCTATTTCTTCACATTGTATACAGTCATGTGCTCGTTTCCCATCAGATTGTTCCTCCTGGGAGCATCTTTAGTTTCTGAGGACCACTGCAGCACTCTTTTGCTTTAATCACAGAATCATTTGGCTGGAAAAGACCTTTGAGATCTTCGAGTCCAACGACACCTGTCCATTACTGAACCAGATCCCTGAGCACCTCATCTGCCCATTTTTAATCACCTATAGGTGTGGGGACTCCAGAACTGTCCTGGGCCTCTGCCAATGCCTGAAAACCCTTTCAGTGAAGAAATTATCCCTAATATCCAAACCAAACCTCCCCTGGCACAATTTGAGGCCACTTCCTCTCATCCTATCGCTTCTTACCTGGGACAAGAGACCAACACCCACCTCGCTACAACCTCCTTTCAGGCAGTTGTAGACATGGATGAAGCCTCCCCTTATCACCCCATGGGTGAACCTGGCTTGGGGACACTCCTGTACGGGCTCAGCAAGCTTGGAATTGCCAACAGTTTCAGGGTTCAAAGCAAGAAAGACCATCCCCTGTTCTTTGCAGCTCTCCAGTTACAGCCATTCACTGCCACCACAAAATAAACAGCGAGGGATATTAATAACAACGAGCCTCTGCCAGCACAGAAACCAAATTCCTCACCAGGCTTACGGTAAAGGAGGGGAACTCAAGCACAGCCCTGGGCAAGGACTTGGGGTGCTGGTGGATGAGAACAGCTCAACATGCACTCGCAGCCCAGAAAGCCAACGTGTCCTGGGCTGCATCCAAAGCCGTGGGACCAGCAGGGTGAGGGAGAGGAATCTGCCCCTTTGTTCTGCTCTAGTGAGACCTCACCTGGAGCCCTGTGTCCAGTTCTGGAGTTCTCAGTACAGGAAGGACATGGATCTGTTGGAGTGAGTCCAGAGGAGGCCACAAAGATGAACAAAGGGTTGGAGCCCCTCTGCTGTGAGGACAGGCTGAGAGAGTTGGGGTTGTTCAGCCTGGAGAAGAGAAGGCTCTGAGGAGACCTTAGAGCAGCCTCCCAGGACTGAAAGGGATTCCAGGAAAGCTGGGGAGGGGCTCTTGATCATGGATTGCAGGGATAGGAGGAGGGAGAATTGTTTCACCTGAAAGAGAGGAGATTGAGATCTTAGGAAGAAATGTTTTGGTGTGAGGGTGGGGAGGCCCTGGCCCAGGTTGTCCAGGGAAGTGGTGGCTGCCCCATCCCTGGAGGTGTTCAAGGCCAGGTTGGATGGGGCTTTGAGCCCCTTGGTCCAGTGGGAGTTGTCCCTGCCCATGGCAGGGGGTTGGAACTGGGTGTGCTTTGAGGTCCCTTCCAACCCAAACCATTCCATGAAGATTCTATGGCTGCTGCAGACAGAAGGCACCTCCAAACTCTAGCAGGGCTCCCTGTAGCTGGGGGGACCCTGATTTTAGCCAAAGGAAAAGGTGCTTGGGGTCTGCAAGTATCACCTTGTCTGGATGTAAGGTCCTCGGATGGAGAAGACCCACCATCACCAGATCAGGGATCCACAGCCAGGCTCAGCCCCAAAACACCGTGGTGATGCCTCTCTTTCTGCAAGAGTTTGAAAACAGGTCAACCTCTTACAGAGAGTTTTTCCTCCTCTTTGCTTTCATTTCTTAATCATCAGAAAGGGACACGGCTTTGATTGTGGTTTAGTCAAAGGACTTTGCAGGGGATTTTAAAAATACAAATAATAATTAACAAAAAAAAAAGTGCCATGAGCCTGGTTCACTTTGATTTATTTCTTTTTACAGCATCAATTTTCCCTGCTGAAGAAGGTTTCCACGTGCAGGTATTGATACTGCCAAGATTCACATTTTTAAAGGTGCTTTTTAATAAACAAAACTTGCCTGAAGCTTAAATCCAGCATCATCTGGTCTAAAGTTTGGCTCCCAACTCCAGATTTCAACCTTCAGCATCAGGATGGTGAAAAGCACCTAAATTGGAGTTTCTACTAAATTTGCAATTGGAGTTTCTGCAGGAATCTGGGAGAATTTGGCACAGTTCTGTCGCTGAGAGGATGCTGATCTCTGGATTTCCTTGTATCCCATCAAAAAAACTCACCCTGAGATCCCAAATGCCTGAGATGCCGTGGGAAACCTTGCCCCCGGCATAACAGGGTTCTGGTTTTTGGGATACTTACCCGGAGAGCTGATCTTGGTTCCGATTCCAGATGGACCAAAACCACCCAAACAGATTTCAGGGATTCAGAATAAAGCTCTTTTCTGGGTGTCTCCATCCCTCCCCAGCGCTATCTCTCCCTGTCCCCGGGTGGAGGGGTGGTCCCTCCTCCCTCCCCCAGCCAGGATCATCCCCGCAGCATCCCGGGATGGGGAGGTGAGGGTCTCCATCCTCCCCGCCCTGGACAAGGGGGGGCGGTGGTGGTGCCTCCATCCTCCTCCAGTGCTGTCTCCCTTTACCTCCCAGGGGTCCCTTCTCCCTCCCCCAGCCAGGAGCATCCTCGGAGCATCCCGGGGCGGGGGGAGCCGGCTGCCCCCCTCCCTCCCGCCGCAGCCCTTTGAATGGACCTATCGCTCGGGGCACCGCCCCCCCCCGCCGTGATGCAGCCGGACTCCTCCTCCCCCAGCTCCGCAAGGGCTGGAAGCTCCCCTTAGCCTGTTTGCCCTTATTTAATTTCGAGTGTGATTTTGCTATTTTTAGCAGCTGGATCCCCTCCAGTAAGGCTGGGAGCTCTCTCCTCCTCCCCCCCTATCCCCTTCTCCCCCCCTTTCCTATTTTTTTTCCTCTCTCTCCCCGCAAATTATTTTGACCTGGCTTCCTTCCTCCTGGAGCAATTTTTTTTTTCCCTCTCTCTTTATTATTTATATAAATAAGAGGGGGGGCCTGGCTGAGCTGTGAATGCGTGAGTCGCAGCCTTCTCTCTCTGCCTTCTCCTTTCAGATCCGCATTTGCGAGCAGCAGCAGCCGCCAGGAGGAGGGGGTGGGGGGGCTTTAATTCTCTTCACAGCACAGACCCGCCAGGAAAAAAAAAATATAGAAACCAAACCCCAGAAATCATCACCAACAAACAAACCAAAACCCACCACGAGATCAAGCTGACTGTGAGTGCTGCCTTTCCTCTTTCATTTTTGGGGGTGCGGAGGGGGGGTTTGGGGTGGAACTTGTGGTTGGAGGGGGTCCCGAGGCTTTGCTTCCCCCCCCTCCCCGCATGCTGGGAATGATCGTGCTCTGTATTTGTGTGTGCGTGCGGCGGGCAGGCTCTGCAATGCCTCTCCTTTATTATTCTGGTTGTTAATTATTGTTATTAATAGGGGGATGCACCTGGCGGGGCTGCGGGGAGGGGGGAACACGGAGGTTCCCGGCGTGGTGGGACTTTTACTCCACTTACGGGGTTTGGGGTGATGCGAACGCCCCGCTCGCAGGGGGCGGGGGTGTCGGTGTGAAGTACGTGGGGGTCGGTGTGGGGTGCGTGGGGTGGGGGCGAGATGCTTGGGGGGATGCGGCAATGTAGGGTGCGGGGGGCGTTGTAGGGTGCAGAGGGTTCGGTGCAAGGTGCCTGGGATCGGTGGAGGGTGCGGCGGGGGGGTTCTGTAGGGTGCGGGGGGTCGGTGCAGGGTGCTGAGGGGTCGGTGTGGGGTGCGTGGAGGTCAGGGCAGGATTTTTGGGGATGTGGCCCCGCAAGATGCGGGAGGGTCGGGCAGGGTGCGTGGAGTTGGGACCATGCTAGGGGATCTGACCATGCAGGGTGCGTGGGGGTTGAAGAGGATGCCTGGGGTCGGCGCAAGGTGCGTGGGGGATCGTTGTTTGTGGGGTGCGTGGAGCCTGGACCATGCTCGGGGATGTGGCTGTGCAAGGTGCGTGGGGTCGGTGTTGGATGCCTGGGGTTGCTGCAAGATGTGTAGGGGTCAGTGTAGGGTGCGTGGGGCTGGAACCATGCGTGAAGGTGTGACTGTGTAGGGTGCACAGGGGTCGAGCAGGGTGCGTGGGGTCGATGTAGGGAGCGTGGAGCTGGAACCACGCTTGGGGATGGGACCACGTGGAGGGTGCGTGGGGTCGGTGCAAGGTGCGTAGGGTCGGTGTAGGGTGTGTGTGGAGTTGGAACCGTGCTTGGAGATGTGGCCGTGTGGGTTCGGTGCAGGGTGCGTGGGGTCGATGTGAGATGCGTAGGGTTGGTGTAGGGTGCACAGAGTTTGAACCACACTTGGGGCTGTGACGGTGCAGGGTGCGTGGGGCTGGGACCGTGCAAGGTGCGTGGGGCCGGTGCAAGGGGCCAGGCCAAGCCCTGTTTAAGGATGGGGCAGGGGGAGCCCATTTGGGTGCAAAGTTACCCCCAGCCCTGCACCCAGCCCTCCCCGGGAGCTGGGGATGATGCCACACAGCGCTGGCTCCACGCGGGGTTTTATTACACCCCGCAGGACAGGGGCTTCACAAAGCCTGTGCTGCCTCTTTTCTTTCTCCCCCACCTCCCTCCTTCCTTTCTTTTATCACTTCCTTTTATTATGCATGCCCAGGAAGGAAGGGGGGGTGGACTTTCCTTAATAGCCGGCTTGGGGGGGCTTCAAAGCAGCCCCGTGAAGGGTTTCTCCTAATGAGGAGCTGCGCACATCCCTTCCCAGCCCTGCTGAACAGGCTCTTCAACTTCTCCTCCACTCTTTTCTTCCCCTCCTCCCTCTCTGGTCCTCCCTCTGCCAGGAGGTGCGGCCGGGATCCTTCTCCAGCTGCAATCAGGCTGGATTTCCTGGGCGTGAAGAGGTTGTTTTATTTTATTATTATTATTATTATTTAAGATCTAAGCCACCGTCTGTCTCCTTCTCCTGGGCTGGTTTGTTTAATCTAAGAGTAGGTGGTAGGAGCGGGGGATTTATGGGGTTATTTGCACAGAGAGGTGTAAGCCAGCTCGGGAGGGTGGGGGAAGGCAGGAGCAAGGGCAGGGGCAGCCAGGAGCATCGCTCCAAGCAGCCAGGTTGCCTCTTGTGCAACCCAACCCTCGCTTGTGCAAGAGGTGGGTGCTGAGAACAGCCCAACTCGTGATGTGGAGCTGGTGGGGCTGGGAGATGAGAGTCCTTGCAGCTTATCATCCATAGGGATGGAGAGGGGAGGAGTTTCTCATCCCTCAGCTCCATCGATCCAGAGGCAGATGTAGCCCTTCCACCTCCAAACCTTGCAGAGATTTATCCCTCCCAGCCTCAGGGAGCCCAGCAGTGCCCTGCCCTCATCTCCAACAGATTCCTCCCTGTGTGGAAAGGCTTCTCTCTCAGCTGCTTCCCTTCCTCCATGGCAACCCAGCTACTCCCTCCCTCCTGTAAGGCTTTGATGAGTGTAAGCAGGGCCAGAGATGCTTTCTGCAGGGTGTCTGGCACATCCCACCGGCTCAGGGTGCTCCTGGGAGCAAGCAGGTGCTGCCAAGCCAAGGAGCATCTCACCAGGCTGGGGCCACTCGGGAAGAGGATTGTTGGCTGGGAAGGCGCTGGGGAGGGCGAGAGGAGCATCTCCCATCTCCCACCCAGGCACCCCACTCCTGATCCCCCTCTGCTGGAACTGGAATCCTTGGTTCCCCTGGGTGGTTTCAGCTCTGGAGCCCCTGGGGAGAGATCAGAGGTGGCGGAGGAACAGGTGGGATGTGCACATGTTTTTTACAAGAACCTGGAGTGATAGGACAAGGAAGAATGGCTTTGAATTGGAAGGGGAAGATTTAGATTAGACATTAGGAAGAAATTGTCCACGATGAGGGTGGGGAGGCCCTGGCCCAGGTTGCCCAGAGCAGTGGTGGCTGCCCCATCCCTGGAGGTGTTCAAGGCCAGGCTGGATGGGGCTTTGAGCCCCCTGATCCAGTGGGAGGTGTCCCTGCCCATGGCAGGGGGGTTGGAACTGGATGGGCTTTGAGGTCCCTTCCAACCCAAAGCATTCCATGATTCTGTGCTTTCCCCAGCACCAACACCTTTTCAAGCCCTGGTGTGGGGGGATGTACCTGGCAGCATCTCCATTGTTGAGGGGTCCCCTCAGCATCCCTGGCTGGGCCTGTTCTCAGTGGGAAAGAGGAGAGCACAGTGGGGTTAGGGCCATACCTGGCCCATCTATTTCCAGCTTTGTGAGAGGGTACAGCATGGCTTGGAGGCTGCCTTTCCTCCAACAAAAATTGACTTAAAAAGAGACAAACCCATCCCAGCCCCTGCTCAGCCGGCCGGCGTTTTCATTCCTAAAGCCAAACAATACTTTTTTTTTCCTAAGCAACTTTTTGCAGGGCTCTGGGATGCTGTGAGTAATGTTTTCAGGGTGTTTACACCACAGCGTGGTTTCTGTTTCTCACAAAAAAAAAAAAGAATCTGAGGGTGGTTTTTGTTGTTGTTTTGCACTCGTGAGTCACTTCCAGAGGGGGAGTGGGAGCTGAAGTGTGGGTTTTTAAAAAGCCTCAAAGGTCTGAGTGTGGCTCCTTGCACTGCATAGATCGCCTGTGCCTGCTCCAGCATCCCTGGGGACTCAGCATTCCCAAGGGGGCTCAGCACCCCAGTTGCTCCCACTCTCCCTGGTAGCACCATTCCAACTGCTCTGACACCATCTAAACTGAAACCAGTTGCTCAAAACTAAGAGTTATTAATCCTGGAGGCAGAGGTAGGGAGAGTGCGTTCATCCACAACTTTGTACCTGCAGGAGAAGCTGTGCCAGGGGGGCTGCCAAGCTCCAGAACTGGAGCACGGGCAGGGTTGGAGCCAGGGCAAGGGTGCAGATCCCCAGAGGCAGAGGTGGCCCAGTGGGGTTGCAGGACCATCCCAGAGCCAAATCTTCCAGGCTCCTGCTTGGAGATGACTGAGATGCTGCTCTCATGGCCCTGTTTCTGCTGGGAAGCATCACATCACCACTCTGAGTGTGTACCCCCTCCTCTTCGTGCCCCTGACTGAGGGGCAGAGCAGGCACCTTGTGCTCAGGGTCACTGCTGAGGTATTGTGGTAGCAATCCTGCTCCCTTCCAGCCCAGAGCCCGTCCTCCCGGCGTCTGGGCTGGTGGGAGCTGGGTGTGGAACCATCCCCACAGCTCTGGAAAAGCAGGTTTTCCCTGTGCTCCTGGGGAAACATTGAGGTGGAGAAGGGAAGGTGGAGCCTTTTTCTCCACGGGATTTCCTTATTGAGCCAGGAAAGCCATCCAGCCCTTTGGGACAGGCACAGGGGAGGGGACAAAGGCCTATGAAGATGATCCAAGGGCTGGAGCCCCTCTGCTATGAGGACAGGCTGGGAGAGTTGGGGTTGTTCATCCTGGAGAAGAGAAGGCTCTGGGGAGACCTTAGAGCAGCCTCCAAGTATTGAAAGGGGCTCCAGGAAAGCTGGGGAGGGGCTCTGGATCATGGAGGGCAGGGATAGGATGAGGGGGAAGGGTTTTCAGCTGAAAGAGGGGAGACTGAGGTGAGATCTTAGGAAGAAATGTTTTCCTGTGAGGGTGGGGAGGCCCTGGCCCAGGTTGCCCAGAGCAGTGGTGGCTGCCCCATCCCTGGAGGTGTTCAAGGCCAGGTTGGATGGGGCTTGGAGCAGCATCCTGCCCTGGGTGCAACAGTGCTGGGTGTGGGGAGCAGGGCTGTGGGAGCCTACACCCACCCCTCCAGGGCCTTTGGGATCCCCATGGGGACACCTGGAGGCTCCTGGTTCTATGCCACTACTTGTCATGTTCCCATTGCCGGTGCCAACAGCGTGTCTGGGATTTAAAGGACTCCAGATTAAATCTGGAGCCACTCTCTTCTCTCGGGGCAAAGGGGACAGGCTCTGCAGGAAGGGCTGGCTGAGCTGCCACTCCCCAAATCCCTGCTGGGCACCCCGAGAGCTGGCTCAGCACCAGGGCACTGGGTAATTCTGTCCCGTGGGCTTGGGGCAGGACCCTGCCCAGCAGTTGGTTCATTTTTCTCCCCCAAGGGATGATGGGAGGAAGCAGGTTGTATCCCTGGGAGGGGTGCAGCTGCAAAAGGGAGTGGGGTTGGGTGATACGAAGATGTCTGAGCACCCAGAGCAGCAGCTGCCACGTGAGGCTGGGCACCACGGCCTCAGACACGTTGCTCCATCCCCACACATTGGTGCTGGCTTGGGCTCATTGCACCAGAGCATTGCTGTGGGGCACCCGTGGGGAGCGGCTGCGTGAGGGGATGGAGCAACGTGTCCAAGACCAGCAGAGATCAAAGGTCTGTTTGCAGGAGGGACACGAGTGCAGCAGGGGCAGCTCTGCAGATCTCTGCTTTTGTGGAAGCAGGATGAAGGGTTGTGCCTGCCCAGGGTTCTGGAATCTCCAACATAAGAAGGATATGGAAGTGTTGGAATGGGTTCAGGGGAGGCTACGATGATCATCTGAGGGCAGGAACACCTCTGCTGTGAGGACAGGCTGAGAGTTGGGGTTGTTTAACCTGGCTCTGAGGAGACCTTAGAGCAGCCTCCCAGTACTGAAGGGGCTACAGGAAGGCTGAGGAGGGACTTTTTTCAAGGCCCTGGACCAAAGGGAACAGCTTTAAATTGGAAGGGGGATGATTTAGATTAGACATCAGGAAGAAATTGTTCACAATGAGAGTGGGGAGGCCCTGGCCCAGGCTGCCCAGAGAAGCTGTGGCTGCCCCATCCCTGGAGGTGTTCAAGGCCAGGTTGGATGGGGCTTTGAGCCCCCTGATCCAGTGGGAGGTGTCCCTGCCCATGGCAGGGGGTTGGAACTGGATGAGGTTTGAGGTCCCTTCCAACCTAAAGCATTCTATGATTTCTGGGGCAGCCAAACCCTGCACCTCACCACGTGGTGCCATGTCTTGGGGGATTAAAAAGCACAGGCAAGGGTCTCTTCTAGTATAGGACTTAGTGATGGTTTTGGTTTCTCTGCCACCAGCCGTGCCAGCCCTGGCGGTGCCCTGGGCGTGGACTGGTCCTGGCTGCACGCCGGGAGAGCAACAGGATGCGGGCGAGACTCTGGGAAGGGCTGGAGTAGGGCAGAAGCTGCTCATTTCAGCTGAATTTTAGTTCTAAGAGGCATTCGTAGAGATGAGACCCTGGTCCTTGTCACCTCCTGTCCGTGCTGATACCCCATGGGCCACCTCCAGACCCACAGTGGGACCAGGCACCAGCTTGGGGGGGCTGAGCATCCTCACTCCGGGGGAGAGCGGGCAGCCAGGGCAGGGGCTGGGCTGGCTTTTCAGGAGGCTCCATTCATCTCTCACAGCCCTGTGAGTCACTTCTGTGGCCCCCAGAGTCCCGAAGCCATTCCTAACTGACCTTCCTTTTCCTCTCTTCCTCCTCACCACTGCTGGAAGGACCATGAGTGAGCCTGGCGCCAAGTCCAGTCAGCCCTTGGCCTCCAAGGGGGACAAGGATGTGTCTGAGAAAAGGGGCCGGGGGAGGCCCAGGAAGAAGCCACAGGTACATGGGG
The DNA here is from genome assembly GCA_033558185.1 of Dromococcyx pavoninus. Taxonomy (NCBI): domain Eukaryota; kingdom Metazoa; phylum Chordata; class Aves; order Cuculiformes; family Neomorphidae; genus Dromococcyx; species Dromococcyx pavoninus. The sequence goes on along the minus strand of JAUMJL010000244.1, from coordinate 8,239 downwards.
TCCCCTGGGTGGAAGGACGGTGGGGGGCACCCCACTGGGCACCCTCAAGCTATAGGGGAATGAGAACCAACCCCCCCTCGCACCCTGGCAGCATCCCCTGGGCAGGGATGGGGATGCCCACGGTGCAGCCCCTGTTACCTCCCTTGGGAAATACCTCCTGGGTGCAAATCCAGACTTCACAGCCCCCTGAACTCTGCAGCATCCCCCAAACCCTGCAGCACCTGAGCTCCTTCACACCCAAGGAAAGGGCTCAAAGCCTTCCCTGGCTCCTCCCCAGGCTGCAGCTGAACCTGCCTTTGCAGACGAGCTAATTAAAGCCCCATTAGCAAAAGCTGCTCATGAGGGATAAGATGCTGCTGCAGCCTTTGTGGTGCCAAACTCCTCCTGTGTCCCCCCCCCCCTCCTTCCCAGGGCAGGTGGGGATTGTGAACATCATTTTGCCCACAGAAAAGGCAAGGTGTCACATTCTCGATGCTTTTCCAGGTACTGGCTGCAATTTGGGGTCCAGGGCTAAGAAACCAGAGGGGTTTGTCCAGCTAAGCCAAGCAATTAATGCTGGGGCGGGATGGGTCACACCCCAGCTTGCCTGAAGGACACACGAGAGGCTGTGCCTGGCACCCAACCACCAATCCCAGTGCAACCAGTGCTCCCAGTATTGTGCAGAAGAGCATCCCTGCCCCAGTTGGTTGTGCTGGGGAAAACGGGGCTCCCAGCCCAGAGCTTCCCAGGGTGCGCTGCTGTACCAGGAGCTGCTCCAGGCAGACATCCCTCACCAAGGACCCTCAATCTGCAATGACCACCTCTGCTCTTCCTTCAGCAGGAGCCCAGCGAGGCCCCAACCCCGAAGAGACCCCGCGGTCGGCCCAAAGGCAGTAAAAACAAGGCCACCACAAAAGGCAGGGTAGGTGGCTGGGGACAGGGGAATCTGCTGCAGCCGAGCAGCTGGGAACAACAGGTCTGGTTTGAGCTCAGTTATTGAAATCCTCAGCACAGGAAGGACAGGGATCTGTTGGAGCGAGTCCAGAGGAGGCCACAAAGATGATCCAAGGGCTGGGACACCTCCCCTATGAGGACAGGCTGAGAGGGTTGGGGTTGTTCAGCCTGGAGAAGAGAAGGCTCTGGGGAGACCTCAGAGCAGCCTCCCAGTGCTGAAAGGGGCTCCAGGAAAGCTGGGGAAGTGCTCTGGGTCAGGGAGGGCAGGGATAGGGCGAGGGGGAAGGGTTTTCAGCTGAAAGAGGGGAAATTAAGATGAGATCTCAGGGAGAAATGTTTTGCTGTGAGGGTGGGGAGGCCCTGGCCCAGGTTGCCGAGAGCAGTGGTGGCTGCCCCATCCCTGGAGGTGTTCAAGGCCAGGTTGGATGGGGCTTGGAGCCCCCTGATCCAGTGGGAGGTGTCCCTGCCCGTGGCAGGGGGGTGGAACTGGATGGGCTTTGAGGTCACTTCCAACCCAACCCATTCCATGATTCTGAGTCAATTATAGCCAATTCAGGGCAGCTCTGCCCCTGGGAGGGGGGCTCTTGGCTCTGACCCCCCAGGGGAGCCCAGGGCTGTGTGTCAGCCCCGATAAACCTGTTTGCAAAGCAGGCGACTCACATCCTGCGCCCGCCTCGTGAGTCACAGGGCCGTGGCCATCCCAGGACTGGAACCAGTGGCAAAGGGGGGGTCAAGGCGGGGGGCGGGGGGGGGCAGAAGCCTAGGAGATGCCACTGGGGTGATGAATTTGGCAGTGGTGGGTGGAAGGAAAGGGAATACCACCCACCCCTCAGTAGCATCCCCAGTGATGAGGGCACGGCCCCAGCCTCACCAAGATATCTGGGGTTTCCTTTTTGTCTCAGAAAGCTGCAGTCACACCAGGGAGAAAACCTCGAGGCCGACCCAAAAAATCGGTGAGTGGGCTTTTTTCCCCTTCCTCCTTCATCCTGGTAGGGTGCTGGGCACCCTGGAGGGGGGGGGCATAGCAGCCCCTGGGTGTCCCCACAAGTGTGGGGGAGATGCTGTGGGGCTGGAGGAGAACAGAACAGTGAGATAAAAGGTGACACAGGGCTTGGCACGGGACAGGCTCCAAACTGGGGGTGCTGAGCCATCCCAGCTCCCCCCCCAGCCTCAGGAGCCGCCGCAGGAGGGCTGGTCCTGCCTCCTCCATGCTGGCACACGCTTGCCCAGGTACCCAGTGCATCACTGGTGCAGCATCCCTGCAGCATGCATGGGCAGCAAATCCCTCTCTGCACCTACACACTCCTGCCACCACTTATTTTGTGTTTTCCCTCCTCAGTTTCCTTTCTCCCCACTTTCCCCCCCCCCTTGTTTTGCAGCCCTGGGGGCTGCCAGGTACCACGAGCATCACCTGGTTGGGAACAAGCTTCATCTCCCTTCCCATGCACCTCCCAGTGTCCTCGGTCCACATCCAGGAGGTGCCACCGGGCACTGGGATACAAAAGCCACCCACAAGCATCCTCGGGGTGCAGCTGCTCTGCCCCGTGCATGGTTTTCCCCCCTTTTCCCACTTCAATTCCTTAGGGAGGGCTGAGAACAGCTCAGGGAGGTCACATCCTGCAGCGTCACAGCACCGGGGGCTGTTTCGGGGACCCCGGGGCGGGGGGGAGGTGATTCAGTGGGGTGGGACAGAGCCAGGGCCGTTCCAGGGACACCGTGTCCGGCTTCGGCAGCCGCGGTGGCTTTTTTATGAATGAAGCGGGAGGAAGCGGGGGCCGGTGCTGAGTCACGGTCACTCAGCCCTGACTCACCGCCGCGTGCGGGGCCGCAGACACGGGCACACGGCCCTGCCAGCGGGTCAGCTCTGGGGGCAGCTGGGGACACGGCGGGGGCACTGGGGACTGGGACTGGGGACACAGCAGGGGCGCTGGGGACTGGGGACACGGCAGGGGCACTGGGAAACAGCAACTGGGGACACGGCAGGGGCACTGGGGACTGGGACTGGGGACACGGCAGGGGCACGGGGAAACAGCAACTGGGGACACGGCAGGGGCACTGGGGACTGGGACTGGGGACACGGCAGGGGCACTGGGAAACAGCAACTGGGGACACGGCAGGGGCACTGGGGAAACAGCAACTGGGGACACGGCAAGGGCACTGGGAAACAGCAACTGGGGACACGGCAGGGGCACTGGGGACTGGAACTGGGGACAGGACAGTGCCACTGGGGAACAGCAACTGGGGACATGGCAGTGGCGCTGAGGAACAGCAACTGGGAGGGACATGGCACTGGGGACTGGAACTGGGGACAGGGCAGTGCCAGTGGGGAACAGCCAGTGGGGACATGACAGTGGCACTGGGGAACAGTCACTGGGGACACGGCAGGGACACTGGGGAATGGAACTGCGGACAGGGCAGTGCCACTGGGGACATGACAGTGGCACTGGGGACATGACAGTGGCACTGGGGACAGGGCAGTGGCGCTGGGGAACAGCAACTGGGAGGGACATGGCAGTGGCATTGAGGAGTGGAACTGGGGACACGGCAGGGGCACTGGGGAACAGCAACTGGGAACGTGGCAGTGGCGCTGGGGACCTGTAACTGGGAGGGACACAGCAGGGACACTGGGGACTAGAACTGGGGACGAGGCAGTGGCGCTGGGGAACAGCAACTGGGCACAGCAATACCACTGGGGACTGGGGGCACAGCAGTGGTGCTGGGGACCGTGTTGCACACTTGCAGGGTGTGCAGGCACCTGGGGGTGTGTGGCTCCCCCCTCGCCCACCCAGAATTTACACCCTCCCAAGGGCTGATCCCCAAGTCCAGGCGGGTGCTGGTGCCTCGGTTCCCCTCTTTGCACAAGATCCTCATCCAGGGATGGAGGGGGGTTGTCCACAGCCCCCAGCACCCTCCAGCCCCTCTCCCTTGCTCCGCAGCAGCAGGACGAGGAGGAGGTAAACATTTCCCAGGAGTCATCCGAGGAGGAACAGTGAAACCTCCCGAACCGGCGCTACCTCATCGCCCGACGGCCCCGCGTGCTCGGCGGCTGTGGGAGAGGGACGGGGAGAAACCCACCACCCACCCTGGCTTTTTCCTCCTCCTTCCTCCCTGCTCCTTCCTCATCCTCAGACAACGGCAGCACTGGAAAACGGCCCCCAGAGCCTCCTGCCTTGAGCTGGGGGTGGGGGGACACCTACCCTGGCTCCCCCAGGCTATCTGGTACTGGGTTTCAGGGCAAAGGGGGTGCCTGGCAGAGCACTGGGGCTGAGACACCACCCCCTCAACTTTTCCTGCCCATCCCTCCTTTTGTTGCCCCCCCCCCCCATGCAGTGACCCCACTCATCCACAGCAGGTTCTAGTTGGCCCCCATCTCTGGGCTTCACCCCAGGTCCTTTGCAGGGGTCAGGGAGGGGGGGGGCAGCAAAGGTGAGACCCCCAAATGCATTAAGGCCATCGCTCTGACCTGCTGCAGCCCCCCCTGTATTCCCCCCTCATTCCTGGGCAGCCGCACTGTGCGTGGGGAGCGGCTCCCGCGGCGATGCCGGCGCTCGGGGCAGCGCGTTCCTCCTAGGTTCTGCTATATATATATATTTTTTTTTAGTACTTGTTTATTTTTTTCCCTTTCATTCACAACTACCTCTGGATATTTAAGTTCCACTCTCTGAACTCACTGACGTGCTGCTGCTGTGCTGGCTGCCGGGGCATCGTTGCCTCCGTGTTTCTTTTTTTTGGGATGTCGCAAGGGTATTTTTTTTTTTCCTCCCTCCCCTTTTATTGGGCTTTTTTTTTTTAATTGTTATTTTAAGGTCTGGGTTGCTCTGCTGCTCCAAGGGATAGAGGCTGGCAGGGCAGTGGGGTGGGGGGACGGCGTGATGCTCCCCCCCTGCCACACCACTCCCCACAGGACGGCTGCAGCGGGACCGGAGGTCGGTGCCGGGCGGCCCCACTGGGAGAAAACTGGGGTTTGGGTGGTTTGGTTTTTTTTGTCCACTGTTAATGACCTTTTGGTTTCCTAATTGCAGTTACTTGAATAAAACATTTTATGGATGTCTGATGCTCTGGCTGGGGTCCAGCCCCTGGCAGCAGGGTGGGAGAAGGTTTTCTCCGTGATTGGGAGAGCCTGTGGGCACAGAGCGATTGCTCCACAAGGTACCTTCTCTGCAGGGACATCTGACGGTGCCAACCATCCACCATCCTCCACAGGGATGCACAGCAGCAGCTGCTGCTGGAAACAGAAACAGGCAAACCCCACTGCCTCCCTGAACTTCCATCCTTGGTGCCTTTTTATTCCCAAACCAAGCCAGGGCACTGCCAAGGCAAGGACACGTGGGACATTAGGATGCTCCACGGTCCAGCAGTGCTCGTGCTGCTGGAAACCTTCCCTGAGGCTCTTGGCTGAATGCAGAGAAACACATTTATTTGCTACAGCACCACTTCTCCGTGGGCATCCAGCCCTCCTTGCCCAGCAAAGCCCAGCTGCTCCCACGCCAGGGTGCCAGCCCTGGTCGTCCTCAGTGCATTTGAAGGGACTGGTGAGGTGGTTCAAGCAACAAAAAAAAAATATGGCAAAAATAGGTGCTGAGGTGGGAGAGAACCCATTATCATCAGTGCTCACGGGGTGCGATCGCTCCCAGGCATCGCCACACAACCATGGGCGCATCCTGCCCTTCAGTGGGTGCTGAAGGCAGTGGCGCCGGTGCTGACTCCATCTTCCCTTGCCTCCTGCAAGCAAGATTTGGCCCCAGCTCCCTGGGCAGAATCAGGCCATCCAATCCCGGTGGGGCGAAGGGCCCCCCCTGCCCAGCACCACCTGCAAGAGAGCGCGTGCGCTCAGCGGGGTGGTGACCCCAGCCCAACCCACACTGGCACCAAACTGGGGGGGCAAACCAACCCCCAAAGCAGCAGGGCAGGGGGAGAAGCCCTAGGATTGCAAACACAGCAAAAGCTTCCCCAAAACCTCTGGATTATACCCACAACTTCAATCAGATCCCAGAGCCTGGTGCTTCCACAGGGCAGGCGGGAACTCCCAGCCCCAAAACCAAACTCCTGGCTCCAAAATCAGACATTTACATCCCCCAAACCAAACACTGAACCCCAAAACCCAACTCCCATCCCTGAAATCAAACTCTCGGCCCCAAATCCAAACCGTTCACCCCAAAAACCAAATACCTGGCCTTAAAACTGAACTCATGTCCACAAAATCGGACAGTCCCACCCCAAAACCAAACTCCTGGCCCCAAAACCAAAGTCTCCGCCCCAACACTGAACTCCTGGCCTCAAAACTGGACATTCCCATCCCCAAAATTCAACTCCCAGCCCTTAAAACCAAACTCTTGGCCCCAAAAATCAAACTCCCAGTCCCAAAACGCAGCAGCTCACCCACCCGGGCATCCTCTGCCTCCACCAGCAGCTCCTGCTCGGACTCCTGCAGCTCCTCAGCCGGGTCGTAGCTGTACATGGGCAGCAGCCGGTGCCGCAGCCGGTCAAACCTGGCAGGGGGGACAGGGGCTGAGTGGTGCCCAGTCCCACTCCACCACCCCAAACCCACCCCTGTATCCCCCCCCCACACACACTCACCTCCGCTTCTTCTGGACGTACATCACCTGCAAGCAGAGCAGAAGATGCTGTGAGTGGGGCTCAGGATGGTGCTTTGAGCCCCCTCCCCAGACCCTGCCCACCCCACTCACCACAGCCAGGGCGGCACCGAGGAGGGTGACGAGGAGGAAGGGTCCCAGGACGTAGCCCACCAGTGAGTCACCTGCCGTGCCCGGGGCCGTGGGTGCCGTGGCGTTGCTCATGGCCCAGCACCGGCTCCTCTCCTCATGGGGACGCGGGTCCGGGACATCTGGGAACCCACAACCGCCCCGGTAAGAACGCACCACCCCAATAATAACCACCCTGGTAATAACCAGGTACCCCAGTAATTAACACTGGGGATGGGTAGGAACAGGGGTGGGGGGGACACCAGAACTTGCACTCCAGCCAAGGAGGAGGCACCCTGGGAGGTGGGAACCCCCAGGATGCAGCAGAGGGGGACCCAGTGCCCAGGGAGCCCTCCTCGGGTCTGGGGGTGGCCATCCCACACCTCCCTCCCGGCAGAGTTGGGGTCGAGGAGGCTTTGCTGCCCCCCTCTTGCAGCATCCTCCCCTCCTCCTGTCTGTGCACTCTGCATCCCTCTTGCATCTGATGCATCCCCACTGCACCCTGTGCACTCCTGTTGCCCCCCATTATTGCACTCCATGCCCCCATTGCACCCCATACACCTCTACTGCCCCCCATTTATTGCACACTTGGCCCACTGCAGCCAGTGCACAGCCATTGCCCCCCCAGTGCACCACTGCCCTCCACTGATTCCACCCACTGCACCCATTGCCCTGCGACTGCACCCCGTGCCCCCCACAGCCCTCCATTGCCCCTCCTCCACTCCTATCGTACCCCCCTGCACCCCCACTGCACCCCTCTGCACCTCCTCCACTCCCACTGCACCCCGTGCACCCCCTCTGCACCCCGTGCACCCCCACAGCCCCCCTCTGCAACTCCTCCACTCCCACTGCACCCCGTGCACCCCCACAGCCCCCCTCTGCAACTCCTCCACTCCCACTGCACCCCGTGCACCCCCACAGCCCCCCTCTGCACCTCCTCCACTCCCACTGCACCCCGTGCACACCCACAGCCCCCCTCTGCAACTCCTCCACTCCCACTGCACCCCGTGCACCCCATGACACCCACAGTCCCTACTGCACCCCGTGCACCCCCTCTGCACCCTGTGACCCCCACAGTCCCCACTGCACCTCTTCCACTCCCACTGCACCCCGTGCACCCCCTCTGCACCCTGTGAACCCCACAGTCCCCACTGCACCTCCTCCACTCCCACTGCACCCCGTGCACCCCCACAGCCCTCCTCTGCACCCCTGTCCCTCCATTGCCCCCCCTCCACCCCACTGCACCCCGTGCACCCCCACAGCCCCCCTCTGCACCTCCTCCACCCTCACTGCACCCCGTGACCCCCACAGCCCCCACTGCACCTCGTGCTCCCCCATCGCACTCACCGCACCCCCGCTGCCCGCCACACTCCCCCCCCTCCTCTCCCAGTGCACCTCCTTCCCCCCAAGGCCCCCCCATTGCACCCACTGCCCCCCCCCCCCCCCCCCCCGCGTGCAGCTCCGCCCCTCCCCACCTGCGCGCGCTGCGCAGCTCCCGCACCCGGAACCCGCACGGCGCGTGACGGGCGGGGCGGGGCGAGAGCAAACGGGGCGGGGCGAGAGCAAACGGGGCGGGGCGAGAGCAAACGGGGCGGGGCGAGTGG